>CM070827.1:2060992-2063492 GCA_036326025.1 Chrosomus eos
TCGTGATTTTTCCTGAAAAAATCGTGATATGATATTTTTTCCATATCGCCCACCCCTAGGATAGATGGTGATTTGATGGATGATAGATGGATGGATGGATGGAAGGATGATGATTAGATGGATGGATGGATGGATGGATGGTGATTGGATGGATGGATGGATGGATGATAGATGGATGGATGGATGGAAGGATGATGATTAGATGGATGGATGGATGGATGGAAGGATGATGATTAGATGGATGGATGGATGGATGGATGGTGATTGGATGGATGGATGGATGGATGGATGGATGGATGGATGGATGGATGGATTGACGGATGGATGATTAGATGGATGGATGGTGATTGGATGGATGGATGGATAGATGGATGGATGGATGGATGGTGATTGGATGGATGGATGGATGGATGATTGGATGATTAGATGATTAGATGGATGGATGGATTGGATGGATGGATGGATGGATGGATGGTGATTAGATGATTAGATGGATGGATGGATTAATGGATGGATGGATGGATGGATGGATGGATGGATGGACGGATGGACGGATGGATGATTAGATGGATGGATGGCGGACGTACGGATGGATGATTAGATAGATGGATGGACGCATGGATGATTAGATAGATGATTGGATTAGTGTTGTCACGATACCAAAATTATTGTTTCGATACCGATACCAAGTCAAGTATTGCGATTTCGATACTTTTTCGATACTTTTCCTGAAAAGGGAGAAACACTCTCAAATATCATTGCTGTGCTTTATTTTAAAACCGGGACAACATTCTAATCATACACACCACACTAATAAATGAACATATGAACAGCTGTTAAACATTTGAACAAAATATAAAAAATAAATTAGAGCAATGACATTCAAGGTAAAAAAAAAAAAAAAATTTAGCACCATTATCTCAGTTATCATAAGCAACATAAGAGTTAACAGGAACTGATAAGATTTTATCAATATCCATGCCACTGAAGATTCTGCTAATCGATCCGATTCTTTAACGATTCTCTTATCGATTCCTGATAGCAGTGTGTGGAAAAAAGTAGTCTCATGCTAACAAGTGGTTTTATTTGTTTTAAAGCTTACACTTGAGTAAGCAAACTGTATTTTTATGTAATTTATGCAATAAATGAAACCTTATTGTAAAGTGTTACCAATTAGTTATAAACCGATTCAGATGTCTCGTGAGTTCAGTGTTGGACAGATCAGTTGTTTAAACCATTCATTAAAACGAATCGGTTCAAATGAGTCATTAGTTCGCGAATTGGACGTGTCATTATCGGACGTGTGCGCGTTGTGTGATTATCCCCGCAGTTTAGGACATCCCACACGATTTGTGTCATCACAGAAAACATCATCACTGGATAGGTTTGTTTTCGTTTATTTAAAGTGTGGTTTATCAGCTGAATGTGCGGAACGCTTTTCAGAGAAGATAATTAAGGCAACATATTTTAGCACAATTCACACCCAGCGGTAATTCAGGAAAACAAATCTCCGAATGCTCCACATGAAAATTTAGTTTTCAGACCATACCATCGTGTCGATTTATTTTGATTAATATGTGGGAGCAGTGGCGTAACGAGCTAACACCGGGCCCGTATGCAGGATTATCAAGGCGGGCCCCCCTACTACACGTGATGACGCAATGTCCACGAGTAGGCTTTTGCATGCAATACGCAAGGAACCAACGCTATCTCACGACCAATTCGTACGAATTTGTACGAGTGATTAAAATGTGGCTAATTCGTAACAATTCATACGAACTCACTCGTACGGATTCGTACGATTTGTCTAAACCCACGTGATGGGTAGGTTTAGGGGCGGGGTCAGGGGTAGGTCATTCGTATGAATTCATACGAATTTGGAATTCGTAAAATATGTACGATTTAGCAAAAATCCTACAAATTCGTACAAATTCGTACGAGTCAGGTCGTATGAATTGTTACGAATTAGCCACTCGTACAAATTCGTACGAATTGGTCGTGAGATCGGGTTGAAGGAACTGTTTACACCTGGCCACTTCATGCTTTTTCTGTGATCGTATAGCTATCCGATCGTGAAAAGACCAGGTGTAAATGCATGCCTGTCGAAATGCATTCGAGATGGATTTGAATCCGATCGCTCAAACCACTTCAGGAGGAGGTCTGGGCTGCATTCCAGACGAAACTGGACAAGTATAAATGCTTCTGGTTGTTGAAACCACATGTGTAAATTTAACTCCTCTAAAAATGCTAAAAAAAATAAACGTGTGAGAGCGTGTTATAGGCTATATGTCATGTTATAGTCAGATATGACGGCGTCGGCGCGCGCAACTGCAACACGCATCACAGCAGATGAGCAAAATCATCAAGCCAACGTGCAAACTATCGCAAATCAAAGTGAAAGCAAGTCGCAGACGCTTAACACACAATAATCTTCATTAAAACGGAATGATCTTACCAGTGCTGTTGCCAATCTCTCTAATTGCGGTTTTTGATTTTGAAA
>CM070827.1:2068492-2075992 GCA_036326025.1 Chrosomus eos
GAAGTCTTTGACTTAAGCACTGGACAATTCGACTTCCAATGTCCCTTTCCGAAACAATAATTACAGTTGTCAGTTACTTGTCGTTTTTTCCCAAAAACTCCGGGTTGGACTCATAGGGACACTAGAAAAATTCCCCCGTGCAAGAACCTGATGTTCTCCGAATTTATCACCACGGGGCTTATGAATAAGTTCCCAGTCATCCACCAGCAGTGCAGCTTCTGAAGCAGTTTTAATCTGACGCTCTGCAACATAAGTGGCTACAATCTCAGGAAGGGTATTTCTGTATTGTTCAAATAAAATTAACTCTCTCAGCTTGTCTATTGTTGTACACTCTGCCGCTGTACACCACCGATCAAACTGCACAGTCAACTCTCTTACGAACTCAACATTTGTTTCATTCGCCTTTCACTGTAACGTACGAAACTGTTGTCGATAGCTTTCTGGCACGCGCTCATTAATTTTTAACACCGCCGCTTTAATGGCTTCATAATTCTGGCTGTCAGCATCAGATAGCGTAGAATAGACTCGTTGGGCTTTACCTGTTAAAACGCACTGAAGCAACATAGCGCGTTCAACCTCATTCCACTTATACTCTGCTGCGACTCGCTCAAACAGGAGAAAAAAAATCTCCACCTCAGACTCATTAAACGGCGGTACTAAACGTAAATTATGAGCCACACTCAGTTTTGTCGAATCATCATCAAATCCTGCGTCTACTGGTTTACCTTCTCTTAACTCCAGTCGACGCCTTTCAATCTGTAAACGCTGTTCCTCCACCTGTTGCCGGCTCTCCTCCAACTCCAACTCCAAGCGTAGCTTGTCACATTCCAAGCGTCGCTTCTCACACTCAATATCACGCTGGATCATCAACAATTCCTTCTGTTGCTCAAATGAAAGAGTATTTACAACAGACAATGGAGGATTAGTTGGAATAGGCATACTTACAGCCGACAATGTAGCAGAATCAGGCAATTTAGACTTTCCACTCAAGATTTTAAGGTCACACAGCGCAGACTCAATGATTAACTTAATTCCGTCCTTTGACCTTTTTTGATTATACGTTAGCTCGATTTTATAATGTGCAGCTAACTCTAACAATTGCTCTTTGGTCATTTCCTCTAACAATTCCTCAGACGGAGTCTGAGAAAATGCTTCAATCACATCAGTAGCCATAATTAACAATAATCACGCTACAAACACACACGCTCAGCAAATACTACGCACAAAAAATTTCAAATGAAAAAAAAAAAATCAGGGTTTATTTTAAGGAAACTAAACCATCCCCTCAAATTATGTAGACCCTAATCTTCAGCTGGCCCAAGACCGGGTACTTACGCACTAAATCCCGCAAGTTTGGGAAGACGACCAATTGCCGAATCGCCCCCCAAACCTCGGATGTGCTCCCGAGACAACTGCTCTAAGCCCCGAGCCAACCAAAAATAACAAACTAAAACAAAAAAACTACGTGTCCGAAAACACGCACTATACCTACATGGGAAGGTTTGTTCCTTAATACACCCCAAACAAATTAAGTAATAGAGCCTAACTAATGGAGCATTCCAATTTTACATTTCACAAATAGTCGGATAATATACAAATATTCGAATATCAATTCAAAATTATCCTACCGTTTACCCTCCTTCAAAAACAACGATTTTTTTTTTTTTTTCCAAACAATCGCACGAATCCAAATTCAAATTTAGTTCGACGAGCCCCCACTTGTTACGCCCTTACTAGGGAGCAACAAAGAAGGAGGGAGCAAACGATCACGGCGGTTACAATAATCTCTTTATTGACACATTCTTTATAACAAAGTCTGACTCGCAAGTTCTCTCCGTACGCCACAACGCCGATCAACCTCTCGGTCCTGGCCAGGGATCGATTGGACAAGATGGAACGCCCCCTGAGGACGCCAAACAGGACGCTTTTATTGACAGGCACACCTGTGCACCGGTGCACCCAATCCACCTGATTACTCCCTCAGCTCCGCAGCACACCTGTAGGAGGAGCAAAACACAGCCAAACACGGCAAAGACCACACTACAAGTATACAGCCGTCACAGTGTGTGTGTGTGTGTGTGTGTGTGTGTGTGTGTGTGTGTGTGTGTGTGTGTGTGTGTGTGTGTGTGTGAGAGTGAGTGAGTGAGTGAGTGCGCGTGCGTGCGTGCGTGTGTGTGTGTGTGTGTGTGTGTGTGCGTGTGTGTGTGCGTGTGTGTGTGCATGACAGCTTGTTTAACCGAGCCACTAAATCAGGTTTGTAAAGGTGCTTCTTTCAGAGGTTGTTTTGAAGGCTGAATCCTCCAGGGAGTCGAGATGTGTGTGAGTTTCTGGGTTAGAAATCCTGCAGAATGTGAGGGTCTATATATACAGTTCGAGTGTGTGTGGGAACGATGAGACCTTGATGTCGGATGATGTTGGATTTGAAATTTTAAAACAAGCCATGTAAGAAACTGCAGAAGAACAGCCCTGTAGG
Organism: Chrosomus eos; assembly: GCA_036326025.1. NCBI lineage: Eukaryota > Metazoa > Chordata > Actinopteri > Cypriniformes > Leuciscidae > Chrosomus > Chrosomus eos. The sequence continues at coordinate 2,070,966 of CM070827.1, forward strand.
AGCCAGTGACATTTATGTTGAAGTTAATTTAATGACCCCTGCTGGTGAATCATGACCTTGGAAGGCCTTGGAACAGAAGGAGTTAAATTTGCACACCTGTGCCAATTAGTGGCATAAAGGTAGACAGAGGAGGAATCCATGTGTTGAACAGTTTTTGGAATTGGACGTTGGAAATGCATGGATGCCAGAAGGCATATGGTTTTCAAGTTATTTACTTGTCGGTTTATTTATCGAGAGAATCAAATACTATACTGGAATAAAACTGGAATTGAAACCCCTGAGGCGTCCGAAGTGACTCACTGGAAGGCACTACATATTTGAAAACCATGGCTGCATTGGAACATTTGGAAGTCACCTGCGTTTGGAAAGTTTGATTTATGGATTTTCCTATAGGATACTTGGAAGTATGTGGATTATACATGTTTCCCGCTGGAAATATGTGAGGATTTAACCTTTATCTCCTTGGACGTTCGTGAGTAAAACGCTGAATTGGACCGAGCCGCTGCGCTCATACAATGACTTTGAATGTGAGCCGCCGTGCTTACACCACAAACTGAATGGGCTTTTTCACTTTCGTTTGTCTTCTCATTTGTGTGTTGAACTTTTGAGTTTATCTTTGAAAAATGGCAGACGAAGAGCCTGAAGAGCAGGATTTGTATGAAGAAAAAGAACTGTTTAAGTTGATTGCAACACGTAGGGGGAAGCTTGGTGTTTTAACACGCAAACGAAATCAATAGTCTTATTGAAGCTGGACCGGACAAAGAAACTGTTAGGAAACAAGTTAACCCGTTTGATGGATTTTTCGCTGAGTTTATTAGTTTACAAGCAACTGTACAAAAATTGACGAAAGATGCGTACGAAAGAAGGTGAAGGTGTCACGAACTGGCTCGAGGTTGGTCAAGATGGTGAAGAAGAAGAGGAGGAGCAGGACGATATTGGTTCGGTTCAGCCCCAAGATAGCGCATCTCAAATAGCGCACAGTGTCACGCATAGCCGTAAAGCAACAAGCGCTCTCAGTCATGCGTCACGAGAATCTTTCACTCTTTCACAGAATCTTTCGAAACAGAATGTGCGGCCATTAGAGCAAAGGCGCAGGCTTAGAATGAAAAAATCGATCTTGATATCGAAGAAGCAAATATTATTGCAAAATTAAAAGCAAGAAAAGAAAAATTGGTCATAAATTCTGAACTTGTTGCTGCTGAGGCAAAGGTTAGAGTATTCAGAGAAGCTGAAAGTGGCGTATACAAATACGGGACATCGATGAAGTATGATACCTCTGCAACCGTACAAAGGCCAGTGAGAACCCAGAGAGAAGGATCAGCTTCTCAAACTGACCCTAGGCAAACTGTAGGTGCACAACAAAGTGCAAATCAAAGCGTCTCAGTACCAATAGGAAGCGCGATTCACCCAAATGGCAATGATACTAGCGTCACTGATGTATTAAAAAGACAAACTGAAATCACTGAAATGTTAATGAAACAGCAAACACTCTCTCTTCTGCCAGATAGAGAAATTCCCATATTTAATGGATGCTCTTCAATACAGGACGTTCATCAAAGCATTTGAGCAATGTATCGAGAATAAAACTACTAATATGGATGACCGGCTATACTACTTACAACAGTACACAAGAGACCAACCCAGAAACCTCGTCAGTATAGCTTTATGCATATGGATTCCTCCTATTCCCTTGCGTATAAAGAAGCTAAAAGGCAACTAGAATACAATTTTGGAAATGGCTATAAAATAGCATCTGCTTACATGAATAAAGCCTTGAACTGGCCAACCATCAAGCCAGAGGATGGCAATGGGTTGCGATCATATGCTCTTTTTTTTAACATACCTGCTACAATACAATGCAGGACATTGATGGCCTAAAAGAGCTTGAAAGTTCCACCAACTTAAGACTCATCATGTCTAAACTTCCATTTAGGCTGCGAGATAGATGGCGAGCAAATGTGTGTAGCATGCAAGATAACAAACACAGAGCGACATTCAAGGACTTGATAGACTTTATTGAAAGACAGTCCAGAGCAAAGCTTGATCCAATTTTCGGTGACATACACAACTCAACAGAGAGCAAAGTAATGTCAAGACCTAAACCACAAAAAACATTCACCAAACTTAGTGGGAGGACCAGCTTTGCCACTACAGTTGCTCAGGCACCTGATATAAAAAAGAACGATTCACAATATGGACACAAAATGAATATAAATAAGTGTGAGCTTGGGAGGCCTTGCTTATTTTGTGAAAGAAATCACACATTCGAAAATTGTGAAAAGTTTAAGTCTAAACCAAATAGTGAGAAGATTCCTGAAACTAAGCGGGATGTGTTTTGGATGTTTAACGAAGGGACATGTTAGCAAAACCTGCAAAAACAGAATGAAATGTGAAACATGTTCCCTGTCTCATCCAACCATCCTTCACATTCTCACTGGCAAAGAAAAAGATGGAATTAAAGATGACTGCATCATAACTGGAAACAAACCGTTGAGTAGTGCTCTGGTGTCTGTAGAAGATGATGACCTAATGGGATTCAGTCAATCAAAACAATGCACTCTTGCTAATGTGCCAGTCAAAGTAAAAGTCTCAAATTCAGATAAAGTCATAAATACTCATGCATTTTTGGATCCCGATAGCTCAGCTACATTTTGCATGGACTCATTGAAAAGAAAGTTAAACATCACTGGTAAAAACACCACAATACTCTCAATACTCCGCAGCAGTATAGTCTCTGGTCTTGAAGTCAGCGGTATAGACTGTATCATAAACTCCCAGAAGTCTATACTCAAACAAAATTACCAGTTTCAAAACGACACATACCAATACAAGAATCAATAGACAAATGGAAATACTTACGTGAGGTGAAGATTCCACAATTGGATGCTGACATTGAGTTGTTAATAGGCACAAATGCTGCAAAGCTTATGGAGCCTTGGAAGGTAATAAACAGTAGAGGTAATGGGCCATATGCTGTTAGGATGGGTTGTCAATGGGCTCATGTAATAAACAACATGTCAAATGCAAGGAAGTCACTCATATACTGTAGTTAATCGCATATCTGTTGCAGATTTGAATGCCTTGTTGATTAAACGGTATCATCAAGATTTTCCAGAACTGGCAGCTGAGGAGAAATCAGTCGAAGACAAACAGTTCATGAATATGATGGAAAGTTCAAAGGAACTAAGAGTTGTATCTCTTTCTGTTGCTTTAATATGAGGCTCTTCATTATTAACCTTCATCATCCTATACGGACATTTTCACAAATCAATGTGATCACACACACACACACAGAAGGACTGAAATCCCTCATAAAGCAGATCTCCATAGATCTAGCAAACTTAATCCTTGCACTAATCAAGACACTCGCCAAGTTTCCATCCACTTGTCAATCGAATTATTTGAAGTTCGGTAAAAAAAAGCTCATGTGAATAAAGCTGGTGAAAGTGTGTTTCCATCCAACGGCTTTAAAGCGAATATAAATCTGTGTGTAATGACGTCTCATGCTGTTTTGCGATCAAATATGTATATCGAATTGATTTGAGACATTTTAAGGTGTTTCCATTCATTTTCGCACAACATTCAATCCAACATTTGCGAACAAAGTTTTGCTAGACAAAATGTATCGCGCCGTAATAACGTTTCCATCAGCGTTTATCGCATAAGCCGTATATCCATCAAGATAAAATCCCATGAGACCGAACGCATTTCATTTGAGTCGATATTCATGAAATTCAATCGAATTTTACTGTTTCCATAAGGCATTTTTCATTCGATATCACTTAATGCGGATAAAAACGTGTGAATGGAAACATGGCGCGATCCATTTTGTCTAGCAAATCTTTGTTCACAAATGTTGTCTTGAATGTTGTGCGATTCAGTGCGAAAATGAATTTGAAACACCTTAAAATGTCTCAAATCAATTCGATACACCAATTTGATCACGAAACATCATGTGACGTCATTACACACAGGTTTTTATTCGCTTTAAAGCCGTTTGATGGAAACACACTTTCACCAGCTTTATTCACATGAGGTTTTTTTACCGAACTTCAGATAATTCGATTGACAAGTGGATGGAAACTTTACTTCAGACTCTTTTAACTTGAGCTACAGATATTTTTTCTTGTTTCCAGCACAAAACAAGACTTTTTCCTCCCAATGAAGTGTTTAGGTTTTGTTGTTGCTAACTGTGAATATGCTATATATCATAAGGATTGTGAGAAATGCTCTGAGGCAATGCAACACCTCCTGTTCTCGTCTCATTTCAGCAGATTGACACTGACCGACTGAAGAGCTTCAGCTTTAAAAACGAGCTGAGAAATGAAGTCCAAAGATGGCCAATGAGTATCACTAGTTGTAATACATCATCTTCGCCATAGCCAAGGGCTCCAATCAGCTTCTCGACAGTAAAACCGAGAGTAAGATAGCAGTGTGGATGGAGACGGAGGGGTGGGCTAGCCTCAGGGATTGAGACGAGAGGAAAACACTTGGAAAAAAGTTAGATTTTGTCCAGTTGGGTCAGACGCTAGCGTTTAAACGCCTCCTCGGGGGACTTCTGTGCGATGTTTTGGTTTGATGAAGTCATGTCTAAGTGAAATTGAGAATTTGCTATTGGCAAATGTGTTTCTTTGTCCTCCCTGTGACGGATTGCTTGACCTTCTTCTAGGTCTCGAGAGCTCTAGACTCTTGCTAACTAATTAAAATGCTGTAGTAACTCAATTGTGCCACAGAAACTTCAGTAAGCTGCTAATTTACTAGATTGGTGGGCAAGCGGTTGCTCAGATATAGGTAAAAAAAACACATGAGGATATAATGATATCAGACATTTGCATTCAGACGGGATTCGATTTCTCTGAGGTCTTTTGAGTTTGCTGAAAAACAGAAGGTAATTTGCTCGGGAAGTTTTGCTAACACAGACATGGCAGATTCAGACAGGATCAATTCACCATCTCAAGTTGTATTTACCACTAGAAAGATCATTTTATGACCCAAGTTCCTGAGATTGGCGGGCCACATTCATTAAA
>CM070827.1:2085992-2173492 GCA_036326025.1 Chrosomus eos
AATCCACTTCAAATGTTGACTATTATATTATATTATATTCTTAGAAATAAAAGGTTCAATGGTTATATACACACACACACACACACACACACTGCTGTTCAAAAGTTTGGGGTCGGTAAGATTTTGAATGTTTTTAAAAGAAGTCTCTTCTGCTCACCAAAGCTGCATTTATTTGATTAAAAATACAAAACAAACCCAGTAATACTGTGAAATATTATTATAATGTAAATCAGCTGTTTTCTATGTGAATATATAGTAAAGTGTAATTTATTCCTGTGATCAAAGCTGAATTTATCAGCATCATTACTCCAGTCTTCAGTGTCACATGATCCTTCAGAAATCACTATAATATGATGATCTGATGCTCAAGAAATATTTATGATTATTATCACAGTTGAAAACAGTTTTGCTGCTTCATAATTTTGTGCAAACCTTGATTTTTTTTTTTTCAGGATTCTTTGAAAGTTCAAGAGAAAAGCATTTAATTAAAAAAGAATTATTTTGCATTATTTTAAATGTCTTTACTATCACTTTTGCTCAATTTAATGTGTCCTTTCTGAAGAAAACTATTAATTTCTTTAAAAAAAAAAAAAAAAATCATATTGACCCCAAACGTTTGAACGGTAGTGTATATATATATATATATATATATATATATATATATATATTATATATATATATATATATATATATATATATATATATATATATATATTTCTCTGAATAATAGCTGGTAGGTGGTCTGTTTTTAGTCTCGACTCTCTGAATCTGTTGTTGTCATTATCGGCCTCTTAGAGACGGTGTGTTTTGCTCATCTTCAGCGTCACCTCGTCCAGATAAAGCCTGGGCTGATCGATCGTTCTCCTGTGGGTCAGACGAGGCTATCTGCCGTCCTTACACTATCTCTCTCTGGAGAACAGAGGAACACATGCTCAACTTTGATCATCCCAACACAACACTTCTGCATGCTCAGATTAGCCCTTTCCTTTTGCATAATTTACTCAGACTTTTGCAGAGTGACCTGATGACATTTGAGAGAGTCCTACGTGTCCTTTCACAGTCATGATGTTGTTTTCAGGCTCTACTAGAACAGGTTTTCCTGCTTGAATGTTGTTTATTTTCCTCATATTCTCCATTGTTGCGGCTCCTCTCTTCCCAGTCTGTCAGTAACGCACTGATTACTTCCTGTCTCTATGAAGCCCCTCCTCCTGAAAAGCACACTGTGCTCTGATTGGTCGGCTGGATCAGTGTGTTGTGATTGGTCGAGCGCTTCGAGTGTGTTTGGGAAATGTCCCGCCCCTTACCATAACCGCCAGTTTAACACACTAACTAACTAACTCAACCAGGCTCCGCCCCTTTATTCTGCGTATGAATTATTATAATGAGGAATATTGTGACGCATTCGTTCACGGAAGAAACTCAAGATACAATGGAGACGTTTCAGGAGTTCAGAACTGGAGATCTTTCATCCTCAAACAACAACATTAAAGGGATAGTTCACCCAAAAATGCAAACTCTGTCGTAATTACTCTCCCTCATGTCGTTCCAACCCCGTAGACCTTCGTTCATCTTTGGAACACAAATTAAGATATTTGTGATTAAATCTGAGAGCTGGGTCACTCCTCCATAGGCTTCTAAGGGATTGAAACTTGACAGCCCAGAAAAGTTATTAAAGAAATCGTTAAAATAGTCCAAGTGACAGTGGCTCAATCTTAAGTTTATCAAGCGACGAGAATACTTTTTGAGCGCAAAAAAACAAACAAAAATAGCGACTTTATTCAAGTATTCTCTTTGGGCCTGAAGATTTCACGTAGTGTTATTACGCATCGCTTCTGGTTGAACGTCACACGCATCACACACACACACACACATGACCAGCGTATAACACAGAAGTGCTGCGCTGTTACACTACGTCAACAGCCAACAGCTTAGGAGAATGAGACGGAAGAGAAGAGATGGTTGAATAAAGTCGTTATTTTAGTTTTTTTGCTCGCAAAAAGTATTCTCGTCGTTTTATAAACTTAAGATCTAGCCACTGTAGTCACTTAGACTCTTTTAACGATTTCTTTAATAACTTTTTGGGGCTGTCAAGTTTCAATCCCTCAGAAGCCTATGGAGGAGTGACCCAGCTCTCAGATTTAATCACAAATATCTTAATAATCTCTGTTCCGAAGATGAACGAAGGTCTTACGGGGTTGGAACGACATGAGGGAGAGTAATTACTGACAGAATTTTCATTTTTGAGTGAACTAACCCTTTAAGGCTGCCTTTACACTGCAGGTCTTGATCCGATTTTCTGACTATATCCGATTTTTTTGACGACCCGCTTACATCATCTTTTAAAAGTGACCCGTATCCGATTTTTGCATTTACACTATACACTGCTGAAACTACCAAATGTAGACGTTCTGACCCAGAAAAGGAAGTAAAACAGCATGAAATGCAATGAATGCAGATGTGAATAAAATAATCCAGTGTTTTGCTTTCGCTTTGTATTTGTATTTTTTAAGCTTTTTATCTTACGTTGGCACTGTAGCCACGAGCGCTTCAAACCGTGCCTCCCCATATCTCGTGAAATGTCTTCAAACACGGATTTATTTCTGTAACCCAGCATTTTTGCCTGCACTGTCTCTTCGCCCCAAACACTTAAAAGACATGAAACCTCCGCATTGCTCCACTGTGTGTATCCTTCGTCCTCCATCGCGCCTATAATAAGAATGTGATCTCAGTTGGTGGTGTCCACCTGAGCTGACGTCACTTTTTTACATTTACTGGGGAATATCCTATTTGTCTGCTTACATGGCACACGCAAATACACGTATCCAATTCATGTCCGATTTATTACCATATGGCCCCATTTACACTGCATGGTTTAAGTGACCCAAATCTGATTTTTTCCTCTCATGTGGCACAGATCGGATATGACCCATGAACGTGTAAGCAGGAAAAAAACGCATGGATTCCGATTTTCTCAGATCAGATTCAGGCCTCACTCATATGTGCTAATAAATCGGATATGAATCGGATACGTGGCTACAGAGCCAACGTAAGATAAAAAGCTTTAAAAACAAATACAAAGCGAAAGCAAAACACTGGATAATTTTATTCGCATCTGCATCCATTGCATTTCGTGCTGTTTTACTTCCTTTTCCGGGTCAGAACGTCTACATTTGGTAGTTTCAGCAGTGTATAGTGTAAATGCAAAAATCAGATACGGGTCACTTTTAAAAGATGATGTAAGCGGGTCGTCAAAAAAAAAAATCGGATATAGTCAGAAAATCGGATTTGGGCATCAAGACCTGCAGTGTAAATGCAGCCTAAGAGTGAGGACTGAATCCGGTCTGAGAAATGAATATGAGAAACATCATAATAGTTGCTCTTTAACATCAGGCCGTGTCTCTGGCCGGCTCCGCCGCTCGCGTGTCTCTCGGCTCAACGGGCTTTCAAAGCCGCAGGTTTAAATTACCCCTGAAAATGAGTTGAACACCCCAGGACTGATAATGAAGATCGTCTGGTCCATTACGTCAGGCCTGAAACACAGCCGTAATCCCTAATCTCAGGAGTCTTTAATCAGAGTCAGTTTGAGCTCATTTGTGCTCGTGAAGATCCTCTGTGACTGAGATAGCAGAGGCCGCGATTTATAGGTTATCTGAAACCTTAAATGTACGACTTTCCTGTTCTGTGATGTTTCTCTGAGGAATCGGTTTAAGAATTTCCCTGAAGTTGAGCAAGAATTAACGTCAAAGCAGTTTCTTCTACATGTAGGAGAGACATCTCGACTCTCGGGGCTGAAACGATCTCGACTGGGCCGTATTCTGTGGAGATCCGTTAGTTTCAGACAGACGTGCAGAATAACAGGAAAATCCCATGATTCACTGCAGCGTCAGCTCACTGTTTGCTGTGTGTGTGTGTGTGTGTGTGTGTGTGTGTGTGTGTGTGTGTGTGTGTGTGTGTGTGTGTGTGTGTGTGTGTGTGTGTGTGTGTGTGTGTGTGTGTGTGTGTGTGTGTGTGTGTGTGTGTGTGTGTGTGTGTTTGCAGAGAGTCGAGACACATTCCATCACTGTAAGTCTGGAGTGTTTTGCATTCTCAGCTTTAATTCAGACCTGTGGTGTCTGGTGTCGGGATCAAACCTGACACACAAGATAACAAGTATGAATCCGCTTCAATTGACCCTTCTGCCCTCCCTTAGTTACTGTTGCTACGTCCCACAAGCCGCTCTCATGCCACACATTATGTTCTTGCGCAAGTTAAAAATACATCGCGGAGCAAAGAGGACACTGACAGACGAGAGAGAGACGGTTACTTTTCATATGAAAATGCTTTTCTTACGGTCTTGTTTCCAGTCTAAATATCGAAAAATGTTTAAATCAAGATACATTTACCAGGAAAGCAAAATGCCATGAGATATTATGTCTTGTTTTTTGGGGAAATAAGTCAAAGTTAAGTGAGTTTTTAGCAAAATGATCTGCCAATGGGGTCAGAAAAATAATCTTAATTCAAACAGAAACAAGATCATTTTTATTTCCCCATTGGCAGATCATTTTGCTAAAAACTCACTTAATTTTGTTTTTTTTCCCCCCAGAAAACAAGACTTAATATCTTATGGCCTTTTACTACTTTATAAATTAATCTTGATTTAAATATTTTTAGATATTTTATATATTCGCTGTAGCGATGAACCGATCATCTCTTCCTCTTTACTACGAGTTATAGCACCAAATAAATTCAGAGATTTTCAAGATTTATCATGACTTGTTGAAGTGCACATGTGTGATATATTAATAATAATAACAATAATTTGTTACATTTATAGAGCACTTTTCTGGGTAGGGAAATCTTCTCAACATCCACCAATGTGCAGCACAAAGATGTGACAGAAACACGTCTTTACTGTGGACGTTTTCAAAACTGTGACACTCACCGAGTGGTTAGTGGTGTTCGTTGATGATTAAAAACAAATATATCGGCGCAATGTATGATTTCAATCCGTGTTATTTGCTATAGTGGAACTATTTTTCAGATACCTCACAACCGCGTATAAACTTCCGCTCGATATTTGAGTCTGAAGCGTTAGCACACTCCCGACCACTTGATGGCGACAACCACTTTGCCGTACAAGGACGCTGTACAGAACACGGTGTCGAGCGCATAGACCTTCTGAGAGACGGAGAACCGAGCGAAAAGACTACAACCAAATGTAAACAGACCCTTTACGTTTCCGGTAGCGCAGTAATATCATCGAGCACTGAGTCCTTCAACAGACATCAATGCGATTTAACAAAATGCCAAATTAAACACGACAGAAACTGTATTTCGCTACGCTACTTGTTTTGGATCATCAACGAACACCACTAACCACTCAGTGTTACAGTTTTGAAAACGAGCGTTGGGTTGTTTTAAGCACATGTTTGTGCATGCCCATAGACAGCCACTCTGAAGTGCTCAGAGGCGATTCTAAAAGAGTCAAAAAGTCGAGACAGGACCCATCGTCAACATTTCTGTGTCCACCACTCTAGTCGTTTCTCTAAATACCCAGCTATGTGTAAATGTGGCATCAGACTCTTTCTTGACCAAAACAATGATAGAAGTTCTCTCGTCTCGTGCAGCTGAAGAAGTGACTCAGTCGAAATACTGCATCTGTAACTGTGAGAAGAGAATATATGAGCCGTAAGTTTCACATGCTGCTTTTTAATCACAAATTACAACCGACATTACAAATGAAATACTCGGAGTCGGATAGGCAAATTATTACGTTTTGGGAAATAACCTGATTTATTTATAAAAGTTTTGTAAATGCGACTTACTTGCATTGTCGGGTTATTTATTGGTTTGCATGTAAACCTGGATAACAGGTTATTTCAATAATCTGAATATTGTGAGTTGTCAGCGTACCGGTGTGCATGTTAACGACTAGTTAATGACTGGATTGTTAACATCACAAAACTTATTATGTTCTCTTCAAATCGCTAGAAAACAACCATGGAAAAGGAAAAGTCTCTCATATTGTTTCTATACATGATATCTAACAACATCTATGCCTTAGATTTGAATAGAAATGTTGACGTCAGCTTGTCAGGCACTGATGGCCACACAGGGTTGAAGAAAAAGCTTGACCGTTTGTTGGACAGTGATGAAAAATGTCTTTGAATGTTATAAAGAAGTGCTATTGCAGGCGTCTCTTATGTCTTTAGGGACCCTTCATAGACGTCATTTTCACTTTTGTTTGTGAAAAGTTTACACACCTGTTTATTTCTTTTAGCTACTGCAACTTTCTGAGAGTTTAGGCCTTTGGTTGATTTGTTTTAAAGGGATTAGTATTTTACACCTGAAAGGAAAACCAAACCAAACATAACAAAAACACTCTGGCACAGTTTACATGTTTCCTAACACTAGTTTCCTGAGGCTCAGACTCTCAAAACAATGTGTTCAAACACACCTTTCAAACGTTAGAGGTCCAATGATTTTTTTAAAGGAGTCGTTCACTTCAGAATAAAAATTTCCTGATAATTTACTCTCCCCCACGTCATCCAAGATGTTCATATCTTTCTCTCTTTAGTTGAAAAGAAATTAAGGTTTTTGTGGAAAATTTTCCAGGATTTTCTCCATATAGTGACTTCAATGGAGTCCAACGGGTCCAAATGTAAGTTTCAGTGCAGCTGATCCAGCGATCCAGCCGAGGAATAAGAGTCTTATCTACACAAACCAGAGGATATTTTATAAAAAATATATAATATACTTTAACCACAAATGCTTGTCTTGCACTAGCTGTGATGCGACACACATTACGTAATCACGTTAAAAGTTCACGCATGTTCCGGTTCAGAAATGTAGGGCGAAAAATCACATTTTCTCCTCCAACTTCAAAATTGTACGTCATCATTGTTTTACATTTTATTTATTTATTTGTATTTATTTGTAAAGGGTGTTTAACTTACTAGTCTTTGCTCGTTCACTAAACACTGGGTTGGTACTTCAGTCTACGTGTGACCATTGAAACTCACATTTGGACCTTCGACCCGTTGGACTCTATATGGAGAAAATGTGAGTGTTTTCCTCAAAAACTTTTATTTATTTCCAACTGAAGAAAGAAAGACATTAATATCTTGGATGATGTGCGGGAGAGTAAAATATCAGGACATTTTAATTCTCAAGTGAACTAATCCTTTAAGTTTCTTCTGCTCACCAATAACTGTACACGTCTTTACTGTCACTTTCTATCAGTTTAATGCGTCCTTGCTTAACAACATCATTATTTTCTTTAAAAAAAAGTACTGACCCCAATGCTAGTACTCACTGATGTCATATACACACATTATTATGTTTTCCTGAGGTGTTTTTCAATGAGAAACACCTATTATGTCTAATGCATTTGTAAGAAACATCTTGCTATCATTGCTGATCTTTCGTCCCAAACTCGAGGGAAAGTATTTGCTTGCTCAACTAAGTGCTCTGAGAGCGATTGTTCTCCAAAGGTAAAGGTTAAAAGAACTGAACATGTGCCAGGGCCGCTTACACATGCTGGCAATCTGAACTCAGTCTATTACAGTGACATTCTGAACCAGGTTAGATTCAAACAAACTGTTAATAGGACGAACTTGGCCGACGCCAACATGCCAATATAACTTTCATTTCCATCCGAGAAATGGCAAGCCTGAAGTTGGAAATAGTGCCAAACAATTGGAAAGTCTTTATGAATATATGAACGTGTGGAGCGCTGCACGTGCCGGCGGATCAGTCCGGTGTTTCTGCAGGAGTCTGGAAACCATTTCTGGCCTCTATCTTCAGATAACAATGTAAGTACTACCCTTCTGACACTTCCCAGAGAGCAGGTTTCCCTCAAACCACACAAAGCCTCCATTCACAGCTGGAATGAAAATACAGATTCTGAGCAGATGCGATCAGCGGCGGCTCGAGACGAAAGAGCGCTCGCTGTCGCCTGGTTTGGGAAGGAAAGTCCCGAAGATGCTCTCAGTGTTGATTGGCATATTCTTTTTTATATTGGAGAAATAGAAAGACTACAGATAAGCTTAACAGAAATTATATCCAAAGATCCTCCTTCTTTTCCTTATGCATACAAAAATCTAACAGGATAGTATAGTTCCTTCTGCAGTTGTTAATTATATATATTATAATTCATATTTATACATACTTTTTTTGCACACACGTATACACTAACATGCCTATGCATGTACATGCCACCTACACACAAACATAGGCGTATATTCCAGCATACAGTAACTCTTAAAACAAAGCTACTAGAACTCCCACCCTCCCGATTGGCATATTCTGAAGAGAATCACATGAGACTTGCTTTAAAGTTCACTTCAGAATTACAATGTCCTGATAATTTACTCTCCCCACGTCATACAAGATGTTCATGCCTTTCTTTCTTCAGTTGAAAATAAATAAAGGTTTTTGAAGAAAACACTCCAGGATTTCCTCCATATCGTGACTATATCCAACGGGTCGAAGGTCCAAATGTGAGTTTCAGTGCAGCTTTAAAGTCTCGACACGATCCAGCCGAGGAATAAGAGTCTTATCTACACAAACCAGAGGATATTTTATAACAAAATAAACATTTATATACTTTTATAACCACAAATGCTTGTCTTACACAAGCTGTGATGCGACACACATTATGTAATCCCGTTGAAAGGTCAAGCTTGACGTAGGGGTAAGAACAGATCTAGTGTTTACAAAGCCAGCGTGCAAAGACTAAAGGCCATTGCACACATTGGAAATTCACATCCGAAATGTTCACACGTTAAAAAATAAATACGACCTCACGTTATGTCAATCACGCTTGCACACTGCCTCCGAAACTTTTCTCCGTCATAAAAATAATCGGATCGGGCTCGATTTTCTGCGTTTTTCGCATCCGTAGCAAGCAGTTTGAATGGTGTTTTGACAATTCAGATCCACCGAATCACGAATACGAAAATTTCGGACTCAGTGTGCAATGGCAGCGTTACACGCGGGATTGAAACGATGGCTACAAAGAAAACTCTAACGTTAATTTTGGTCATGGCTTGTATTGAAAACGAAGATAATTAGACGGTCGTCGTCAGAATTTCATCTGAGGTAAAATTTGATCGCAACGGTCATTAATCGGCTGTCGGTAAACACGTCCAACTAACGATCAAAGACTTCAGATTTTAGCCTAGGATCAGAGGAATCTTTTAGGATTTGCAAAATTTGTCGCAGACGGCCAAATCGTGGCCAAAATCGCACCGTGTGCACCCAGCTTAAGTCAAACGCCATTTAGAAAAAAATAAAATAAAATAAAAGGTAAAACAATGTCAGACGATTTTGTGGAAAAAATTAGTGAGTTTTGAGAGTGAAAACGAGTTTTTTGCCCTACATTGAGAGTTTTTTGCCCTACATTTCTGAACCTGAACACGTGTGACCTTTCAACCTGATTACGTAATGTGTGTCGCATTAAAGCTGGTGCAAGATGAGCATTTGTGGTTAAAAAGTATATAAGCGTTAATTTTTTTATAAAATTAGTGATGATTTTTTAAGCTAAGACTCTTATTCCTCGGCTGGGATCTTGAAGAGACTTTGGAGCTGCACAAAAACCTTAATTTCTTTTCCAAAGAAAGACATGAACATCTTGGATGACGTGGGAGTGAGTAAATTATCAAGAAAGTTAAATTCTGTTTTATTTGTATTTTAACTATTTCCCCGCCAGATTTTCCAGCATTTATTTCCAAAAACTATTTCAGAAGATGCACAACAGCGCCCCCTACCGTACAACAGTGAAAACATGGACATCACTCGTCAGCGGCGGAGGAAGAGTGTCAAAAATTCCGTAAAATCTCGTCAATAGTGTGTAAAGAGTTAACAGCGTGACCTTTTGTTGAAAGCTGAGTTTATATTTCCAAGAGAGTGAAACTGGCTTCTCCTCATAGATATCGAGAGACACATCCGTCGACACTCATAGCAACCGCTCAGGATTTGCCCCGCATTAGAGATGTCACACAGACAGTTGTGCGCTCGTCGAGGCCAAAGTAAACACCGAGTGACCGAAGGTGAACGTGTCAGCGCTGGACAACAAACCCCGGCTCAATTGGTGAACCCCTGATGGATTGCCCATAATGCACTGCATCTGGGAGCAATACGGCATAATTACAAATAAATGAGGATGTATCATTTCCTGGATTTGCACAGCGCTTGTCAGACTCCGGTTGTGTTAACACAGTCGCCCATTAATTGCAATAACTCAGTTATTGAGTTTTCGCTAGAAGGCGGGACTCGATCACACCTCATTCGCTGTGAATGCAATTATATTTGATATAGTGAGTAAGTTCAGCTCCCAGGGGCCCAATCAGGAATCACAGGGAAATTGGTGAACGCCTGGCAAAATCAATGTGTACCAATATCTGAAAACAATTTGTGGTTTCAGATTAACGTCATTCCAGCTTGTTGACCTGTGCGGTGCAAAAATAGAGGCTGTAAAAGTGCCAAAAGAGGGAAAGAAAAGGAGAAATAGACGTTTATCCAACACCTATGTAACACTCAGTTAAAAGAGGGTTTTTTGGGGGGGAATTATCCGTTGGCAAGATCGTTTTATTGGCGCATACAGTCTTTAAAGTGCATGTTTTACTGGTAATCTCTGTCCACACACTGTAAACCTATTTTTGATTTATCTTATCGCTCTCTTCCAGTCTGTTTCTCTCACTCAGTCTCAGCCTTGATGTCATTCAAGGCTTGTTTCTGTAAATTGAGCTGAATAATGTTATCTATAGCACATGTGAGTTCTGAGCGTTCATGTCTTTGTGAAATGACGGACATGTTCCTGTCCAGTCCTGTAGACACCGCTTCTTTTCAACTCTTTCATGTTTGCAGATTTCATCACTCGCAGAGAGCATTGGGAATGACATCATCAGAGCAAAATGTGCAATTCTGAGTTTGCAAAAAGCTTTTGTGCATTTTGTAATATATCTTGGATATAATTGTATGCTATTGTTTTATTGTAGAGATTTGATTTAGAGAATAAGCAAGCAATCATTTGCATAAGTGTTGCATAATATATATATATATATATACACTCTAAAAAATGCTGGGTTGTTTTAACCCAATTTTGGGTCAAATATGGACAAACTCAAACATTGGGTTAAAAATGTAATTAAAAAATGTAACCCAATGTCTTTTAACCCAGCATTTTTTTAGAGTGTATGTGTGTGTATATATATAAAAATATATATAAATATATATAATATATATATATATATATATATATTATATATATATATATATATATATATATATATATATATATATATATATATATATATATATATATATATATATATATATATATATATATATATATATATATATATATATATATATATATATATGTGTGTGTGTGTGTGTGTGTGTATTTCTACACAAGCTAATGCATTTTTTGGAAAGCAGAGATAAGATCATATACACAGTAAGTACATAAGATAATTTAATTGAGTTGAATAATATCTATTTTGTCCTCTGTTGAGCTGCTCTACACACAGAAAAATGATGGGTTAAAAATAACACAACTCGGGTTGTTTTATAACCCAACCACTGGATCAATATTACACCAGACCAACAGTAGTTAATTTTAACCCAACGTATGAGTTAAATATTCTACCCAAATGTTGGGTAAAATTAAATACAATTCTGGGTTGATTCAACTACATTTTTTGTTATATAGTGTACCCAAATGCTGGGTAAAATTAACGCATTTGCCATATTAATTCTAACACATTACAGTACAATTTAAGAAAATAAACTGCAATAGACTATTATTTAGACGAGCGCTCGATGTGTGGACTCACTCTGGTGACGATGTGATGACGTTCGAAGCACAAACAACCCACGTGCTGGGTCAAACGATATATGTAGGGTTGATGGATTTAACTCAATGCATGAGTTGCACAAAATAACTCAAATTCCATATAAATAACCCATAATGGGTAAAATATTTCATAACCCAGCAGTTGGGTTGATGAAATAACCCAGCTGTTTACTTTTTAGTGTGTATAGTTGAACTTGAAGTCATAATTGTTACTGAATTTGCTTCTTTATTGAAGAATTTTGCAACACTGTTTATTGCTGCTATGAAACAATATTTATTGCATAAAGCACTATATAAATAGACACGACATTGCGCAGGTTGCAAATTGAACGGTTATGTATTATTAATGAGTCAGGAACAAAAAAAAAATGTATAAACAGTGTTTAAATGCTTAAATCTCTAATGTTTAATTTTGTAAATGTCTACAGTGAAAATCAGTTCTGAAACCCTGGCCACTGAACAGAAACACAGATGTCGTATTGTTTTGTTACGATACGATTTGACTGCAATTTTTGTTCTCAGTTTTCCACAATTTTGCAGACGATATGTTTTTTGCAGCCGTAGATGGGCCATGGCTTTAGACAAAGTCCAACAGTTAAAAGCAAAAATAAAAGTCATTTTAGTGCCAACTTCTTAATGGGAAATGTTTTGATAAATGTATACCAGGTTCATGTGATTAGAACACATGAATAATACCATTGCAGTTTATCATCATCTTTATTTTCTCCAAGCATGTTTCTGAAGTGACTCGGTCCAAAACATTTCATTCCAGACTCAGATTACTTTCAAAATGACTGGCATGAAACCCAATATTGGTCACTTTGTGTGATAAAACGCATAGAAATGCACTTTAATGATTAATGATTGACACAAAATGACAGTTTGCCAGACTATCATCAAACTAATCTTCATTCTCATGCATTCGGCAAGCAATAAAATCTTTTAAATATAATAAAAATGTTTTAAATTATTTATTTGTGCAGATGCCGAAGCTGAATAACGCACAATAAATCAAGTTCTCGTTGCTCTCCGCACGCACGGTGTTTTGATGAAGCAGTTTATAATGGAGATTTGGTTGTGTGAATCTACACTCTAAAAAATGCTGGGTTGTTTTAACCCAATATTGGGTAAAATATGGGCAAACTCAAACATTGGGTTAAAAATTGGGGTTCAGAAAAAATTCTAAAAAATTAGGTTTGTCCATATTTGACCCAAACTTGGGTTGTAACAACCCAGCATTTTTTAGAGTGAGGCTTTTGTTGGAGTCATCTAAATGCAGAGCGGTGTGTGTTAGAGCTTTCTCTCGTTTGAATGGAGGATGCTGGGAATTACAGCGAAGGTTCACTGCCAACTGGGTGAGCGTTCACAAGGCCTCGTGACCCAGGCACAAAAGAGCAGATCGACATGGGCTCCCAGAAACCCCTCTGATTTAACCCAATGCGTTCTTCATAATTAGACCAGCAGAATACACTCTACTGTAATGCATGCTTCACTCTAAAAAATGCTGGGTTGTTTAACCCAAATTTGGGTCAAATATGGACAAACCCAAACATTGGGTTACATTTTTTAATTACATTTTTAACCCAATGTTTGAGTTTGTCCATATTTGACCCACAATTGGGTTAAAACAACCCAGCATTTTTTAGAGTGTGAACTACAGTACAGTGATGCCAAACCTTTCATATCTCTATTTATAGACCAACGACCCATTACTCCTGTACGGTATTACAGTCTGTGGTATTTATCTGCCCTTCGCCTCATAGCAACAGCGTGAGGACAGCTGGACACTACAGAACATAATATTGTAGCATATTTGTATGTTTTTGAATAATCAAAACCATATGATACATTGTTGCATTCGGTTATACTGTATATAGACACAACTGTTTATGTTTTTAACATTTATTTGATCAAAAATGTAGTAAAAATTGTGAAATATTATTCAAATTTAAAATCATCTGTTTTCTATGTGAATATATAGTAAAGTGTAATTTATTTCTGTGATTTTCAGCATCATTACTCCAGTCTTCAGTGTAACATGATCCTTCAGAAATCACTATAATATGATGATTTTATTATTATCAATGTTGAAAGCAGTTTTGCTGCTTCAGATTTGTGTGGAAAACGTCATGCATTTTAGTTTTCAGAATTCATTGATGAGTAGAGAGTTCAAAAGACAGCATTTATATGAAATATAATATTTTGTTACATCATAAATTACTTTAATGTCACCAAATTAATGCAAAAGTATTAATTTATTAAAAAAAAAAAAAAAAACTACTGACCCCAAACTTTTGAACAGTTTTATATTATTTATATTTTTACTAGTATGTTTGCAAGTATGCGTGAATGCGTCTGATATTGTAAATGAGTTCTGTAGGAGCTGACTGATGTGTTGGTCTTCATCTATAACTGAAGCAGTATTTCTGTCTAGATTTCTGCTAGTGACGCTCAGGAAATGCCTGCGATTTATGATTGTGTGTGAAGCTTATGCTGTCATAAATTTAAAAAGGTCAAATGACTCAACTGACCTAACATACAAAGAAAGACACACACACACACACACACACACACACACACACACACACACACACACACACACACACACACACACACACACACACACACACACACACGCACGCACGCACGCACGCACGAACGCACGCACCACTAGGAAAAGTAAAATAATTTAATAAAGCTTTTAATATGATCAGCATAATAATTGAATACAAAATATTGCATTTTCTTTCTCATTTAATAGAAACACATTTTTAGTTTTATTATTATAAAAAAAAAAATCTAATTTTATTGTTTATAATGTGTCTGGACAACAATTTTAGCTTAAAATGTGAAATAAAAATTCACCCAAAAAAAGTTTTTTCGTTCTTTTGTCATCTCCTCTGATTTACATGATCAGTGTCACACATGTCGTTGCTAGATTAATAGCAGACGATGATGCTGTGAATGATTCGATAACCACTAGGGGGAGTTTGATTATGGATGATCTTTACAGTAAATGTCCCACAGTCTGATTGACTGATCCTGGGATTTTCATAAAAAAAGAATAAAAAATACACTTTTTTCATTTTATTTTTATTTTATTTTTGTCGCTTTTGGATAAAATAATCTACTACATGCAAAAATCATTATTAACAATTATTACTTATTATTATTATTATATTATTTTTTTAATATTCACAGTTTTTCCATCCTTTTAGATTTGATTAACACGATTGATTGATTGATTGATTGATTGATTGATTGATTGATTGATTGATTGATTGATTGATTGATTGATTGATTGATTGATTGATTGATTGATTGATTGAGTTTGAATGCAGGTATTAAAGGCATATCCTGATTTGTCAAAGGTAAACAATGTCCATCTGGTGATGTACTAACCGGGGATCTGCGCTCATATTCTGTCCTGGACTGTTTGTCATGGAAGGAACCAGTCCGGGAATCATTAGGCCCAGTTCTAGCCATCACTGACAGCATGTTCCCTTCGAATTTATGGCTATTTAGTGCAGTAATTCCCCAGAGAGCGCTTTATTACTGTAATCTAAAGCCCTCACATAGAAGAGAAGCAGTGATTCCTCGGCTTCTGATGTCTGTAGATCTGTAGATCTGTATCTCCTGCGACGGGTCAGACAGGTGTGTCTCTAACCTTTAGCCTGGGCTAATGAGAACACAGTTGTGTGACTCTGCCCAGACTAGGCCTGATCCCAGAGATCTGCTCTCTGTGGCCAACAGCCTCGAGTTAAGAGCTTTCCTGGCAGCGCTTAAAGAGCAGAGCTTGATCGCTTCTGTGTAGAAGCGTACAGGGTTCGTCAGGCGCTTCATATATACCATAGATATGTAAGAAACTATCGTGATTTTAACGGTAAAAGTGCTACTGTGAAAAACTGTTAATTGGTTAACAGAACGTTTCCGTACATACGGTAAATAACTGTGATAGATCTAATGGTACATTTAATGTCATTTTACTGTAAAATACCGTTAAAGTTACAGTTTTTGAAAGTGAAAAAGAACAACTCATTGTATAATTTACAGTGAAATACCGTAAATTGACATTCCCACAATTCCCTGCGTGACACTTCACCTTTTTATGTATTTTTGTTGAAATAACTGTTTCTTCATAGTTCAGTTCTAATCAGTTATGTACATTAAGGTTTTATGTCACAGTTAATGTTGTTAAATTAATGTTTATTGCATTTTTAAAATTTCATGTGTGTTACCATGTGAGTTTGTGTGAATGACACTGTGCAGCTTCTAAATATTAATGTTAACTTTATTATGGAAGAGCTGCTCATGATGAGCTTTGATTGATCATGTGACTCTCATCACTGCTGTGATTGGTGGTTGTCAGTGTATTACATAACAGATATTAATACTTCAGTAAGTCGGTAAATTAACATTACATCAGATAATGAAAAAAGGTTTATTACTGTAAATTTTATGTTAAGTCTGTAAAACCAATAACGTTGCTACCATATTTTTGACGGTAAAGTTTTGAAAACCACAGCTGCCGTTTTTTACTGTAAAAATTACAGTTTATTTTTTACAGTAGATGTCGCCTTGGTTACAGCAGTTCATTGGAACGAATGCGTCAATAGAGGCGCCATCATGGAACATGATTAATGCATCAGCGTCAATGTAGGAAAAGGTCTAACGTAAAAAACACAAAAAACAATAAAATAAAATAAGAAATAAAATAAAACAATTACATTTTATTAAATTAAAATAAATATATATATATATATATATATATATATATATATATATAATATTTATAATTATATATATATATATTTTTTTTATTTCTTATGTAATTTTTTATTTAATTTTTTTTCTTTTATTTTTGGCGCTTTGGATAAAAGCAAAATGTAGCCAAAAGTATTGTGAGCTTGACTTTACAGGTTTGGAAAGACATTAGGATGAGCAAATGATGCCAGAATCTGTATTTTTAGGTAAACTAGGTATGCTTTCCTTGAGGGGGTCGAGATGTACAGTTACAGGATTATTATAGCAAATAACCTGATGTCTTTACATTTATTGAATTACATACATTTCTGAATATGATGTCACCGCTGCTACAATAACTGATTAACTCACTTCATTACTTGTCCTTCACATGATTTATTTTTCTTTATACTACATTTAATGGATCCATAAACCATTGCTGGTCCCTGCTCACTGACTGCGTGCACAAATATTTGCACATGAGTCAAGGCAAGCAAAACTACAACCAAACCTTCACCAACAGTGTGTCCACCGTGACCCAGCGACCCAGTGAGGAACACAGAGAGTGTCTTGTCTGGCATATTTGAGATTCCAGGCCGACTCGAGTGTTTCCCGCACATCAAAGACGAGTAATAAACAGAAAGGGACAGTAGTCTTGACCTCTCGTCTTTTAATGTGCGGTGTTATTTCGAAAGAGATTCCCCTTCTGACACACAGACACATTATTTTGAGATCTCTGGCTGTTTGACAAATATGGTGCCAAATAATTAAAGGATAATTCTGGTATTTAGCACTTAGTCTATTTTCTAGTTAGTTTTGGATGAACTAGAGTGGTGGACACAGAAATGTTGACGATGGGTCCTGTCTCGACTTTTTGACTTTGGAATCATCAACGAACACCACTAACCACTCGGTGAGTGTCACAGTTTTGAAAACGAGCGTTGGGTTGTTTTAAGCACATGTTTGTGCATGCCCATAGACAGCCACTCTGAAGCGCTCAGAGGCGATTCTAAAAGAGTCAAAAAGTCGAGACAGGACCCATCGTCAACATTTCTGTGTCCACCGCTCTAGTTCATCCAAAACACACTAGAACATAGACTCAAAGTGCTAAATACCGGAATTATCCTTAAATCCAAATAATCTTGTGTTGTACAGCAGAGTTATTATCAGGAACTAAAACTATTAAAAATGTTTTGGTTAAAGATACAAATCAACAGAAAATGTAAATTATGCCTTCTGAGTTTCTTTGCTCTGTTGAAAACAAAAAAGATATTTTGAAGAATGTTGGTAATGACCATTTTTGGTCCACATTGACCTCCATAGTATTTTATTATTATTTTTTTTTCTTCATACTATGGAAGTTAATAGGGACCAGCAACTGTTTTGTTTATAATTTAACTTCATAAAAATTGGAAACAGTGGTTTTAATAATAATAATAATTATAAACTTTATTTTAACTCCAAGCGCTTCACAATAATTAGAAAAAATAAAAGAGAAATACAACAATATAAAAGAAAAGCATTCATAAAAGAGAAATACATTAAAATACAAATATAAAACATGTTATCAAAACAATTTCCTAAAAAGTAAATGTTGGACTGTGCAAATACATCAGTGCTTTGGGAATATTGATGAAGCATATCTGGACCGTATTGATAACTCACTTTGCATTTGGATGGAAATATTAGAATTATGATTGCACTTTTCCTTGCCAGTTCTTCTTTACCTGGTTTTTGGCAACATCTCACTCCATGATCTCCCTCAGCGCTCCACATCATGTTTATATCAATCATCTGTTCTTTCCTGTTAGAGATTGATGTTTTTAAAATGTCAGTTTTCAGATCCAAACCTCTTTCTGGAAAATAGGAATTATATTCTTTGTTTTACTTCCTCTTGCAGGATATAATCTGTTTCAATTTTTGAAAGAATGTCAAATGAATGATCTTTGAAAGACTTTTATTGTCTTTTTCACTGCAATCTTTGACCCTTGATTTAGAAGTGGAGTTTGTGTGCAAATGTATTTATTATTTGTAATGTATTTGTTATTGCACACAAATGTTTAAAATAGTTTTTATTTTGAGTTGCTTAGAGGTTTATTGTCTGATTTTTTTATTATAATTTTACTGTTAAAAAGACTTAACACTAAATCTTCTAAATGGTTAAAACAAAAAGTAATAATATCATAATAGTATAATAAATAGTTCACCAAATTATTTATCTTAGACAAATCTTATATGTATATTGTTGAATTTCAACCCAAGAAATGCTATTAGAAATCTGGATTTTAGACATAAAGTGTACCTATTTTGAAAATTGTCCTGAGAGGCATTTCTCATTATTTATACTGTAATTTAGTAATGTGTGCTCACTACCATAACTACTTACTAAAGTAATTGTTGTGTTGTTTTTCCAGCACAAATTACAGCAATAAAGGACTTCCCTTTCGTCGGACAGTGAGTAAACATCTGGGCTCCAGCTAGTTTTGAGAGCCTGTCAATTTGATTTTTTTAAACAAGTAACATAGTCACCCATCTGTGCAAACTAGGAAATGTTCTCGCTAACAAGCTCCTAGTTTGGTAAACTGTCAGAAAACTAAGATCAACAAATACAAGCCAGTTTGATTGCCTGACCTGAGGTCACAGGGTTATACACCATGTGTTGGGGCATTTGTGCTTTTTCTCCTCGCAAATTAGATTTTATTTATTTTTTAATGCTAAAAGTCTTTTCAAACATAGAGTATGACATGGCACATTTTGTGAGTAACCACAGATGGACATTTAACCTAGAGGCATCAGTAGTTTATTTACAACTTGTCATGAAAAAAAAAATGTTGTAGTGACAGTTTCTAGTGCCATGCATATGTGAATGTTTCAATCAGTTGTTTTTTAAATAAACACTGAATATAAAATAAATTAAGATAACACTAACTTTATTCTAATGCAATCTTATACCCCCGATTTCACAAACAAGGCTTAAGCCTAATCACAGACTAAAATGCATGTTTGAACGAATTTTAAATGAAAGCAACTTGCACTGACAAATCCTAAAAAATTGTATCAAGATGCACACCAAGGCATGTTTATAAAAATAAAAATAAATAATAAATGAAATGCCCTAATTGAACTAAGGCCTAATCCAGGCTTAATCTAAGACTGGGCCTTAATGTATTTTTTTAGTCTCTTCAAAAAGTATTTTAAATAAATGTACATGTAAGTGTTTCTTAGGGTGTGTTCACACTTGTAGTTCAGTTCTCTTGTTTGTTTGTTTTTTGGTCCTGAGGAACAAAGCAACATCTAACTTCTGGCGTGCCTCAGGGCTCGGTGCTGGGCCCGCTTCTGTTCTCCATCTACATGACATCACTAGGATATGTCATTCAGAAACATGGTTTTTCCTATCATTGATAATAATAAAAAAGGAATCTCTGGGTTGTGATTGACGATCAGTTAAACTTCACAGGCCACATTGCTAGAACTTTCCTGTAACGGTTCTGCAGATTTTGGTTATACAACATTAGGAGGATCAGACTCTTCCTATCAGAGCTACACAACTCCTTATCCAAGCTATTGTTCTCTCCAGACTGGACTATTGTAATGCTCTCTTGGCTGGCCTTGGCAAGACAAAGTTGAGATGTGCTTAACTTTATGCAAATGACTTTCAAGAGCGACGACCAATAGGAATGAAGTCTGTGGAGTGCATGTGATCCGTCACTTTGGTAGAGTTCAGTGGCAAGATGGAGGAAAGTTATTTAAGTGGTTAGCAACTCTCCTGTAATTTATGATATGTCTCTGTGTACATTTGACATTTATTTATTGAAGAGGAATAACCCCTTGAGATGAACCATCTCGTTTTCGAGGGGGTCCTCTAATCTAATACAGCAGTCAACAGCAAAAAAAAAAAAAAACCTTACTTTACAATAATGGCGAGTACAGAAATATATAGACAAAACTCAAACAAACAAGACATTCACTCATTCAAGACTCTCCAAAGGTGGCATACTCATCCCTAAACAAAAAATAGGAATGAGTAATTGTATGATCGTCAATCACAACCCCGAGGTTCCTTTTTTATTATTATCTATGATAGGAAAAAAACATGTTTCTGAATGACAGATCCTAGTGATGTGATGTGGATGGAGAAGAGAAGCGGTCCCAGCACTGAGCCTTGAGGTACGCCAGAAGCTAGATGTTGCTTTGTTCCTTTTCTGTTTCAGTCTGGACCAATAGAACCAAGAGAACTGAATTGCAAGTGTGAACACACCCTAAGAAACACTTACATGTACATTTATTTAAGAGACTTTTTTTTGAAAAGACAAAAAAAAACCATTAAGGCCCGTGCTTGGTTTAAACCTGGATTAGGCCATAGTTCAATTAGGGCATTTATTTTTTTTATTTTTTTATAAACATGCCTTGGTGTGCGTCATGATACAAAACAATGGATCTGACATATATTAAGATTTGTCAGTGCAAGTTGCTTTCAGTTAAAATCGCTCAAACATGCATTTTAGTCTGTGAAAGTAAACACATAATATGTATGTACCGAAACACACATCTAGACACCAGTAAGCACATATGCTTACAAAAATGTAAAAGATGTAAAAAAGATGAATGCAACATAACACGGTGGTTCTTGCCATGCTGACTCCGAGTCTGAATGGTTTTGTGAACACAGATAGATTGGCGCTTGTGCTTTCTCTGCAGGTAAATAGCCGCAATGGCAAAGAGCACTCGCTGATGAAATAAATTTTGTCTGAATGTCTGAAAAAGTTTTGCTGTAAAACTAAAATTATAACCCATTCCAGCCCATCATGAGAGTCATGCAGCTCTGTTTTTTAGCATTGTTAATATGTTGGATGTGTCTGATATATGGTTAAAGTCATAAAGCAAATTTTTAGCCTTCCAGCAAAGATGTGTCGATCTGTCATGCGTTGCATGTTTTGCGTTAAGGTTAATGGTTTTAAGTCTCCAATGTGTTAGAATGGCCTCACAAAGAGGAGTCGCAGTTATCGACCCCATTGTGTTTGAGCAATAAAAAGCAACACTGACGCAATGACTTATTTAATAGTTCACCATCATATTCTGAAGAGAATATGCCCCCCGATTTGGTGCTCAGAATTCCCCTTGGGCTCAATTTCATAATCATTCGTCTCCATCAAGTTTGCAAGGGTCTATAAATGTCTACAGTAATAAGAACGACGGCTCAAGGGATGAACCGGCTCTCAACGCAGCAAAATTTATTTATTTTCCCACTGATGTTAGTCTTACCATTTGTTACGGGGATTTTACCTTTTGACCAGAAACAAAGCATGTTTTCTTGGCTCTGATTCAGTTTTTTTCTCCTTGAGAATGCCTTGCAGTAAATGCTGTGTAATGCAGAGCACAATGTATGGCTGCCCCTTCATTAAATGTCTTTTTGATTAACAGCTTTTGTGTTGGATTGTATGTGAAAGGTTTTCTTGGCTCTGTCTCATGTGGATTTCTGGATTTCAGGGGTGAAATCTCAGCGATGTGGAGCGGGTGGCCTTGACATAAAATGTTTGATATCTGAGGAACTTAAGCCAGTTTTGCATCGCCGGGCCGAACGGTAAGAAACAATTCCAATTATATTTCCACTTGAGCTTGTTTCTGCACTGCATGATTACATCCCATTCTGGTTTGGACTGACGGAGGAAAAGCGATACATTTTTATTTTATTAGATACATGTTCAATGCATTATTTATCTAGAGTCACTTATATTGTATACAGTTCATGCATTCCTAGGAAATCAAACCCTGGACCTTGGTGTTGCAAGTACCATGTTTTATACAGGAATTATAAAGAGTTATTCTGGTGGTCACTATATTAGGAATAACAAAAAAGTTCATATGGAGTTCCTATCTTGTTTCAATTTTATAGAGCCCTTAATGCCAGAAAGATTCTATATATGGAGAAATGTTTAAATTTTTGTATAATAGTTGCTTGTTTAATTAATTAGAACCTTTAAGGTCCATGGAACCATTTAATTCAGTGGTTCTCAATCCCGGTGGTGTTCTGATTGACCGGGTCCCTACGCAGTGTTCACTACTCCCTACTACTTGAAGAACAGCCGACCAATACTGTGCTTTTCAGAAGGAGGGGCTTCATAGAGACAGGAAGTAAACAGGACTGTGTTTCCTGAAAGCATCGTTAGCCAACTATAGTCGCAAGTTCTGTCGTTATCAGCGGTTCAACGAGTCAGTGTTTACCGAAACCAATGTTTAAACGAACATTCACAAACAGCATCTCAGAGTTGTGTGTTTGAGTGACAGATCTCGACCTGCGTTTAGAAGAAGAATTTCATGTTTGCATGACATGTGGACTCAATAAATCCTGATCTTGAGGAAAATAAGCAAGATGACATTCAGTACAATCTATATATTTTATTTAAATAAATGTCATTTACGTCTTTTAGTTTGTCAAGAGATTTAAAGCGTTGTTGCGCATGTGTGAACGAGCTCTAGTGTGTAAGAACGAGACTATGATTGAATCTGGAAATAAAGCAAAATAACTGAGAATAAAATGAGAAGTATTCCTCAGATGTCATGTCCGTAATTTATAGCAAAACATCTCGCATTAATCGAGCTCAAACAGATTCATTAAAAGTAGTTATTACTCCAACACCTGGGTGAAATTATTACACAACGTGATTGAATGAGCAATTTGCGACTATACAGTTTCGGGAAACAGTCGTGACTCGCTAGTTGATTTCTTCAATGATGCATCACACTATAGTAGTGAAGCAGCGAGTTAAGGGCCGCACACCGGGACGAATATCGCCGCGCGTTATTCTTTAGCGTTTTTCAACGCGTTTTTCTGCGTATTTAACTTTGCGCTTCTGACACTCGCTTGTCACTCAGAAGAAGAGAGCGAGTTTGTCGCGTTTGTCATATAGTTCTTTATGTTCCGACTGCAACGAGACAGCAGCTCTACATTCATCTTGCATCTTCCTCGTCTTATTTCTTCCCGGCAGTGTAGACGCTGGCGTATATCTTCTTCGCCGTTACGTATGTGTGCTCAGCAAGACCGTTTTGTGTTTGAGCGCCCCAAAGTTGTTTTACTGTAATTCAGAAGCTCCAGACACGTGAGCAAAAGCGCCAATCTCATTGGTCGGATAGTTTTTGACGCAGCGCGTCAAACAAAAAAACGAACCGAGGCGTTTTTTAAAAAATGACGCTTTTATGCCTGCGTTTTCCGCGTCGGTGTGCACGCTCACATTGGCGCCCTTTGTTTAGTCACGAGGCGTTAAACGTCGGTGAATATCAAACGGAAATTCGTCCCGGTGTGAACAGGCCTTTACAGTGTTGTACGGGAAACACACACAGAGCGTTACTGACAGACTGGAAAGAGAGGAGCCGCAACAATGGAGAATATGAGGAAAATAATCAACATTCAAGCAGGAAAACCTGTTCTAGTAGAGCCTGAAAACATCATCAAGACTTGATGGCATGTAAATACAGAAATACAGAAAATGTTCAGGTTAAAACAACCTATCTATGTGTAGTTTATTTAAGTGTGTATATCTGTCTAATCTCATGTTAATACCAGGCGTTTTCTTCTGCTGATGCTGGGGTCAGTGGGAATTGCAATTGGCAACAAGATGCAAATGAAACAAATCCCTTTAATGGAAACTTTAGCCTTCCCGTTCTATGAATGGGGTCGATATCTGGGTGGGGTAATAATGAAACCAAAAACAAAACTATTGAATCATCTTAGTTTCCTGAAAGAATGCACAATAGAGCTTACCGTGTCAAGGACACGTCAAAATACAGAGAGACTGTGTGAAAGTGATGTGTGTGACGTTTCCAATGTTGCTCGACATTCCAGGGCATCGAGTTAAAAACAATCGATTTCATGAAATATTCCTGTCAATTAAATGTCGGAGAGTGATCCTGCGATATGGTCATACTTCAGCCACATATTTCAGCGCAAAACAATCTGAGATCATTCCACAGAAAGCATATGTCAGTGAACATAGAATTTGAAGACGACAAGTTGTGACATATTATCTTATTACAATCAGATTAAAGTCCCATTTGAGCTTAGCTTTAATCCACTCCTAAATGTTCTATATAAAAGGGTTTGTCAGGCGCTTCATATATAGAGACTTTTAGGGGTTCCTGTCATGGGATCTTTTGTTTTTATCTAATTAATATTAATAATTTTTAATTTGCATTTGAAATCAGCTTGTAAACATGCTTTATAACTAGAAAAAAACTTTAAATGGTACACTTTATATTTCGATCCGCAAACAACTGCGTAAGTAAACTGAAATTACGGCGTACGTTTCTGTAATTATAGTGTACTTCCGTGTAGGTATAAGGGAACAATATGTTAAGTTTTGGGTAATAAAGGGGTAACAAGCAGATATACAAGCAAATTATTTATAATGTAATTATTTTAAAACTAACAGACCTATTCTGTTAATATATTCCAGGCAAAAATTGTATGTCTGTTGTATATAAAAGTTATCATCACATTTCTGGCAAAATATGTTCTTGTGCAATTTTACAGGGTAATTTTGACATCTGTGGGTTGTAAATTAAACGTAGCCTATATAAATAATTTGCTTGTATATATTTGTACTCCTTTATTACCCAAAACGTAACATATTGTTCCCTTACCTAAACGGAAGTACACTATAATTACAGAAACGTACACCATAATTTCAGTTTACTTACGCAGTTGTTTGCAGGTCGTATATAAAGTGTTACCCCTTTAAACATGCAAGTATAATGCAATCATTTAAATCAATTATTTTTATATAGAACCTTGACATAAAGAGTCTTTAAAATGTTGTCTAAATTTAACCTTTTTTGTCTAAGAGAGAGATTTTGCTCCGAACTTTCCAATGAAATGGGAAGAAAAGGACATTGCAAACTACATGCAGCGCCACATTCCCTGTTCCAACAATGCCTCACGGTTTTCAGGTTTTAAAAACTAAATATTTACTTTAAAAGCGTATAAAGCTGTAATGGACGCTTAAGGATTTGGGAACCCGTTTGTCTCGTCTGTGTTGAAGCTCTGACAGTCCAGGTGTTTGGCTTTGAAATGATCGTTGCTTAATGATTTTTAGAGTAGGTGAGCCTCTTAAAAGTTTGTTTTATAACGTTTAACTTGAGTGTGTTTATTGGCTTTCCACTATTTTTCATGTGGCTCCATTCATATTCTGTAGTATAATGAAAGTGTGGGCCTGTTTCAGTGAAGCACAACCACAGCTTTCAAAACCTTGCCATAATTACCACAATTTACAACAATCAAATCTCACTGAATGACTTGACCAATTATATATGTATATAAAAAAGCATGCGTTGTATACACAGTAAAAACACACGATTTGTAAATGTACACTACCGTTCAAAACATTTTGAGTCTAAAGACATACTTTTATTCAGTAGAGATACATTAAATAGATCAAAAGCGACAGTAAATGCATTTATGATTTACAAAAGACTCTATGTCAAATAAACGCTGTTCTTTTGGTCTAAATTCATGAAAATCATGATTCTCTACAAAAATCAAGTTTTCATCATTGATAATAATCATAAATGTTTCTTGAGCATCAAGTCCTCATATTATAGTGATTTCTGAAGGATCATGTGACACTGAAGACTGAAGTAATGATGCTGAAAATTCAGCTTTTGATCACAGGAATACATTGTAATAATATTTCTCTTTGCTATGCGTTCACGTTGAGTTCAGGAACTCTGATATAGAATAACACAGTCATAGTTAGTGGTACTTGTGATGAGAAAGGGTGTATCAGTTTGGGGTGTTTCATATTGCTTGAGTAATGTGCTCTTAACAGCCACATGTGTGTGATCTCACACACACACACGTGTGTGTGTAGATCTGATATTGAAAATGTTGGTATATGCATGATGTCATGTGTAAGATGATGTTTCCAGGCACAGAAAATCCACCTTGACGAATGGCATCATGTTTGGAGTAACCAAACCGAATGCAAAAATGCAAGCCAACGTGAAATCAGTCGTGTAAGAAGAGACTGGGATTCTCAAGACGTCAAACCCGTGCAGATTCCTCTATAATACGCGTAAGTTAGTGTGTCTGCAGACAAATGTGTGTCAACCTGTGATTCAGAGTCATTTACTTTCACATCGGAGAGATCATAGTGACAGACCTCCATCAGCACATCTCACACACCGGATCTGAGCGCTGATCAGCAGATAATGTGTGTGATTGTGGAAACCCGATTCATGAAGCGCCTCAAACCACAGCATGTTTCCTTCATTACACCATTTATATATTCTGTGACTGTGGGAAGGAGACGGCCTGATTTATAATGTAGTGTTGGCATTGCAGTGGCTGGCCGAAATGATCCAAACACCTTCAGTTTTGGTGCTCATGTGGGAAATGCAGGTTTGAATATTACCTGAATCCTATTATCCTGTCATATCTCTAGTTTTACTGTTAATAAAACGAGAAAAACTGGCGTTATCCAGCAACACTTTTGAAAAATCCCCAGAAATGGCATATACCCAAACTAAAACAGATACAGCTCATGAACACTAAAAGCACACGTATGTTCTCATTTAAAAGATGACACTTGGCAGTTTATTGTACATTTAGAATTAATTATTGTCATAATGAATTTTTTTTTTCCGAAATAGCTTCAAAGTTTCGTGTTCTTTTTATGTGTTTATTAGAGATTGAATTCATCTGCCAAATTTCTCATATACTTCTGAATAGGATGTCTACTTCATAAATTGTATGAAAATTGTGGAAATAATGGTTCATATCACTCAAAACACGTTATGGAAATGGAGTCTGGGAGTCTGGTGTTCACCTAGTGAATAAGTTCGGTACTGCGTCCAAATAAAATCTCACTGAAAGCTCATTTTTGGAGATATCAACCTAAAATTTGAAACACGTCTTGTTCAGATTTTTGGCTTTGATTTATTTGCAGTTTTAGAGTCGCCCAGGTTTTGAAAATATATATTTTATATAAAATATGAATAATTATTTTTTTTTTTACATAATTTCAAGCTTCTATAACTTTATTTCTGTTTCACTTTCTTAATTCTGCCAAATGTCTTTTTGGAAAACAAGACCAATCTTACCAATATCCAAAGCATTCTTGAATTACAACCATTTAAGTTCAAAATGTGCATTTTCATGTCTATTTAAAAAAGGGTGGTGGGGGAATGGGGGACACTTAAAGGGTTAAGTTATTAGAAATGTATCTTTATGAAATAACTTCATGAAAATAAATTTGAAGTTGGCATAGAAATACACTCAGCTAAAGCCACATGACCACGATAATTCTAAAACTCTGTATAAGATATATTAGCAGTTGTAATTAAAAGATGGTTTAATGATTTAAAATGCGACTCAAGAATGATATAAAGACCTTCACCTTCTCCTCTAATAACTTTCCCTCAGTGGAAACTTCATCTCTAGAGGTTTTGTCTGTTTCCTCATGGTTTAGTGGCGTGGAGGAACGGGTGAAGATGAAGTATGGCTGTAGATTGATTGTAAACACTGTTATGAGGAGCAGCTTCTGGAGAGATAAGAGCTCAACATCAGCAAGCACTCGATCACAGAGATCACGAAAGCGGAGGAGATCGTACATCAGCTGGCATGAAGAACACACACACACACACACACACACACACACACACACACACACACACACACACACACACACACACACACACACACACACACACACACGCAGCTTCTGTTCAAGCATGTTCGGGAAATCTTAAGTTTTATTGCTGTACTGAAGATGGGAATCCTATAAGCTTTCATTTGTCAGTGAACCCATATCTAGCATTTCACAATGATCACAAACTATAAAGGTAATGAGAAATAAATCCCCTGTGGTTGAAATAGTAAAAGTGTCAGGTTTTAAAAGAAGAAACTTCATGGAGAAAGGAAAACATAAAGATAAATCAAATCTGCTGGAAACAAAGGGTTAAGTTTTAACTATACAGTATCTGTTATAAATGCATAAATAAATGGTGCATTTATTTCACATTCACTTCAGAAACGTTTTTATGCCATTCTAGAAAGTACATTGTTTCCATCCATGTATCTCAAAATAAAGTTGGTGAATAATTATGGAATAATTTTTACAATTCAGTATGCGTAACTCATTTTCTGAAAATACATTATGTATGAGTTTGTACTGTAGTTATGAAAAAGTTTGCAACTGCATATGATTTTAGGGTCCAATTCTTACTTTTATCCAACTATTACAGTAACTAAAACCTTTGCCCTAATAAACTCATAATTAATGCTTATTAACAGTTAGTAAGGTAGTTTAGATATTGGTGGATTAAGAGCTGTATATGGTAATGCAGAATAAGTCATTAATATGTGCTTTATAAGTACTTACAAACAGCCAATATCCCAATATGCATTAATGAGCAACTATTAATAGTGTTTATTAAATAAATTGCAATATTTTAAAACGAAAGTCCTGTACTTTCTGATGGAAGACTGATAAATACATCAATACAGATCTGAGACTTTATTGTTAATAAGGTTCCTGATCTTTTCAGTCTGACTTTAACCATTTAATCTGCGAAAAAATGTTATTTAGGTTTTTTTTGTGCTTTAAAATAAATAACGTTTTTTTTTAATCAAGATGCATTTACTTGAGAAGAAAAATTATTTACGATCTTTAGTTTTCTAAAAAGAAATAAGTCACTCAAATGTCTGTCAGTGGAGTCATAAAAATAAACTTCATAAAGGGAAAACTAGATGATTTTTCTGATTTTAAGCACAAACTCACTTCATTTTTGTTTTTATCAGTCATGTTGCTTCTCAAGCAAATGTTTCTCAATTTAAGAATGTTTAGATATTTGTGCTGGAAAACAAGACAAAAACACTAAGCAAGAAAAAACATTTTTCATTGTATATGACACGTGTCAGCTTGGATTGTGTTATGAGTGTCACAATGGTCGAAGGCTTTGCAGAGAGGCTGTTGATGAAGAATAAAAGGCATGCTCATGCTTATGAAAATGAAAATGCGACTGAGAAAAAAAAATGACAGTTACAATACTGTAATGACAGTTGATAATACAGTTGTTTCATCTGTGACATCAGCACATCTGCGCTCTGTAATCAATGCCATAAACATTGATGTGCTGTACAGCGTTTGATTGACAGATACAAGAGCGCACATTCCCTAAACTCGACATGAACTCTGGCATCCGTGAGGAAGACCGAGGCTTGCTTTGACAAACCCAGACCTCAGGCTGATCCGGTGGTTTTGCCCAAGAGATCCGACCGGAGACGAGCAGGAGTTTGAGTCTAACAACTGCTGATGTCATCATTCAGATCATGACATCATCATGTGCCACAACCAGCTGTCAATCAAACCGTCTGTCCTGAAGAATTACACTGAGGTGCAAGAGCGCAGACTAAACATGTCTTTCTCTTTTCTACTATACACTTTTTTTTTTAATTCTGCTTGCAGTCCAACTCTACAAAAAAAGCTTTTCTTACATAGTATTTTTGTCTTGTTTCCAGTCCAAATATCTAAAAATACTTAAAACAAGATGCATTTACTAGATGAGTAAAATGCCATAAGATCTTATGTCTTGTTTTCTGGGGAAATAAATCAAAATTAAGTGAGTTGTTGCTTAAAAAAAAGCTAAATTATCTGCCAATGGGGAAAGAAAAATAATCTTAAATCAAACAGAAACAAGATCGTTTTTCTTACCCCATTTGCAGATCATTTCCCTTTTTTTAAGCAACAACTCACTTAATTTTGATTCATTTCCCCAGAAAACAAGACATAAGATCTTATGGCATTTTACTCATCTAGTAAATGCATCTTGTTTTAAGTATTTTTAGATATTTGGACTGGAAAAAAGACAAAAATACCTAGTAATAAGAAAAGCCTTTGTTGCAGTTTAAACACTCAAAGCCACTTGTGCATCTTTGATCTCCACTGGTTTGTGAAAGAAGATGTTAGAACACATTCAGAATGTGCGGCTGCCATTGAAACTCCGCTCTCTCTTGTGTGTGTTGGTCTCGATCTGCCGTCAGACGAGATGAATGAGAAGTGGAGAGGCTTTATGTGAGTGTGTTGAGCTGGAGGCGTGGGTTGTGGACTGCTCTATTGAAGACGGAAGAATGCGTCTGTGTGACACATCAGTGTTTGTGTGTGTGTGACACATCAGTGTTTGTGTGTGTGTGACACATCAGTGTTTGTGTGTGTGTGTGTGTGTGTGTGTGTGTGTGGTGTGTGTGTGTGTGTGTGTGTGTGTGTGTGTGTGTGTGTGTGTGTGTGTGTGTGTGTGTGTGTGTGTGTGTGTGTGTGTGTGTGTGTGTGACACATGAGTGTTTAGGAAAGATCCAGTGAATGGATGAATGAGTCTCAGGCATCAGTTCACCTAGTCAGCCACAGAAAAGCCTGTGAGTAAATGTTTAGCCGGAGTCTGGGCGAAGTAGAGCCGTGGACACGACCGAGAGCTCGTACACATTCTCACTGTTATCTTTATAATCTTTATCTTTATCATCTTTATCTTTTATTTATCTTTATCTATTCTTTATCTATACGCCCTTCGGTCGGTCATGCCGGAGACGACCCTTCGGGTGGCCATGGCGGTGACGACCCTTCGGGTGGTCATGGCGGTGACGACCCTTCGGGTGGTCATGGCGGTGACGACCCTTCGGGTGGTCATGGCGGTGACGACCCTTCGGTTGGCCATGGCAGTGACGACCCTTCGGGTGGCCATGGCTGAGACGACCCTTCGGTCGGTCATGCCGGAGACGACCCTTCGGTTGGCCATGGCGGTGACGACCCTTCGGGTGGCCATGGCAGTGACGACCCTTCGGGTGGCCATGGCAGTGACGCCCCTCCGGGCGGCCATGGCTGAGACGACCCTTCGGGTGGCCATGGCGGAGACGCCCCTTCGGGTGGCCATGGCGGAGACGCCCCTTCGGGTGGCCATGTCGGTGACGCCCCTCCGGGCGGCCATGGCGGTGACGACCCTTCGGGTGGCCATGGCAGTGACGCCCCTCCGGGCGGCCATGGCTGAGACGACCCTTCGGGTGGCCATGGCGGAGACGCCCCTTCGAGTGGCCATGGCGGAGACGACCCTTCGGGTGGCCATGGCGGAGACGACCCTTCGGTCGGTCATGTCGGAGACGACCCTTCGGTTGGCCATGGTGGTGACGACCCTTCGGGTGGCCATGGCAGTGACGACCCTTCGGGTGGCCATGGCAGTGACGACCCTTCGGGTGGCCATGGCAGTGACGCCCCTCCGGGCGGCCATGGCTGAGACGACCCTTCGGGTGGCCATGGCAGTGACTACCCTTCGGGTGGCCATGGCAGTGACGCCCCTCCGGGCGGCCATGGCTGAGACGACCCTTCGGGTGGCCATGGCGGAGACGACCCTTCGGGTGGCCATGGCGGAGACGACCCTTCGGGTGGCCATGGCGGAGACGACCCTTCGGGTGGCCATGGCGGAGACGCCCCTTCGGCGGCCATGGCAGTGACGACCCTTCGGGCGGCCATGGCGGTGACGACCCTTCGGGCGGCCATGGCGGTGACGCCCCTCCGGGCGGCCATGGGTGAGACGACCCTTCGGGCGGCCATGACAGAGACGCCCCTTCGGGCGGCCATGGCGGAGACGCCCCTTCGGGTGGCCATGGCGGAGACGCCCCTTCGGGTGGCCATGGCGGAGACGCCCCTTCGGGTGGCCATGGCGGAGACGCCCCTTCGGGTGGCCATGGTGGAGACGCCCCTTCGGGTGGCCATGGCGGAGACGCCCCTTCGGGTGGCCATGGCGGAGACGCCCCTTCGGGTGGCCGTGACGGAGACGCCCCTTCGGGCGGCCGTGACGGAGACGCCCCTTCGGGCGGCCGTGACGGAGACGCCCCTTCGGACGGCCGTGGCGGAGACGCCCCTTCAGGCGGCCGTGGCGGAGACGCCCCTTCGGGTGGCCGTGACGGAGACGCCCCTTCGGGTGGCCGTGACGGAGACGCCCCTTCGGGTGGCCTTGGCGGAGACGCCCCGCCCCTTCGGGTGGCCATGGCGGAGACGCCCCTTCAGGCGGCCATGGCGGAGACGCCCCTTCGGGTGGTCATGGCGGAGACGCCCCTTCGGGTGGCCATGGCGGAGACGCCCCTTCGGGTGGCCATGGCGGTGACGCCCCTTCGGGTGGCCGTGGCGGAGACGACCCTTCGGGCGGCCGTGGCGGAGACGCCCCTTCGGGCGGCCGTGGCGGAGACGCCCCTTCAGGCGGCCGTGGCGGAGACGCCCCTTCGGGTGGCCGTGACGGAGACGCCCCTTCGGGTGGCCATGACGGAGACGCCCCTTCGGGTGGCCGTGGCGGAGACGCCCCGCCCCTTCGGGTGGCCATGGCGGAGACGCCCCTTCAGGCGGCCATGGCGGAGATGCCCCTTCGGGTGGTCATGGCGGAGACGCCCCTTCGGGTGGCCATGGCGGAGACGCCCCTTCGGGTGGCCGTGGCGGAGACGACCCTTCGGGCGGCCGTGGCGGAGACGACCCTTCGGGCGGCCATGGCGGAGACGCCCCTTCGGGTGGCCATGGCGGAGACGCCCCTTCGGGTGGCCGTGGCGGAGACGACCCTTCGGGCGGCCGTGGCGGAGACGACCCTTCGGGCGGCCATGGCGGAGACGTCCCTTCGGGTGGCCATGGTGGAGACGCCTCTTCGGGTGGCCATGGTGGAGACGCCCCTTAGGGTGGCCGAGGGCCCTTGGGCTCCCTCCCCAAAAAAAAATGATTGGGGAGAGAGATTGAATCAGGAAGAGGCTCTGAGACAGGCTCTAGGACTGGGACTGAGACTGGGACTGATATAGGGATAGGCTCTGGGACAGCGACTGGCTGGGCAGACGGGACGCGAACAGTCTCAGTCTCGGCGTGCATGACGAGATCAGTTTCTGGCTCGGCGGGCATTATGTGAACAGTCGCTGATTTGGCAGGACTGATGTGAACAGCAGGCTCGGCAGGATTGACGTGGATCGCAGGATCTGGGCTGGACGGAACCAGCGGTGAAGGCTCAGCGGGACGAGACCCAGGCAGCACGGCCTCGGCGGGAAGAAGCTCAGGCATGTCGTAAAGATCAGGTATGGCCAGAATGAGCTCGGGCTCGGCAGGAGTAGACTCAGGGCCCACAGTGAAACGGGAGCCACTCAGCCACAGCACATGATCAAGGTACTGGAAGAATGAGCCTGGGATAGCCGCCGCTGGTACAGATGGTTATCCAGTCCGCCCCAAAATACTTTTTTCAGGACTTCATCTGTCCAGCTTACCCCAACAGAAAGCTCCAGGAAGCCAGCGACATATTCCCCAATGGAGCAGCTGACTTGAAAACAATGAATCAGACGATCAGCTGGGGTTAGAGGGAAGTGGGCAACTTCCATGCTTCTTATGGTCCACTCTTCTGTTATTTTTGGGTCAGGTATTTTGTCACGCAGTAATCCACAGAAAATGAAGATGAGGGAAACAAATTTTATCTACTAAACCTAACGCCAACAATGCAAAACAGACTATGTGGCACTAACACTTGCACTAAACACAAACAATAACCGACACCGAACACAGAACTGAGAGGAACTTAAATACACACCCTAATGAACACAGATTAACCTAGATTAAGTCCAGGCGACATAGATGATAATGGGTTGCAGGTGCCGGTAATGGGGAATGGGGTGCAGGTGTGGACCGAGGAGGATGATGGGAGCTGTAGTGCAGACAGGGATAAACGCTAGACAGTGATGATGACAGTGATAATGACAAAGACGAGGACAACTAGGTGATGAATGTGACAAACGTGCTTTAAATGCAACTACTTGTTTTGGAATGTTCAGAGAACAAGTAACATTCAAATAATGTTTGAAGAATGATGAAACGGAATGTTCAAATAACCAAGAAAAAAAGTGTCTGTGGAGAAATAACGTTTTCAAAACTTAATGAGAAAGGTTTAGAACATGCGTTTGTAAGTTGGGACATTATATATTTTGTGATCAAAACATTAGGAGTCTAAGCAGTTAAACCCAGCAGCATGAATAACATGTTTGTTTTCTCGCAGCGTGTTCCATGTTTACATTCCAGCCAAGACTTTGGTGTGTAGATTACACAAATCAATTATGACGATGTAAATATGCACGGTTTGTACATTTCCCCGAAAACCATCACACAGTGTTCATCATGTGTGTCTTTGAAGTTCTGATCTTCTACACTTTAAACATGAGTCAGTGGGAAAAGTTTGAGTTCTTCATCGGTGCTTTATTTGAGACAGTCAAACATTAAGTTTATTGATATTTCCATGAATGTCATATAGCCGACGATTATAACACTATGATTATATATTTTAATACGTTGTAAAACAATTTACTAAGGATGCATTTTAAAATTGTATTTAATATTATTCATTTATTTTATATTACTTATTTTTTCATCATATTTGGCCTTGTTTTTCTCTGCTGTCTGCGACCCATTTTTGGGTCACAAACCCACCAGATAAAAACAGGTCTAAATTTACTATATTTGATAATTTTTTATCATTCTAATCCGAAATTCATTCATTTAACTGCTTATATGGTTCTGGAACAGACGGCTATAGTTTAGATACGGGGGTGTGGCGTCAGATTTCAGAGAAATGTTTACTCATGCTTTAAAGTTGAGACGACTCAGGGTTATTCTGGGCTCGTTATCTTGGGGCGCCTGCAACCGCGAGGAAGAGGAGGAGGAGGAGGAGGAGGAGGATTACTGAGTCATTGTCTCATAGTCCGTGTAGTAAAAAGCGTTCAGGCTTCGTCTGCCAGCTGGGTTGCCATAGTAAGGGGTGAGGGGCTTTAATTGGAACTTGACCTTTGACCTCCTGTCTCCAAGCACAGTGTCCTGCCAACTGTTGGGTTGCGGTTTGAGAGCAGCTCTTTGTGTTTATCTCACAATGGTTGGTTGGAGTCTGAATGGGAGAAAGCTGATCCAGGGTCAGTATAAACGACGGCTGCTCCGCTTCTCCTCTGATGATGAAGCTCCTCCATCAGGACGGTTCTGGACTCAGTTCTGGACTCAGTTCTAGACTCAGGCTCAGTTCTAGACTCATACTCAGTTCTGGACTCAGTTCTAGACTCAGTCTCAATTCTAGACTCATACTCATTTCTGGACTCAGTTCTGGACTCAGTTCTAGACTCAGACTCAGTTCTGGACTCAGTTCTAGACTCAGTTCTGGACTCAGTTCTAGACTCAGTTCTAGACTCATTTCTGCACTCAGTTCTAGACTCAGTTCTGGACTCAGTTCTGGACTCAGTTCTAGACTCAATTCTAGACTCAGTTCTGGACTCATTTCTGGACTCAGTTCTGGACTCATTTCTGGACTCAGTTCTGGACTCAGGTCTGGACAGTTCTGGACTCAGTTCTACACTCAGTTCTGCAGTCAGTTCTAGACTCAGTTCTGGACTCAGTTCTAGACTCAGTTCTGGACTCATTACTCTACTCAGTTCTAGACTCAGTTCTGGACTCAGTTCTAGACTCAGTTCTGGACTCAGTTCTAGACTCAGTTCTAGACTCAGTCCTGGACTCAGTTCTGGACTCAGTTCTGGACTAAGTTCTGGACTCAGTTCTGGACTCAGACTCAATTCTAGACTCAGTTCTTGACTCTGCTCTGGATTCAGTTCTAGACTCAGGTCTGGACAGTTCTGGACTCAGTTCTAGACTCAGTTCTGCAGTCAGTTCTAGACTCAGTTCTGGACTCAGTTCTGGACTCAGTTCTAGACTCAGTTCTGGACTCAGTTCTAGACTCAGTCCTGGACTCAGTTCTGGACTCAGTTCTGGACTAAGTTCTGGACTCAGTTCTGGACAGTTCTTGACTCAGTTCTGGACTCAGTTCTAGACTCTGTTCTAGACTCAGTTCTGGACTCAGTTCTAGACTGAGTTCTAGACAGTTCTGGACTCAGTTCTGGACTTGGTTCTGGACCCAGTTCTAGACTCAGTTCTAGACTCAGTTGTGGACAGTTCTGGACTCAGTTTGTTCATACTGTCACATTCCATGTGTTGATCCATCCATCCGTCCGTCTGTCTGTCTATTTATCTTTCTATCAATATATTTATCATTCTATCCACCTATCCATCCATCCATCATTTTTTTACAGTATTTTTCTATTATTTTTTACTGAGACCTGACTATAAAACACAAAATGAAAGTTTTGAAAAATGTTCACGCTGCACTTGCTGCTAAACTAACCTGACTCCGCCAGATGGATTTGCTCCGCATATCCATCTGGAAACCTTCCGTTGAAGTAGTTTTGGTAAGGGGCGAAAATACTGGTTAGCTGATTGGCCTATGTTGGTGATAGACGGGCCAAATCAACCAATCAGATCAACGAAGCATATGAGAGCGACGACGAAAACACAACCACAAGCCAGGCTACTCTTGCTGCTGCAGGTAAAGGCTCGTTAGCTCTGTAATTCCGTAATAACTCTGTAATTCCGATAAAACTTGCTCGATAGCCACACTGATGCTAATTTCATCCGCTGAAGCCGCCATGTTCTTAAGACTGAACTGTCGCGCTTCTCGTTGCGTCACACCTCAACCCGCCTCAAAGCCAACGCTGATTGGACGTTCGTTTGGTGAACTGCTCCCAAATTTTCTTTAACGGAAAGTATCCAGACTGATCTGCGAGTGAAACCTTGAAAGCTCGCGAGATCAGGATGGTCTCACGAGGCTACTGCTAAACATCTCTTTTTGTGTTTTATGCGTGAAAAAAATGAATACTATGGGAAACATGATATGCATAAATGATAACAATTCCATGTGAACTATCTCTTTAATGCAACCAAATCTATTGTGAAAATATAGTGTAAACGTTGATTCTGTGTGTGTGTGTTTTGTGTGTGTTTGTGTGTGTGTGTGTGTGTGTGTGTGTGTGTGTGTGTGTGTGTGTGTGTGTGTGTGTGTGTGTGTGTGTGTGTGTGTGTGTGTGTGTGTGTGTGTGTGTGTGTGTGTTACTGAAGACTCAGTGTACAGGAGGCAGGGCTACTACACAAACACAGGGTCAGAGCGCTTGTAAAACGATCCTCAAGCACTGAGAACATCCTCTTCGCTGGGGTCCCGCTACGCTTCACTTTCCTTCTCTCTCTCTCTCTCTCTCTCTCTCTCTCTCTCTCTCTCTCTCTCTCTCTCTCTCTCTCTCTCTCTCTCTCTCTCTCTCTCTCTCTCTCTCTCTCTCTCTCTCTCTCTCTCTCTCTCTCTCTCTCTCTCTCTCTCTCTCTCTCTCTCTCTTCACTCTCTGTCTCTCACACACACGTACACGCACACATTCCTCTCCAGTCACTGCGAGGGGCCGGCGCAGAGCATGCTAGAAACCCAGAGCAAAGTCATTGAGTCGCACGGTCACACACACAGAGCAAACATAGAGAGAGAGAGAGAGAGAGAGAGAGAGAGATAGAGAGAGAGAGAGAGAGAGAGAGAGAGAGAGAGAGAGAGAGAGAGAGAGAGAGAGAGCGCCAGGGGAGGTCTGACAACTCCACACTACATCTTCATGCTTTCTTCATAACTGCGTTTCACATGCAGTTCCTCAACGCTTCACTTTTCCCCGAGAACTTCAACTATTAGATTGTTTTGAGCAGGTGACCGGATCCATAATGACCTCCAGGCACCGGTCCAGAGACATGAACATCTCTCCCCGCACCAACTCCACCTGACTCTGGACCGAAGCACCCGAGCGGACCCTTGAACACACTCCTCCAGCTCCGGCCATGTGGTGTGTGTGGCGGTGTGTGTGTGTGGCAGCGCTGCTGGCTCTCTCAGACTGTGCAGGAGCCGATCAGAGACGAGGAGCAGAAGAAGGACTCAGAAGCTCCACGGGGAGAAGCAACAGCAGTCGGAAACTCCACCGGATTCAACACGGACAGTGCAGTTACACTTTCATCCTCCCGGAGAACGACCCAGGAGCGTGTCGGGAGTTTAAAACGGGGTCGGCGTACAATGCAAACGCTCTCCAGCGAGACGCTCCTCAAGCCGAAGACGAGAAGATCCAGCAGCTGGAGCACGTGATGGAGAACTACACGCAGTGGCTGCAGAAGGTGAGTGATGGTCAACTCTTTACTCGTGGTTGGGTTAGCGGAGAAGAGGACAGAAGTGTGTTATTACTGTACAACATATCGTGTTGGTAGAGAGGAAAGCTTGCTGTGTGAGACTTTGGATGTGCGAGTCAGAAGTTAATAAAGTGGAAAGCTGTGGGACGATTAAAGGCTCGGTTTACACAGATATTTTTAGCTTAAAGTTCAACATTTTTTAAGAAAAATATATATTATAAATGTTATGTTTTTACATGTTAACCCTCAAAATTGATTACATTTTAGATAGCACTTTTAAATATAGATTCCATCTATCGCTCTATGGATCTATCTATCTATCTATCTATCTATCTATCTATCTATCTATCTATCTATCTATCATTCTATTGTTCTATCTATCTATCTATCTATCTATCTATCTATCATTCTATTGTTCTATTGTTCTATCGTTCTATCAGCTCTTCTTCAGCTCTTCTTCTTCATCTCTTCTTCATCTCTTCTTCATCTCTTCTACTTCAGCTCTTCTTCAGCTCTTCTTCTTCATCTCTTCTACTTCAGCTCTTCTTCATCTCCTCTTCTTCATCTCTTCTTCAGCTCTTCTTCAGCTCCTCTTCTTCATCTCTTCTTCATCTCTTCTTCAGCTCTTCTTCAGCTCTT
This sequence comes from Chrosomus eos, assembly GCA_036326025.1. Taxonomy (NCBI): domain Eukaryota; kingdom Metazoa; phylum Chordata; class Actinopteri; order Cypriniformes; family Leuciscidae; genus Chrosomus; species Chrosomus eos. The sequence continues at coordinate 2,125,272 of CM070827.1, forward strand.
CTTCATCTCTTCTTCAGCTCTTCTTCAGCTCTTCTTCAGCTCTTCTTCATCTCTTCTTCAGCTCTTCTTCATCTCTTCTTCATCTCTTCTTCAGCTCTTCTTCAGCTCTTCTTCAGCTCTTCTTCATCTCTTCTTCAGCTCTTCTTCATCTCTTCTTCAGCTCTTCTTCATCTCTTCTTCAGCTCTTCTTCTTCATCTCTTCTTCAGCTCTTCTTCAGCCCTTCTTCAGCTCTTCTTCATCTCTTCTTCCCGACGCTCAGCTCTTCTTTTGGTCGATGGTCCTCTAGAATTGCGTAGACAACAGTGAAGCTTCTCAGATGTTTTCCTGAGCTGCGTTCTTGGCCGATGTTCAGATCTTAAGGACGAGTTTTACGGTCACTGCACTGCGGGTTTTGCAACAAGGCAGAGAATGAGCTTTAACAATAACAGAGCCGTCTTATTAAAAGCATTACGCTGGGCACTTTAGCTGTCAGAGAGCTGATTTACATCAACACGGCCGCGGCATTCAGGAGTGTCTCGCACCAGCGCCGCCGGCTGCTTTCACAGATGTTCAGATGTTCAGGTGGACTCCACACGTCGAGCTGAGGACGGGCTGTCCGTCACACAGATGCGCTGTCTCTTTAATGACCAGACAACAGCCGGAAGTCCGCCGGACCCCCGGGAGCGCTTGAAGGAAGAGAGAGGAGAGTCTCCATGGCCTAAACTTTAACTTTATCTTTACCGGGAGATAACAGAAACCTTTCTAAAAGCATCAGCTTGTTCCCTGTTTCAAAACTCTGTTACATATGATTGAGAGGGTTTTGCTTTTGTTTTTCATAACCTTTAAGCAAAGTTGATGAGAAGTACATTTGGGAACAAAACTATTTTTACATACACTTTTTGTTACCAAACACGTATTCATTACTTAAACAAGCTAATTGTTTCTGCCTTAAAGTATTACTTTGTTTAAATTAATATTTTTTTAGCTAACTGTGATTTGTAAATGTACCTTTCTGAAACACATAACTTAGACAGTTTCCTCTGATAACAGATTACTCTAAATTATAATGTGGACTCGAACTGTTTTGAAACTATGTATATTGTGAAAAGCGCTATACAAATAAATGTGAATTGAATTAAATAATATTATTAATAATGGTAACACTTTACAATAAGGTTCATTAGTTAACATCAGTTAACTACTTTAGTTAACATGAACTAAGAATGAACAATACTTCTTTAGTATTTACTAATCTTAGTTAATATTAATTTCAACATTTACTAATATGTTATTAAAATCAAAGGTTGTATTAGTTAACATTAGTTAATGCACTGTGAACTAACATGAACAAACAATGATCAGCTGGATTTTTATTAACTAACATTAACAAAGATTAATAAATACTGTAACTAATGTATTGCTCATTGTTAGTTCATGTATCATCACTAATCTTAATTAATGAACCTTATTGTAAAGTGTTACCATTATAGTAATAGTGATAATAATATTTATTAAAGCTGAGACCAAACTAATGTGTTATTACATTGATTAAAATTAATATTTAAATGATTAAAAACAAAAGTGATACAATTAAAACTTTTTTATTATTAGTGGTTTCAGACATTTGGACTTCACTTGTAGATTTTTTTTAAATAGTGTAATTTGTTTAGATAGCTGCATGCATTTGTGTAGTAATTTTATACATTCCTGTATAATATATCAAATGCTGATGATAATTTAAATGACTATGTTATTTAATTTTTATTTTGCTATGATTTTAATTATAGTTCAATTATAATGGGTTTACTAGACCGGCCAGTCAACAAATTGTTAATGATAATTGCTTCTAAAGCAGAAACAGAAACAACCAAAAGTTACTTGGCAAACTAATCTAACATTGTCTTTGTCATTAGACAAACAAACTACATCTAAAACACACTCCAATATTGGGATCTTGTGATTTTCTGAGATTAGAATCCATCTGGTTATTTTCATAAAACAAACCGCATAAAAATATGACGGATTAAATTAAGGGTGTGTGTGTGTATATATATATATATATATAGTGTAACCTGGTTTATGCTGTGATGACTCAATGTTATGTAATGATAGATTGGGTGGCCCAGTCCTTTTTAAAACAATAATCTAGCATGATGTTTTTAAGCAGAAGTTATGGCTGTAACATGAACAGAATCATAATTGATCTAAAGCGTTCGTTCCAAACGATCAAATCCCACGTGCTTTTCTCAGCATTTCCATTCTCTTCTTCATTTTGCAGCGCCGTCCAACTTAATTATACTGATGGATGTAAAACAGCCACAGATTAGTATTTCCAGACACTTATATGAATACAAAATCTCTTTTGGCTGCATTTCAGCTGAAATAATATTATGCTGCAATGGTTAAAAAACAAAAGCATTAAAGCAAGAAAAATAAAAAGCCTTTTTACCAGGACATGCATGCTATCAAAAGACGTACTTGAACATTTTAGTCTGTCAGAGTTCATAAAAAAGCCGTTTGGCAGTTCATGCTGAATTCTACACCAGTGAGTAACTGGCTTATCATAAAATATAGTGGAAGGAGTATAAGCACATCTGCTAACATTAGTAATGCACTGTTCCTCCTCACTGATGTACTGGAGAAAACATAGCGTCGATTAGCCGATGTTAATAGATCATGGCAGAGAGAAGTTGTCTTGTTCGGTAGCTCTACTTAAAGGATTAGTTCACTTTAAAAAAAACTTTTGCTGATAATTTACTCTCCCCCATGTCATCCAAGATGTCCATGTCTTTCTTTCTTCAGTCGAAAAGAAATGAAGGTTTTTGATGAAAACATTCCAGGATTTTTCTCCATATAATGGACTTCAATGGGACCCAAACGGTTCAAGGTCCAAATGACAGTTTCAGTGCAGCTTCAAAGGGCTTTAAACGACACCAGACGATGAATAAGGGTCTTATCTAGCCAAACCATCGCTCATTTCAAAAATAAATAAAAAAGTTTAAGTTTAATAAGCACAAATGCTCGCCTTGCTCTGTTCTGAAATATAACAGGACGAGTGGAAGAAGAAAAGATTGTAACACTATACAATAAGGTACATTATTTACTACCTTAGTGAACTAAGAATGAACAATATTTCTACAGCATTTATTAATCTTAATGTTAATTTCAACATTTACTAATATATTATTATTAAAATCAAAGGTTGTATTTCTTAACATTTAGCTGTCAACTAAAATGAACAAACAATGAACAGCTGTATTTTTATGAACTAATATTAACAAACATTACTAAATACTAATGTATTGCTCATTGTTAGTTCATAATACATTAACAAATGTTAACAACTGAAACCTTATTGTAAAGTGTTACGGAAACGCTTGTTTTAGTGGATTGAGGTGCAGATCTCATTCAGGATAATTGTACTGGAGGAACATGAGGATGCGTTTAACATATTTCATCAGACAGAAGATGAAGTGTGTTCGCTGGTCTATCTGTCTTCATCACGTGAGCTGTGACTGAGGAGTAATTCCCACTCGAGCCTCGGGCTGATGAAGGACTGCAGATAGGGAGTGTGTGGAGGTGTGTGGGGTCCGTATATACATTTACTGAGGAATTCATCTGGGACGGGGGAAGAGCGTATCCCGATAACATTCTTGTCCAGTCAAAGGTGGCTTCTGTTTGTCCAGGGATTATCCCAGAAGCAGGCATGGAGACTGTTGGGGATCGACTGTGATCTTTTATCATTTGTTACAGGAAACTAGCCTCTTGTGGACGTCGCTAGCTAATCTCAAATACTTAAACTATCAGCTGTTTAATGAAGGGACGCTTTTAAATTTGAGAAAAGGGTATTTTCCAGTTCCGCGGATATCTAAACCTCATGTCATTCCAATCCCGGATGACTTTCCTTCTTCTGTGGAACACAATGTGCTCGCCGTTCTTCTTTATAGAGTCAGAGTGAAAGAAGTTTTGTTTTGAAAGACAGCGAGGATGCATTAAGTTAATCAGTAAAGACATTTATAACTATATCAGTGTTTCTGAACTCCTGAAACGCCTCCATTGTAGTCTTGAGTTTCTTCAGGGAACGAACACGTCACAATATTCCTCATTATAATAATTCATACGCAGAATAAAGGGGCGGGGCCTGGTTGAGTTAGTTAGTAGTGTGTTAAACTGGCGGTTATGGTAAGGGGCGGGACATTTCCCAAACACACTCGAAGTGCTCGACCAATCACAACACACTGATCCAGCCGACCAATCAGAGCACAGTGTGCTTTTTAAAAGGAGGGGCTTCATAGAGACAGGAAGTAAACAGAGCGTTACTGACAGACTGGGAAGAGAGGAGCTGGAGAATATGAGGAAAATAATCAACATTCAAGCAGGAAAACCTGTTCTACTAAACGTAGAAAAGGGCATAAATGGCCTATTTAAAGGAATTCAGTCTGTCAGTAGGGCTCGAGGTCCACTTTGGGAAAAGCTCAAGGTTCTGTCATGTCACATGTGCGAGTCGTCGGGGACTGGAAGTGATGGATCTTCACACTCTGTGTTCAAAGAGAGCTTTTTCCGAGCTCATGTTTCTGAGGATAGTGTGTCTTGCCAAGCAGCACTTCAGATTTAAAAGCACACATTCGAGCCGTGGCCCTGTGAAAATCACCATTGTTCAGCTCGACCCTCGACTAGAGTAACAGAGAGGTTAATCCCGACGCTCGAGAGGGTTTCCGTCACTGATGGTATTCATGAAGACTGAACTCTCAGTCGGCCACACAGCGTGTCTATGAAGCCCGAGCAGGGCTGAGCTATTTTAAGGGTGACTTCCTTTGTCTCAGAGTTTGTTTTGCTGATAGCAGCAGCCAAAAGCAATAAGCTGGATGAACGTTCATAACTGACTAAAAAGCTCTTCCTTCCTGTTTCATAGCTTTTACACGCAACAGTGCCACATTTATCTGAACACCACAGAGGGACGTCACTGCTTCAATTTTAAAGAGGTCGTATTATGCCTTTATGTTGTTTTAAGTCTCTACTAGAACAGGTTTTCCTGCTTGAATGTTGATTATTTTCCTCATATTCTCCATTGTTGCGGCTCCTCTCTTCCCAGTCTGTCAGTAACGCTCTGTTTACTTCCTGTCTCTATGAAGCTCCTCCTTCTGAAAAGCACACTGTGCTCTGATTGGTCGGCTGGATCAGTGTGTTGTGATTGGTCGAGCGCTTCGAGTGTGTTTGGGAAATGTCCCGCCCCTAATTACCATAACCGCCAGTTTAACACACTACTAACTAACTCAACCAGGCCCCGCCCCTTTATTCTGCGTATGAATTATTATAATGAGGAATATTGTGACGTGTTCGTTCCCGGACGAAACTCAAGACTACAATGGAGTAGTCTTGGACTACAATTTAATTCCTCAAACAGCAACATTACACACTGAAGTCATCTTTAATACCTGTGAGAGGTGAAACCACAAGTGAACACTTTAATATGAGTGAATAAAAACCAATACATCCCGTCACCTTTTTTTTGTAAACAAAATTTTTTTTCAGCAAAGCTGTCTTGATGATCCATGCTATTTTTGAAGCAATTTCCCCCAAACTGTATTTCATCTGGGTCATCAAGCTAACTCTGCATGTCTGTTTGATAAAGGGCAGAGAAACTTCCTGAAATCTACACCCGAAACTCAAACCAATACGCCGCTTAACGTCTTCCTAATGTTGTAAACTCTCTCCCGCCTCACTGTAGGCAGCTTAATGTATTTATGCGCTCAGATTTCAGTCTGTGACTTTAAAAAATCGTCCTCTGGTGCAGCTCGCTTTAGGATTAATGTGAATTTAATTGTCATTTTATTTACGTTAGGTGTTTCGGGCTTTTGGGGGGAAAATTCCTCAGGCTAAAAGTTAATGTGTGCTGAATAAAAATGAGAATATTTTGTTGTATCTTTTGGCATTTGTGTTGCCCTGGAGTATTTTCTTTGGAAAACACTGTTACTGTTGGCATTCAAAATATCTCTTTAATTTTTTATTAAAATATAACTTTTGTTCAATTTGTTTTGAACCAGAAATAGACATCTTCCAAACCGTAGCTTTTTCTTTTCTTCTTACTCTGAGATTTTCTTCTTTTTAACTTTGTATAATTAACCTTGGGTCTTTTCAGTATTTGACATCAAATGCAATAACATTTTGAAATGCAAGTGTGTGATTTCAGAAATCATGAGATGTTTTTCCATATTCCATATTCCATTTAGGTTTGACATTTTAGAAATGCAATTCAACAATTGAAAATATTCTAAAGCATAATCCCAAAAGCATATAATATCTTAAATATACATTGATACAAAGTACATCTATTTTCTTTCTATCCACTCGTTCGTTATAATCAGAACCTTCTGACACTAATAAACCCAAGAGAAATGTCTTCTCCGGTCCCTGTTAGCCAATATTTCAGCTTTAATAGTGTTTAAATACATCAACTTTTCCATGAAATCAAATCAAAGCATCAGATTTGTGGATGAAATAGTGCTATGGATGACTCTTGGGCCGAACTGCAGAATTGTTGAATAAAGAGAGGCAGATAAGTAATGAGCATTAATGTTACCCTCCCTGTGGGAAAACACAGAGGACAGGGTCGAGAAAGAACGGGAAATCACAAATGTGTGTGTGTGAGTATTTGGATGAGTTATATTTACTCTTATCATTCTCACATGAAGGGTTTTGTAACACTTGTGCTGTATCCGAGCCACAGGTCTTGGTTCTCCCTGCCAGAACTCGAGGAGTAGTTTGTTTTATCAGGGATTTTTTTCACTGATATTTTTTAATGTTCTCCAATCTTGATGCCAATCTTGCATTATGATCTCCATTAAAAACAATATATTGGTCTGTGAGCTTAGCCGAGGTCTTCAACTGGTCTTAAACTGTCAGAGAGTAGATAGTTATTTACAAACCCCAGAGACATTTCACCAAAGGAAAAAAATCTATTCATTTCTGTTCAGATGGTGCCTTAAATTTTGTTTAATCAAAAATTTTGCATACAGTAATTTTGTATAATTTAAGTTGAAATTTGTTACATTATTAAAAACAAAATAAAAACACAAGTACACATGACTTATTGAAAATTTCGATCAAAATTATCGAAAAAAGCATCAGAAATGAAGAGAATGTGTGCTTAAAACAAGAACAAATATCTGTCAGTGGAGTCAGAAATATAAAATTAATTAAAAGGAAAAACTATATAATTTTTTCTGACTCCACTGACAGATATTTGTTTTTGTTTTAAGCACATTCTCTTCATTTCTGATGCTTTTTCTCCCAGAAAACTATGCTTAATATCTCCTCCTTTTGCTTCTCCAGTGAATGTATCTTGATTTTTTTTTTTTAAAATGAAAAGCAAGTCAACATATTAAGGGGAAGAACATATATTTGTTTTGTAGTGCACCACTTTTATGATACTTCAATGGTGCATAAGCCTATAAAACATTTTGATACATATACAATTTTCCCCTTCTTTCCAACGTGATTTTTCTGTTTTTGGCATAATTTTCGAAGGGGACAAAACAATGGCATAGCAATGGTCTGATAAATAATTTATTAGCTTTATCTATAATAGCACATACAATTGTGCATGCAGAAAAATGCATTGAAAAAGAGAAAACAGGCGTTTGTATACAGTGCAATTGCATGGGAAAAATCGACAGAATTCTTAAAAATTTTCTTTTTGTGTTTCACAGGAGTTTGGAACGACATAGAGGTGATTAACTGATAACAGAATTTTGGGATTGAACTAATCCTTTAAAAAATTATTTGCAGAGTAGCAGCATGTATGCAGACGTTTTCTATGTTTTCATCATGTCCTGATTTTCAATTACAGTTTTTAACGGAGGCACAAGAAACAAATGGTTTCTTCATACCTAAACAGTGGTTGGATATTATGCCTGCGTTGTGGTTTAGTGGTTTTCAGCCACAAACGACGTGACACCCTCAGCCCCTCAGGGCCTCGTCTGAACCATGGCCAGCATCATGTCTGGGCCTCGTGTCTTGGGCTCGTCTGGGTCTCGTGTCTTGGGCTCGTCTGGGCCTCGTCTGGGTCTCATGTGGGCCTTGTGTCTGGGCCTCGTCTGGACCTCATGTCTTGGGCTCGCCTGGGCCTCGTGTCTTGGACTCGCCTGGGCCTTGTGTCTTGGGCTCGTCTGGGTCTCGTGTGGACCTTGTGTCTTGGGCCTCGTGTCTTGGGCTCGTCTGGGCCTTGTGTCTTGGGCCCCGTCTGGGCCTCGGGTAGGCCTTGTGTCTGGGCCTCGTCTGGGTCTCGTGTCTTGGGCTCATCTGGGCCTCATGTCTTTGGCTCGTCTGGGCCTCGTCTGGGCCTTGTGTCTTGGGCTTGTCTGGGCCTTGTGTCTTGGGCTCGTCTGGGTCTTGTGTGGGCCTTGTGTCTGGGCCTCTTCTGGGCCTCGTGTCTTGGGCTCGTCTGGGCCTTGTGTCTTGGGCCTCGTCTGGACCTTGGGTAGGCCTTGTGTCTGGGCCTCGTCTGGGTCTCGTGTCTTGGGCTCGTCTGCGTCTCGTGTGGGCCTTGTGTCTGGGCCTCGTCTGGGCCTCGTGTCTTGGGCTCGTCTGGGCCTCGCCTGGGCCTTGTGTCTTGGGCTCGTCTGGGTCTCGTGTGGGCCTTGTGTCTGGGCCTCGTCTGGGCCTCGTGTCTTGGGCTCGTCTGGGCCTTGTGTCTTGGGCTCGTCTGGGTCTCGTGTGGGCCTTGTGTCTGGGCCTCGTCTGGGCCTCGTGTCTTGGGCTCGTCTGGGCCTTGTGTCTTGGGCCCCGTCTGGGCTTCACCTGGCCCTACTCTGAGCCTCGTGTCTGGGCTTCGTCTTGGCCTCCTGTCTGGGCCTCATGTCTTTGCCTCGTCTGGGCTTTATCTGGGCTTTGTCTGGGCTTCGTCTGGGCCTCGTCTGGGCCTTGTGTCTTGGGCTTGTCTGGGCCTTGTGTCTTGGGCTCGTCTGGGTCTTGTGTGGGCCTTGTGTCTGGGCCTCTTCTGGGCCTCGTGTCTTGGGCTCGTCTGGGCCTTGTGTCTTGGGCCTCGTCTGGACCTTGGGTAGGCCTTGTGTCTGGGCCTCGTCTGGGTCTCGTGTCTTGGGCTCGTCTGCGTCTCGTGTGGGCCTTGTGTCTGGGCCTCGTCTGGGCCTCGTGTCTTGGGCTCGTCTGGGCCTCGTCTGGGCCTTGTGTCTTGGGCTCGTCTGGGCCTTGTGTCTTGGGCCCCGTCTGGGCTTCACCTGGCCCTACTCTGAGCCTCGTGTCTGGGCTTCGTCTTGGCCTCCTGTCTGGGCCTCATGTCTTTGCCTCGTCTGGGCTTTTTCTGGGCTTTGTCTGGGCTTCGTCTGGGCTTCGCCTGTGCCTTGCCTGGGCTTTGTCTGGGCTTTGTCTGGGCCTTGTCTGGGCTTTGTCTGGGCCTACTTTGGGCATCATCTGGGCTTCGTCTGGTCCTCTTGTCTGGGCCTCGTCTGGGCTTCGTCTGGTCCTCGTTTCTAGGCTTCGTCTGGTCCTCGTTTCTGGGCTTCGTTTGGGCTTCTTTCAGCTTCTCACACTCCCCCTCGTACCAACCGTGTGTCAGGATGGTATAATTGCTGAAGACGGCGATACATTATACCATCAGAGGTGGAAAAAAGCTATGGCCTCAAGAAGTAGTAACTCTGTGTAATTTACGTTTAATTATCCTTGGGATGGAGGCACTTTAAAGCACTAACTGCACAGGTCAGGTCTTGACTCAGAAGTTCACAGTGCATTTTATCGCCTTTTGGGATGAAATAGATATTAGCTGTTTTCCATTCAGAGGCTGTATCCTTCGACGTTCTCGAGAGTGTTGTCAAATGGGATGGTCTAGCCTTCAAAGTATTGCTCTAGTCGTCGTCTCGAATGATATGGAAAGAAATACCGTGATAATATTTTTTGCCATATCGCCCAGCCCTAGTGTAAAGCCTGCTGGGTATTTAAAAAAAGATGGACAACCTTTTCAACATGAAATATATCAGCAGGAAATGTCAAGAGAAAACTGTGCTAGTCAGGCCATTTCATGAGGTCAATAATTCAACAAAACTAAAAGTTAGTCGAGATAAAAGAATATTAAAAGCGTTGATGTCAACCATCAGACATTGGCAGGAAGCCATCTAGTTCTGCACTCCTCTTAAAATGCTGAGGGAATGCATGAGGAGAAAGCATTACTGTGTGTGTGTGTGTGTGTGTGTGTGTGTGTGTGTGTGTGTGTGTGTGTGTGTGTGTGTGTGTGTGTGTGTGTGTGTGTGTGTGTGTGTGTGTGTGTGTGTGTGTGGTGTGTGTGAGAGAGAGAGAGAGTGCATGCGTGTGTGCGTGCGTGTTTGTGTGTGTGTGTGTGCGTGTGTGTGTGTGAATGGATCTCTGGCTTCTGTCTATAAGACTGATTTTCTGTGTATCAGCGTTTTGACACAGGCATGTCATTTACAGATCTGTTCCTGTGCTCATCTCATCAAGCAACACACACAGACAAACACTAAAAGCTGTTTAAGAGCATGAGGCTTGCGTGGATAGATCTGGTTTTAATCATTTTCTCTTATACGACTTATTTATAGTCTTGTCTACCAATGCAAAAGTCTTTCTCTTACTCCCTCACACTTTCCTCCCGTCACTCTATTTTTGTGTCTTTCTTCTCCCCTCCTCCCTCCCTCTGCTCGCCCACAAAACAACTTGCACAGACAGAAAGAGGCCTGTGAATTATACAGCGTTGAATAGAGTGACGACACAATCCCACGAGTGAGGCGGCGAGTCCCCGTCTCTGCCGGGCCGTCCGTAAGAGTCTATCACCTCTGGCCTGGTTTCTCTTTTTACATGCATTTCTCTTTCTGCATGCACAATTTTATGCACTTTTATAGATAAAGCTAATAAATGAGATTTTATTTAGACCATTGCTATGCCATTGTTTTGTCCCCATCAAAATTAGGCCAAAAAATGAAAATCCAGGGGGAAAGAAGGGGATTTTTTTTTATTTATCAACATGTTTTATAGGCCTATGCATAACTAAATGTTGTAAAAAAAAAAAAAAAAAATATTAAAAAAATACAAATTTAAAAATAAAAAAATATTTGAATAATTTTAAAATGCTTTTAAAATGTTACTTAATATATACAGGGTTTGAAATTAACTTTTTCACTCACCGGACAATTTGGCTACAAAATTTTTCATTCAGAACTTCTACTAGCCAATAATAATAATAATAATAATAATAATAATTAACCAGATTAACTATGTCACATATAATATTTATGTGAATTGCATACTTTCATAATCATTTCTTATTCAAACAAAATCCTGTTGTCCAGCATCTCCCTTCCTCTTTCATTATCACCCTTTTCACCAAAACTGTTTTTAGATGGTCAGTTCAATACAGTACAAACATTGCAGGATGTAAATAAAAATGTATTTTCTGTTCACCAAATGTTTTTAATCTTCGCTATTGCTTCAATGCAACTCAAAAAGCACGCCGTTATCTTTCGCCTAGTGACGTTTATGTTAAAGTAAGCCAGATATACCAACATAATATATATTTTTTATTTTTTTATATTAAATTAATATATTAATATAATATTTATTATAATATAACATATTATACAAATAAATAAAGATAATAATAAATAAATAACTAATAATACTATTTATTTATTTTACTTTGTTTTTTACAGTCTTCAGAATGATCGTTTCTGCTCAAAATAAAATCCCCCATCTTGTCTCTGTGTGATTTGATATATCCGAGACAGCAGAGGATTGTCTGTTTGGTTTTCTTGTGATTAGTTTAGTTATTATGTTTGGAATTACAAACCGACAACTAAGTTCAGCATGTCTTCTTTCACATTTGCCTGAATACCTTGGCAGTCACAAGACGCCTCACAGAACTGGCAGTACATTGTGTTAAAATGCTGTAAATATTCTAGTTTACCATATGACAAATTGCAGTGAGCACATTCATACAGTATTTCCACAGCAAACACATCTGTTATACGGGCAGAGACACCATGCCAAGCTCAACAGGGCAGATAAAATGCCAATTTGTACCCAAAAACACTGTTAGTTTTCAGTTTTGAGTTCTAGCTGTCTGTGTTTCCCTGCTGGGACGGTTCTGCTGATGTCTTTCTATAAAGGATCATGACAGAGGCACCGTGAAGCTTCACCCTTGCCCACTGTTAGAGATGAGGCAATCGGTGCGCATGGCCAACTTTCAATGTGAGAGAATGTTGTTATGGCCGAGAAGCATCTAGAATACGTGCAAACGGGCCGTGCGTGACGAGAGCTTGCAGTTGTAATTCCTTCATGTGGTTAAAGGTACAATATGTAGGATTTTCGCAGTACAATATCCAAAAACAACTAGGCCAATGTTATATATTTTGTTTAGTTGATCACTTACAATATCCCAAATGTTTCCAACTATTTGTAAATCGTGAGAAAATTGCAATTTTAATCAAGGAAACGGGGCGTGTGAGCAGCGGTGAGGAGTCGCCAGTCAATGCGTCATATCCGCGTTATCCTCGGTTTCCACCATTGTTTGCGCTCGTACTGCCATAGTAACCATGGCGACAGACGTTGACAACTGGGTTATGCCGGTTATGCCTAGCAGGACGCTCACGCTGTTGTTGTTTTGCTCAAACATTATGGACCATGACAAGCAGACTTTGAGACAAAAAGAGACTAAAACGAAGATCAACATGTTTCGAGATGCCGAGAGCTCCACGTCCACGACTAACTTCCACTCGACAGAGACGCGAGTGTTGCATGTACTTTATTAGACAGGTGAGCAAAAATGTACATAAAACTAAACAATGTTATTTAGTTCAACATGATAAATATGATCTGTATGTTATTCTAATGTTGATCTAGCTTACTTAGTCTCATACAGCCAACAAACAACCCAACTAACAACATTCAACACACTCAAATGCGTTTAGTGTGATAGTGTACCTGTTAGAGCGAGTGAAACAGCGCTGGGTTACCTCAAGTTTAACTCGTCTAATAAACTGTCCTGTGTGAGTATTAATTCAGCACTTGCGAGTCGTTCATTAGAATGAAATGTCCTTATTCCTTTATATCCGCGGGACTGGCGTTGTGTTTGGCGCTGGTGTACGTCTAGCAATCGCTCCTGCTTCACCACAGTCATGTTAAAAACATCAGTGTATTCACTCATCCATAAAAGATCCATCAGCTTGACGACAAGATCCATAATTCAGCTTAATGTGGAATATACGTCATCAATATACGCCTTTGTTATTGTAAGAGGTTAGCGACCCCTGGTGGCGAAAAATCCTGCATAATTGTAACTTTAAATTACATAATTGACATAAAGAGAACCTATTATGGTGTTTTATAATGTTGCTGTTTGAGCATGAAAATGATCTGCAAAGTTACACAAAGTCACTCCACAGGGAGTTGTTCTCTATATCCAGCGGGGACGTAAGCTAAAGCGAGGTAAGCTTTAGTAAAAACGTAAAAATTTAGTATTTGAAATTAATCAAGTAAATAAACATAATGCTTAAAAAAATAAAGTTATGTGAACTTGACAATTCAACATTGCTTAATTTGGATTAAATTACTCTTACATTTAGCAGACACTTTTATCCTAAGCAACTTACATTGCATTTTAAGGTACACATTTAAATTCTTATCTATGCTTTCCATGGGAATCGAACCCATGACCATGGCATTGCAAGCACCAATGCTCTACTGTTTGAGCTACAAGAAATCTTAATACCTAATAACTCATTACTTAATAGTTTATTCCTCATTTTTTTTAAGTTAAGTCATCACTTTTACAATGGCAAAACATAATTGGCAAACTCTCCAATGCGTGTTTGTGTTTGCCCTCTGAAGAGCATTAAAGGTTTTTATTTACAACTTGCAGTGTGTCGTTGAGCAATGTAGCCAATTACAGACATAACTGATGATTTGTTTAAACGCAATGGCCAATCAGAGGTTAGAATCCACTCACTGCTCGAGTTCTGTGTCTTTATAAAGACATTTAACTATATCAGTGTCAGTGTTTCTGAACTCCTGAAATGCCTCCATTGTATCTTGAGTTTCTTCCGGGAACGAACACGTCACAATATTCCTCATTATAATAATTCATACGCAGAATAAAGGGGCGGGGCCTGGTTGAGTTAGTTAGTAGTGTGTTAAACTGGCGGTTATTGTAAGGGGCGGGACATTTCCCAAACACACTCGAAGCGCTCGACCTATCACAACACACTGATCCAGCCGACCAATCAGAGCACAGTGTGCTTTTCAGGAGGAGGGGCTTCATAGAGACAGGAAGTAAACAGAGCGTTACTGACAGACTGGGAAGAGAGGAGCCGCAACAATGGAGAATATGAGGAAAATAATCAACATTCAGGTAGGAAAACCTTTTCTAGTAGAGCCTGAAAACAACTTTGTAGAAGAGCACAGTACAAGTCCTCTTTATTATAGTCCTGATAGCCTCGTCAGATTATGTATGAGGGATTTATCAAACACACCACACTCTGAATTGTACGAAGGCATAGATATCCTTGAAAGGAAATTATTCTTTGGGAAGGTTCTCCCCAAAATAGAATCTGGAATAGACACCTCTCTCCAAACATTTTTGAGATAATGTTCCTCAATGTCCCTATGTGATTCCCAACCGGGTAGAATGTTTCCAAGGGGATTACCAGGCCATTGAAAGTCACATTCCTCCCGTGATCCATCATGGCAGAAAAGTTCCCATGATCACTTCTCATTTTGGGAAACCTGAGGTCTACGATGGGGAGAATCACTGGTTTCCAGTTTGTTTGTTGTTTCCCTCTTTAGGGTCGGTCGGGTAAATGCTGACATTTCCTCTCCCATATATCCAGATACACATAATTAATCAGGGTAATTCAAGGAAATCACAGTCATTTGAAAAACCAACTCGGGCATAATAGATATGAGTCCTGTAATTTGAGGATTTGAGCAAATATACATTCATACACAATCTCATTTGGAAAATATTTCACCACTGTCAATGTGATTTCACATGAGAAATGCAGAGGGAACATAAATATGAGTTTATGCTATATGATATCCGCTTTATTGTGTGTGTATCTGCAAACTGACAAGCAGATTTAAAGCTGGGTTATCAGAGTTTACACTCGCTGGTGTTTCCTCAACTATGGACAGTTTTCACCCTGTGTATGGAGCTTATAATATGACAAAATGATTTGAATTTGAATTTGTACATTTGAATTATTTGCAAGTGTAATCTAACAAAACTGAATTTTAAATAGTTCTGAATTTGAATTTTTTTGGAATGAATATTGAACATCTGAAATTTAACAAACTGAAAGGTTTTTATGGCTGAATTTTATAGACATGTATTTTCAAACTGCTAGTTTTTGTGTTCTGAATTCAAATACTGCAAATATTCAGTTTAAAAAAATACAGATTCAAGTTTTCAAGATGCTGAAATTCGGAACTTTAAATTCAGTTTTCTAAAATTCAATGTCAAAAATTCAATGTCAAAAATTCAATGTCAAAAATTCAATGTCAAAAATTCAGGTCGTACAGAAAGTAGGTCACAGGGAAGAGTAGATGATCTCAGAAAAGTCGAACAGAGTATTTTGGCGAATTGGGGACTGCAGAAGTTTTCCAGCGAACGTGGTGGTGGTTCAAGAGGTTGCCACTCTCTGACAACGGTCTCTGGTGTTTGTTTTAAAGTATATTTTGTGTCATATTTTTGTTTTCAGTCTAGACCGGACGCGAGCGTTGCCACCAGGGTGCGACGCGACCCGTGAAACCCCCAACAGCACACGGATCTAGTCCCAGCTCCTGGCAACAGCCGCTTTAAGCATTGTGTTTTAGAGCGCTCACGTCCGTAACATTGTTTTTTTCCTCATATGCGAACTTAAATGAATATCAGTTCATGGTTTGTGTGCGGATGCTATAAGAGAGCAAGAGAAAATGGCAGTATTTCATTGAGACTTGAGATTAAATAAACTGCTTAAGTATTGATCTTGTAGGCAATTTTCACATGCAGTTACACATTGTCGATTAAAAACAAGAAAGTGGCTGGTAAAAACATTGAGTGGTAGTAGATTTTGAAATCCACCAGCCACAGTGGCCAGTGGACAAAAAAGTTCATTTCCATCCCTGGGTTGTAGCGTCGCGCCGCTCGCGTCCGGCCTAGGCTATAGTCTATTTTTATTTATTTATAAGTTTATTTGTATAGGGAGGGACAGTACAAAAAAAAAACATGATCCCAGTCAAAACGTACTCGGTTACTAACGTAACCTCGGTTCTCTCTAGAGAGGGAACGAGTACTGCGTAATATCTTACGCTATGGGGAAACACTCTTTCCTCGAGATATTGAAGCCAAAAATTATCCTTAATTTTTTTAATCATGCAAAACGCTTTTGCAGCAGCAAGCAGACAAGGGCGAAACAGCTCGCGCGCCCATTGGCTGCCTCGCTGGAAAAGCTGCAGCCTATCGAGTGAAGGCACTGCGTGACGTAATGACGAATGAAGACGCTTCGCGCTCATTTCGTCATGTCCCGCCAGTATAGGCGTGGTCTCGCCCTGTAAATACCCCTCGATAGCTGTATTTCTCTGATTTTGTACACCGAAGCGAACCAGAGCATAGTTCAAGCACGGCAAGATACGCAGTACTCGTTCCCTCTCTAGAGAGAACCGAGGTTACGTTAGTAACCGAGTACGTTCTCTTACGAGAGTATCTCTCGTACTGCGTAATATCTTACGCTATGGGGACCCCATACAAAACGCCGTGCGGACAGGGATCCAGCACCAGAGTCCCGGGGCCAAGCCCGGGGCACATCTAGTGCATAATCACCATAACTCACATAGAGTAGAGGAGGAGAGGCTAGAAGCGTCACTCCTTCATAAAAGTCCCGTAGGGGTACCGACCCGTAAGGGCAACATAGCCGCATTGGCGGCCGATAAGCCCGAAGTTCAGACCGCCAAAAGCTTAGCTTGTAAGGCGGGCACCTCCAGGTTATAGTACTTGATAAATGTCGACGGCGAGGCCCAGCCCGCAGCCGTACAGATATCCTGCAGGGAGACCCCGCTATACCATGCCCACGACGAGGCCACGCCTCTTGTGGGGTGCGCTTTGACACCCAATGGGCACCGCAGGCCCTTGGAAGTGTAAGCCAGCGCTATGGCATCCACTATCCATCTGGATAGGCTCTGTTTTGAGGCGGCGAGTCCCTTAGAACGGCCGCCAAACAAAACGAAAAGCTGCTCGGTCTGCCTGAACTCAGGCGAGCGGGACACATAAGCCCTTAACGCCCTGACAGGGCAAAGGAGACTCACGTCCCTCTCCTCATCGAGAACCGGAAGGGCTGACAGGGAAATTACCTGGGCCCTAAACGGTGTATTGAGGGATTTCGGCACGTAGCCGTGCCTCGGTTTGAGTACGACCTTTGAGTCGTTAGGCCCAAACTCCAGACAAGACGCGCTTACAGAAAGCGCCTGTAAGTCCCCTACACGCTTCACTGAAGCGAGAGCCAATAGAAAACACCGTCTTAAGGGACAGGTGCTTCATGTCCGACAGCTGGATCGGCTCAACGGGGCGCCTTTCATGGCCTCCAAGACCGTGGAAAGGTCCCAAGCCGGGACTGAAGGGGGCCTGGGAGGGTTTAACCTCCGAGCTCCTCGTAGGAAACGCACGACTAAGTCGTTTTCCCCAGCGACTGGCCAGACACCGGTTTAGCAAACGGTGCTATGGCCGCCACGTAAACTTTGAGCGTGGATGGGGTCCTTCCCTTATCCATCAGCTCCTGAAGGAAGGCAAGCACTTCCTTAACCCCGCAGTCCACAGGTGAAAAGCCACGGGCTCGACACCAAGTAGAGAACACCGACCCTTTCGAGGCATAGAGCCGTCTGGTAGACGGAGCTCTAGCCTGCGCGATCGTGTTTAGCACTCCTTCCGGGAGGCTAGCGGGTACCCGTTGATGGCCCATGCGTGCAGGGACCACAGTTCCGGGCGAGGATGCCAAATCGAGCCCTCCGCCTGAGAGAGGAGATCTCTCCTCAACGGTACAGGCCACGGGGCAGTGCTGGCCATCCGCATCAGGACCGGAAACCAAGCCTGGTTCGTCCAGAGCGGAGCTACAAGCAGCACTGGGCATCCATTTTCCCTGATCCGTTCCAACACCTGAGGCAGGAGCGAGACAGGGGGAAAAGCATACAGGGGACCGCTGGGTCAAGCATGGGCCAGCGCGTCCCTGCTTTTCGAGAAGAATACTGGGCAGTGAGCGTTCTCGCGGGACGCGAACAGGTCCACCTGCGCTCTGCCAAACGTTTCCCACAGCAGCTGGACCGTCTGCGGATGCAGCGACCATTCTCCTGTCGGGACGTTGTCTCTGGACAGCTTGTCTGGACCCGTATTCAGGTGCCCAGGCACGTGCGCCGCTTTCAGAGAAAGGAGGTTGCGCTGGGCCCAGACCAAGAGGGGTTCCGCCAGCCTGCAAAGGCGTGTGGACCCGATGCCGCCCTGGCGATTTATGTACGCCACCACTGACATGTTGTCCGACCGGACCAATACGTGGTGGCCTATTATCTGGGGACAGAAGCGCCTTAGCGCTTTGTCGACTGCCATTAATTCCAAGCAGTTCATGTGAAGGAGCTTCTCCCGTACTGACCATAGGCCAGCTAGTGGTCTGCCCTCGAGCAGCGCTCCCCGCCCCGATGTGGAGGCGTCCGTAGACACCACCTTCACACCCGAGGCGATCCCCAGACTCACACCTGACTGATACCAGTCGGTCACTTTTCCACGGTTTCAGAGCTGAGACGCACTGAAGGTCGACCCTGAGGCGAAATAGACCCGCGGTCCACGCCCCGGGGGAACTCGTGCTTTTAGCCATAGCTGCAGTGGGCACATGCAGAGCAGGCCCAACTGGAGTACGGAGGCTGCTGAGGCCATCAGACCCAGCATTTTCTGAAACCTTCTGAGCGGGACTATAGAGCCGTGGCGGAAGGATCTCGCGACGTGCTGAATATTCAATCCGCGCTCCGGTGACAGGCGTGCTGTCATGGATAGCGAGTCCAACACTGTTCCCAGAAGGAAATTCTCCGACTGGGGAGCAGTGAGCTTTTCGCCCAATTGACTGTAAGGCCCAGCTCCTCGAGGTGCTCGAGTAATGCGGCCCTGTGTTCTATGAGCTCCGTTCGTGAACGAGCTAGAATCAGCCAATCGTCCAAGTAGTTCAAAACTCGCATGCCCCGAAGTCTCAGGGGGGCGAGGGCCGCGTCCATGCACTACGTGAACGTACGGGGTGCTATGGACAGGCCGAACGGCAGGACTGTGTATTGATATGCCTGGCCCTCGAAGGCGAATCTCAAGAATCGCCTGTGATGGGACGCTATTTGTATTTGAAAATAGGCGTCCTTCAGATCTGTTGACATGAACCAGTCTCCTTGGCGCACTTGCGCGAGGATTTTCCTGGTCGTAAGCATTCTGAACTGGCGCTTCCCGAGCGTTCTGTTCAGCAGTCGCAGATCTAGAATGGGCCTGAGCCCACCATCTTTTTTCAGTACCAGAAAATATCTGCTGTATAAGCCCCCTTCGCCCTGAGATAGAGGTTCTATAGCCCCTTTTCTCAGTAGTTTCGCTATCTCGGCTCGAAGTAGTTAAAACACTTCGCTATACACCGTAGTTTCGACTCGCGCCGTATAACGGCGGGGCGTCGAGCGAACTGTAGCGAACAGCCTCTCGTTATAGTGTTCAACACCCATTCTGATACCCCGGGAAGCCTTGACCACGCATCTGCGTGAATAGCCAGGGGTAGAATGAAATCTGGGCTCTGGCCGCGGCAGGACGGCAGCTCGAGAACCCCTGTGTACTGGGAACACAGCACCGTGTTTACAGCGTTCGAGGCGGGGGGGCGCGCTGATCACAGCGGGCAGCCTGGCCGCGCTCAGCTTCTCTATGGCGGGACGCGCAGAGAGCGAGCGGGGCGAATCCTGTGGGATTCGGCGCGTGTGAGGGAATGTGGGCACATTTACTAATGCGGCACATTTACTACACTGAGAATACTGTCAGCTCGCGCGACTAAATCACTGCTGTGTATACAGCGTGCGAGGCGCGCGCTGATCAAAGCCGGCAGCCCGGCCGCGCTCAGCTTCTCTGTGACGGGTTGTGCAGAGAAGACGAGCGGGGGTGAATCCCGTGAGATTCGGAGTGTCTGTGAGAAATGCGGGCGCGAGACAGCGGGCACATTTTCTGCACGGAGAATACTCGGCTCGCGCCGACTGAATCAACGCTGCGTTCACAGCGTGCGAGGTGCGCGCTAATCACAGCGGGCAGGCGCGCGCTGATCAAAGCCGGCAGCCTGGCCGCGCTCAGCTTCTCTGTGACAGGTTGTGCAGAGAAAGCGAGCGGGGGTGAATCCCGTGGGATTCGGCGTGTCAGTGAGGAAATGCGGAACAGCGGGCACATTTACTGCACTGAGAACACTGTCGGCTCGCGCCGACTAAATGTGTGTTAGTTTCGTTTTACAGAAACCAAGGGACACGCATCGTGTAGTGTAAGCGGGCATTGTATGGGCGCGTTTACCACATTTTCTGCACAACCAACATGAGTTGGTTTTATTT
This sequence comes from Chrosomus eos, assembly GCA_036326025.1. Classification (NCBI taxonomy): domain Eukaryota; kingdom Metazoa; phylum Chordata; class Actinopteri; order Cypriniformes; family Leuciscidae; genus Chrosomus; species Chrosomus eos. Next base: position 2,145,832 of record CM070827.1, read on the forward strand.
GTGCTAGCCCTGCACCGTGGCGGGCTGTGTCTGGGTGTGGGAATGGGCACTGGGACGTGGGCATTCTACAACACTCGTAACACCATCGGCCGTGGCCGGAACACCAGAAAATGCACTCTTTATTGGATTTATCTGGGTAGCCATAGAAACGGCTTTTGTGCGCAGGCAAGCGGGCTGAGACACCGGCTGCTTCACTGCGAAATACACTGGGACAGTCACAACGCATGGAACTGAACGAGCGAGAAGTTTTGGTGGAAATCCGGCCGCAGCGGGATCTGAACACCGTCACTTTCCTAGAGAAACTAGGAAGGCCTTGAGACCTCGGGCTTTACCTCAATCCTCGGCCGGGGCCCGCGCTGAGGGGGGCGGCGTCCAGCAGAGCGAGAGCGCGGTGTTTGATCTCGGGCCTGGCGGCGCTGCTAGTTAGCCGAAACGGCGGCCATTGTGCGCAGGCAAGCGGGCTGTGGATCCAGCTTGCTCACTGCGAAATACACTGGAACAGTCACATTGCTTGGAACTGAACGAGCGAGAAGTTTTGGTGAAATTCCGGCCGCAGCGGGAACTGAACACCGTCGCTTTCCTAGAGAGACTAGGAAGGCCTTGAGACCTCGGGCTCTATCTCAATCCTCGGCCGGGGCCCGCGCTGAGGGGGGCGGCGTCCAGCAGAGCGAGAACGTCGAGGAACACGGAGCGCTCAGCTTCCGTCATCTCGGATAGCGTTAGCCACAAATGTATCTCACCATTCAGGCCGATGTAATCCACGGCTTGAGAGAGCGGACGCATCGGCTCAGTCTCAATGCCGTCTCCGGTAGTTTGTCGAGCTCAAGTGCGGACGCGGCGGCAGACGGCGGCCGCTGTCCGTCTGGGAGCGACTCGAGCGAAGCCGGCGAAGCTGGCGGGCGAACCGGCGAGCTTTGGCGGGCTGGAAATAGCTCGGGAGCGCGCAGGGCGCGGCGCTTCTTGCGGCGCGGCATCACGGCGGGCTGGGATGCGGGCTCGGAGAACGACGCCAGGCAAGTCCGCAGAGTCACCATAGGCAAGCGTTTACAATGAGCATCCGCCGTCAGCGAGCGCGGTGGCCGCGTGATCCTCACCCAGGCAGGACACGCAGATGACGTGGCGGTCCTCGTCGCTGAGTGGGGCTCGGCAAGAACCACAGGAAAGCATCTTTAAAAAGACGCAGCTCTTTTAGAACAGTAGAAATGGGTGTTGCGTCACGTAAGCAAACACACACACACACACACTTAGCAGAGTAAAAGGATATAGTACGCCGGAAAGCGCAGCAGGTACGGCAGTTGAAGGCGGCTGGGCCAGCGACTTCAGAAGATGGCACGTCCCGCTGAGAAGGCTACAAGTCAACGGCGCGGCTTCTCACTCTGGATCCCGCGATGCGTGAGCTTCGCGTGAAGAATGAAAAAATCAGAGAAATACAGCTATCGAGGGGTATTTACAGGGCGAGACCACGCCTATACTGGCGGGACATGACGAAATGAGCGCGAAGCGTCTTCATTCGTCATTACGTCACGCAGTGCCTTCACTCGATAGGCTGCAGCTTTTCCAGCGAGGCAGCCAATGGGCGCGCGAGCTGTTTCGCCCTTGTCTGCTTGCTGCTGCAAAAGCGTTTTGCATGATTAAAAAAATTAAGGATAATTTTTGGCTTCAATATCTCGAGGAAAGAGTGTTTCCCCATAGCGTAAGATATTACGCAGTACGAGAGATACTCTCGTAAGAGAACTGGAAAATATGTATTGCACATAGAGAGTATAGCAAGAGCTAATGTGCATCTCAGGTCCCAGAAAGGCTTTTCTAATAAATAAATAAAATACAATAAAAAGAATTACTACTCATAGAATAAAACTACCACAATGTGTCACTCACAGACAATCAAATACCTACCTAAAATTATACATATCAGAAATGAGCTTTCAACTCAAGCATAAAACTTTAACGTCACAATACACTTTTATGTTACATTAAACTCTTACATTACAGTTTAATAAAATAAAATAAAACTTTTACATTACATTACACTTTTACATACTAAAATTATTACATTTAAATATGAGTGCAGTTCTGGTTTATTTTAAACCACCGTTTTAGCTTCAGTGTAAAGGACTTTATTTCAGATATTAGCATACCTTAAACTCATTTGGTAGCAGGTTCCAGAGTTTGGAGCCCTCTAGAAAAGGCTCTTTGCCCTTGTGTAGTCTTACGAAAATTAATCCTACAATTCCCACCTGCCGAACTCCTAGTGATTCTATTTGTATCATCCTGTCTCTTTATCAATTTACATAAGACTGATGGTGCCTTATTGTGCAAACATTTAAAGATCAATTTTATATATGACAGGTTCTTAAAACTTGCAAAACTTAGCATATTATTTTTTTTAAAACATTGCAGTGATGCCATTGATTTGGCTTTTTATCCATTATTTTTAGAGCTAGATTATATAACATTTCAATTTTTTTTATTAAGGAGTCACTTGTTTGAGTCCAAACTGTAATACAGTATAGAAATGCGGGACAAAATCATCGCATGCATAAACAAATGTGCTGCCTCAATTGAGATATAATTTCTAATAAGTCTGAAACTATTTAGATTAATCCTTACCATTTTTGAGAGCTTTTTTTATATGTTTACCAAATTTAAGTTGTGAGTCAAAAACAACACCTAAAAAATTAAACTCATCTACCTCCCTCCTCTATTTCTACACGGTGGCGTTCTAATCAATTTTACACAAAATATACTTTAAAACAAACACCAGAGACCACTTAGACAAATGTCTCACGTGCTGAGAACGTTAACCTTTAAACACAAAATCATTCATGTTTAAGAATCCTTAAATCACTTAAACTTAAGAATCACTAACAGTTCCCGATGGACAAAATCAAGTCCCGCCCTACAATTTTTTCACGTTTACAGACAGAGATGTAATTTTCATTAATTGCATACATCATGTTTTATTCATATCTGGCTCATTCACTGCACGATAAGCTAAACGAGCCCTGAACCGCAACGCAATAAATAAATAAAATTCTAGCATTTCGAGATTAAAGTCGAAACATTGCGATAATTAAGTCAAAACATTACGAGAGTCTTCGTTGAAGTTGCGTGTGTGCTTGCCGTTGTTTCAGTTTCACATGCATTCATAACGGTGCGCGTTCACTGGCGCAGAGCGAGTTTCCAATTCATTAGCCTACTCACGTGTGTGTGTGTGGGGGGGGGGGGGGGGGGGGGGGGGTATGGTTTATGAGGACTTATGGTTTATGAGGACATTTCAAAAGTCCTCATTAATCAAATGGCTTAAAAAAACATAAAATAAATGTTTTATTAAAAATTACAAATGCAGCATGTCTCAGTGATGGGTAGGTTTAGGGATAGGGGCAGTGTAGGGGGACAGAATAGGCTATGCAGTTTGTACAGTATAAAAAGCATTACGCCTATGGAGAGTCCTCATAATGCTGTTGCACCAACGTGCGTGCGTGCGTGCGTGTAAAGAAATGCGTCCGTGAAGTCGAACTGCCTCGGACATGGATCTACACAAAATAGTAGGATAGCTTTTTACTTTTATCTCGGCTTTCAACAAAAGGAAATTCAACAGGTGCTAATCTACCAGCATGCTTTACCATGCCGTTGCCTATCGTCTATATAGGCAACGCCATCTGGGCCGAGAATACTTAACATTAGTCTATACCGTAACCGTACTGTCTCCCTCTTCACAGTAAATAGGCTATACGTTCTGGATTTATTTTAAGTGCATCATTCTGTATCCAATTATTTGGCCGGATACCGTGATTTCCTCAGATATAATAGCCTATTATATATATATATCTCTCTGAGGAAAATCACGGTATATATATATATATCTGAGGAAAATCACGGTATATGGGTGTAAACATGAAACTGCCTCATTCATTGATTCAAAAAGATATCTTTACAGGTAAAGTCTCCGTCGCAGTATATTTTGTAACATCCTAAAAGAAATGGTAGGCTAATATGTCATAGCACCTATAATTTCCTTTTGTTGAAAGCAGCTACAAGTAAAACGTCCGAGGCAGTTCGACTTCACGAACGCATTTCTTTACACACATATAAAAACTCGCTCTGCGCCAGTGAACGCGCACCGTTATGAATGCATGTGAAACAACGGCAAGCACACACGCAACTTCAACGAAGACTGTATTCTCGTAATGTTTTGACTTAATTATCGTAATGTTTCGACTTTAATCTCAAAATGCTAGATTTATTTTTATCTTTTTGCGCTGCGTTGCGGTTCAGGGCTCGTTTAGCTTATCGTGCAGTGAATGAGCCAGATATGAATAAAACATGATGTATGCAATTAATGAAATTTACATCTCTGTCTGTAAACGTGAAAAAATTGTAGGGCGGGACTTGATTTTGTCCATCGGGAACTGTTAGTGATTCTTAAGTTTAAGTGATTTAAGGATTCTTAAACATGAATGATTTTGTGTTTAAAGTTTAACGTTCTCAGCACGTGAGACATTTGTCTAAGTGGTCTCTGGTGTTTGTTTTAAAGTATATTTTGTGTAAACAATGTTACGGACGTGAGCGCTCTAAAACACAATGCTTAAAGCGGCTGTTGCCAGGAGCTGGGACTAGATCCGTGTGCTGTTGGGGATTTCACGGGTCGCGTACGCACCCTGGTGGCAACGCTCGCGTCCGGTCTAGACTGAAAACAAAAATATGACACAAAATATACTTTAAAACAAACACCAGAGACCGTTTTCAGAGAGTGGCAACCTCTTTAACCACCACCACGTTCGCTGGAAAACTTCTGCAGTCCCCAATTCGCCAAAATACTCTGTTCGACTTTTCTGAGATCGTCTACTCTTCCCTGTGACCTACTTTCTGTAAGACCTGAATTTTTGACATTGAATTTTTGACATTGAATTTTAGAAAACTGAATTTAAAGTTCCGAATTTCTTCATCTTGAAAACTTGAATCTGTATTTTTTTAAACTGAATATTTGCAGTATTTGAATTCAGAACACAAAAACTAGCTGTTTGAAAATACATGTCTATAAAATTCAGCCATAAAAACCTTTCAGTTTGTTAAATTTCAGATGTTCAATATTCGTTCCAAAAAAATTCAAATTCAGAACTATTTAAAATTCAGTTTTGTTAGATTACACTTGCAAATAATTCAAATTTACACAATTCAAATTCAAATCATTTTGTCATATTATAAGCTCCATACCTGTGGACTCTTTTAAAACACTTTTCCGTCACTAGTTTCTCCAAATCATATCTAACAATGCATATACAGTACATTCATAATATATTTACTACCGAGTCGGTAAGATTTTTAATGTTTTTAAAATAAGTCTCTTCTGCTCACCAAAGCTGCATTTATTTGATTAAAAATACAAAACAAACCCAGTAATATTGTGAAATATTATTGTAATGTAAATCATCTGTTTTCTATGTGAATATATAGTAAAGTGTAATTTATTCCTGTGATCAAAGCTGAATTTATCATCATTACTCCAGTCTTCAGTGTCACATGATCCTTCAGAAATCACTATAATATGATGATCTGATGCTCAAGAAACATTTATGATTATTATCACAGTTGATAACAGTTTTGCTGCTTCATATTTTTGTGCAAACCATGATTAATGTTTTTCAGGATTCTTTGAAAGTTTAAAGCATTTCATTAAAAAATAAATATTCTGCATTATTATAAATGGCTTTACTGTCACTTTTGATCAATTTAATACGTCCTTTCTGAAGAAAAGTATTCATTTCTTTAAAAAAAATAGAATTCGTATTGACCCCAATATATATATTATATCACAATAAGTTATTCATTACAATTATATGTACTATATATTTGTATATATAAATGTATTGTATTTAAATGTATATTATATACAGTATGTATATATAATAAATAAAATAATGCAGGTTTAGATTATCATATCATGACATTTGATTTCATACAGTGTGATGAATTTTCATAATTCAAGATTGAAAGTCTGGGTAAAATGGTAAAAATCTATACTCAATATAAAATGCATTTAAAAAGTATGAAAAAGTTGCTGTGTTGGCATAGTAAAAGTTTCCAAGATAGTTATATTGTGTTCTTTCTGTAACCAATAAAAAAGATACCAATAAAAGCAAATCCCTGGGCATAAAAATGCCCGTCGTTGATGAAACACCTTGTGTTTGTCTCTGTGCAGCACTTATAATATATTGAGTCGAACCAGTTAAAAGTCCAAATAATCTTTCTACAGCTTGTCTAGACGACGGACACTAAAAAAATCCATTTACAGAGTATTGATAATAATAACAAGCACTTTTCCCCCTCACGCTAAAGTCAAGAAGACAAAGCAAACATTTCTCTTGGAAGCGTCTCCTCATCTCTCACCGAGTCAAAGCAAACAGCCTCTCCATCTTCCTTCTGTAACGCACGTATCTCCATGTTTTCCAGACGGGATAGCGAATATTAATTCTTTCTGCCGGTGCTTTATTGGGTTTGGTGGAACACACCAGCATCCTCATCAGATGGGCTCTTGTGTGGTATTTATAGATCAGTATCAATTACAGTGGCTTTGGACAGATCAAAATGAACGAGCTGAAAGAACAGAGCGCTCGTGCTTTCCAAAAGGTGATCAATGATTAAGATATTATGGATTTATGTGTTGCTTTAATGTTCAAAGTTGAGTGTAGTGCTCGATCCTCCCTACGAAGCCTTCGCTGGCAGAGACTGTGCAGATCCAGTTCTAGTCCTCTTGGCATCATTGTGTGTTCATGCTGTTTGGTAAGCAATCTTTAATATATTCATGCTAATATGATCTTTTAATGCATTCGCATTGATGAACTTATTTTCAGTGATCACTAGTAATAGTGCGAGACAGTTGTGAAATCTGTTCTTTGATTGACGGTTCTCTGAACTGTGATTTTTTACTTTTTACTTTATTTTAGTGCTGTCAAACGATTCAAATATTTAATCGCGATAAATTGCATTAATGTCATAGTTAAAGGATTAGTTCACTTTAAAAAAAAAACTTTTGCTGATAATTTACTCACCCCTATGTCATCCAAGATGTCCATGTCTTTCTTTCTTCAGTCGAAAAGAAATTAAGGTTTTTGATGAAAACATTCCAGGATTTTTCTCCATATAATGGACTTCAATGGGACCCAAACGGTTCAAGGTCCAAATGACAGTTTCAGTGCAGCTTCAAAGAGCTTTAAACGACACCAGACGATGAATAAGGGTCTTATCTAGCCAAACCATCGCTCATTTCAAAAATAAATAAAAAAGTTTAAGTTTTATAAGCACAAATGCTCGCCTTGCTCTGTTCTGTGATGCGCGTTCGTGACCTTTTCAATGTAATTGCGTATCATGTGACATCACATGAACGCGCATCACAGAACAGATGCGCTTATAAAACTTAAACTTTTTTATTTATTTTTGAAATGAGCGATGGTTTGGCTAGATAAGACCCTTATTCATCGTCTGGTGTCGTTTAAAGTCCTTTGAAGCTGCACTGAAACTGTCATTTGGAGCTTGAACCGTTTGGGTCCCATTGAAGTCCATTATATGCAGAAAAATCCTGGAATGTTTTCATCAAAAACCTTCATTTATTTTCGACTGAAGAAAGAAAGACATGGACATCTTGGATGACATGGGGGTGAGTAAATTATCAGCAAAAGTGTTTTTTAAAAGTAAACTAATCCTTTAACTCTCAATTAATGGCACATTTTTATCTATTCTAAATGTCCCTTGATTTCTTTTTGTCTTTTTGCTCATTTTAATATAATACTCTTATAAACATGGAAAAGTGGATCGGCTTGCTTTGTGCAAATGTTTTTTATTGGCATATACTGTAGTGTTCAATTTCGCACTAACATTCTCACTTGGAGCAAATAATCTCTCACACAATGTAACACTTTCCATTAATAAAAGGGTGAAAAAAAAACTTTGTCACTCAAACTTTGTGCAACTTCTTTACGTGGCTTGTATAATGGTGGCTCTCGAAGGCAATTCGTGGGTCCAGTCGTTGGATGCAATGATTTAAAATTTGGCAATTTTTTAAAAGTAAACTTTTTATTCAGAATCTTATTGGCATCCATTTCGGCGTCTCCCGCTCATACACTCAAAACATAACGTTAAGGACCGTACACACCGGGAAGAATATCGGCGCGCGATAATCGTCAGCCTTTTTGTTAACGCGTTTTTTTGTGTTCACATCCAAGCGATTTTCGCTGACGATGAGCCGAGTGAACATGCAAATTCATTCCCTGACGTTAGATGGCGCTTAATGTAAAACAGAAATACCCCGATACACAAAGTGGTGCTGCGCAACTTTACGCTTCTGACACTCGCTTGTCACTCAGAAGAAGAGAGCGAGTTTGTCATATAGTTCTTTATGTTCAGACACCAACAAGACCAGCAGCTCTACACTCATCTTGCCTTGCATCTTCCTCGTCTTATTTCTTCCCGGCATTGTAGACGCTGGCGTATATCTTCTTCGCCGTTATGTATGTGTGCTCAGCGAGACCGTTTTGTGTTTGAGCGCCCCCAAGTTGTGTTTTACTGTAACTTCAGAAGCTTCAGACATGTGAGCAAAAGCGCCAATCTCACTGGTCGGATATTTTTTGACGCAAACCAAAAAAACGAACCCGAGGCGTTTTTAAAAAAATTGCGCTTTTACGAGGGGTTAAACGTCGCATGCGAAATTCGTCCCGGTGTAAACAGGGCTTTAGCCTACTACTCTTTGAGCGGCATGCAAGCCCAAACAAGTGTGTGTGATGTGCCTGTTGTTGTGTTTCCGGTCTAGACCCGGTGTGGTGTTGTAGTTTTTCTAACGTTACTATAGTTGTTGCAACAGCATGTGAAAAAAATGACAAAGTTTGCTAGGCAAAAAATTGACGCCGTTAAAATGTGTTTGCGTTAACGCCGTTAATAACACGTTTAACCGACAGCACTACTTTATTTATATGTAATTTTGGCGTGTACATATAATTATTCTGACATATAATGTTGTACTAGATGTGTATTAAGACACTGAAACACGTAGTCATGTTTTCCTAAATCTCATTTTGTTTCTGTAAAATACTTTTTTTCTTTTCGTTTTCCCATTATTTCAAGTGATATGTTTAGATTACGGTGACCGATGTTGATTTTGTTTTGATATTGTGTTTCTGTGCAACCAATTAACTTATACATTTACCTCTTTACTTATACCTCGACTTACATATTTTGCCATTCATGAACCCTCAGTGTGCTTTGCTTTTAAACAACCATATTGTGTTTTAGATTTCTATCTAAAGTTTCAAACCACATCTGACACAGAAATTAGTAGGCGACTAACATAACAATCAAAGGTTTCCACAATCACACATTAAATCGAGAGCTGGTTTTATTGGAATTGAAATATCAAGCCTTTCTGAACCTCTGCAGCGAGGGAACCAAATACACACCAAATATCTCAGGGATTTGTAATACAAAACAACTCCAGCTGGGAATATGCCAGATCTGAAACTGTAATGTTTTACTGTCTGACTGTGCCATGGCACCCGGGCAATGCTTTCAATTGTTTGGAAGATGGTTGGTTTAGATTTACAGTGTGTGTATAAACTGTAGCCTTCAAACTGTGCGATAAATATAATTTAGTGAAATAATCACAGTCCGTTTGCTGTCCAAGGCTCCTTATTAAAGGGTTAATTCATTTAAAATGATGTTATTACAAACTCATATGACTTTCTTTCTTCCATAAAACACTAAAGGAAACACTTAGAAACATAATGTTCACGCTGCTTTTCCAAATACAGTGAGCTTGGATTGGGATAGACTCCAAATGCACTTTAAAAGCATTAAAGTCCCCTTTAGTCATCTTTGATCACCAGAATTACATTTTTTTTTAAAGTCCTTGAAAACAAATTTGTCATGCATTTAAATTATCTTGAATGTAACTCGACATCCTTGCCTAATTTAGTATGCGCAGTTCTATGAATATGCAAATGAGCCCCGCCTCCACTCACTCACTCACTCACAGCGTGCGCAACAGAGGAGAGAGAGAGAGAGAGAGAGAGAGAGAGAGAGAGAGAGAGAGAGAGAGAGAGAGAGAGAGAGAGAGAGAGAGAGAGAGAGAGAGAGAGAGAGAGAGTTCAGTAGTGTTTGTGATTGTGACTAATAGTTGTCATATAAACCCTGCCATTGTTTATTACAGATATTGTTGGCTCCTTGACGAATTGCTGTGTACCTTTATTGGATAAAAGCACCTTCTAAAAGCATGCATATAAATGTATTATATTGCATGCATAATAATAATATTTAAAGTTGATTCAGTTACAAAAATAATTGATTTTCTGAAGAAGAAAAAACTTACAAAGGTAACTCTTTTTTTCTTGAGTAAAATATCAATTTCACATCAGATTAAATCGTTCTATTTCAAATACATTTATACTCTTGAAAGTCATACAAACTCAAATCAAGCTAAACTTTAGAACTTGCCATCCAATAGTTTATCAAGAGCCAATCAATAATCACAGTTTTATTCTCCACTATTATTTATGCATAATTGCAGTTGTATTATTACCAATACTTACAAACTAACAAATAGGATTGATGCCATTAACTAAAAAAACAACAACTGTTGCCTATTTTATATCATAGTTTGCTTTTACTGTTATTTTTTAAAATGTGGACAATAATGATTAGACACATTTTTGGTGATTCATACATTTGCTGCATTTTCAGAAAATGTGCTTTTTGCATGCACAACTTTCAATAGAAAAAAGTCTAAGTTAAGAAGTCTTTCTGACCTCTTAAATGTGTGTGTCTTGAATCTCTGAAATGTGTGTGTCTTGAACACACCGTCTCACACCGCTGCACTCTGCAAAAAAACACACTCCGTCTGCGCGAGGAGCGGTGAGGTTCCCCGGCTGTGATATAGATATAGACGTGAGTGCTCTCGGGTCAGATCTGTGAGCGCTGATACGCTTGACCTCGACTCGCACGGCTTGACCCTCCGCTGGTGGGCGAGTGTGAGACGTAAGACAATCCCCAGGTGTAGCGACTCCATCACACACACATCTCTGAAGACAAACTGCAGGTGACAGTCTTCACAGGGTTCGCCTTTAATCAGATTCAGTTCAAAATATGCACAAGCACAGCTATAATGATAACGCCAAGGAGAAACGATATACAGGCAAACCACAATTTATTCAGACACCTTCAACATTTCTCACATTATCACAGATTATTCACTAGAAAATGGTGATAAAATATGAGCAGAACTCAGTTGATATTTCCCTGGTTTTGTCCGTCCTTCTGTTAGACTCTAATTATGTTGAATATCTGTCAGCTGTTAAATTTAACTACACAATTCTATAATACCAGTTTAGCTCAACCAGTGACCCAGCAATGCTTCATGTTGTTCAGTCTGTGTGTAAAAACAGAATTAGTTATTAAAGAAAAAACACTTCAGCAAAACATCATCAGCTCAAAGTGTCTGAATAATCTTTTGGTTCCAAAACTTTATAGATTTTACTGATAGTCACTGTATGAAGAATTTTTAGGTATACTATTTCACAGTTTACTTTATTTTGCTCTCCTCACTTACATAAATGAGCTATAGTGTCCTGCACACACTAGTATAACAATATCAAAAATGATATCTGGTTTGACTTTCAGCTGATTAGTGATAAAAACATTGATAGCCAATCAGAATCCATCCTGCATTTAAAGCTTATAATAAACGCAGCACGCTTATAATAAACAGGTGTGCACGCTAATATAGTTATCGTTATAGTTATCTTTATGGTAACCGTTCTTGGCGTGAACCGTTGCCTGTGTTCAGGACTTTTGGGTGTTAATGGACACGATTTACTCCATATGTGTTTTGATCATCGTTCTGAATCTGATCTGGTAGTCTTTGACAAAAAAATTATTTTCTTAGCTTTTTGTTCAAATTATTATTTTTTTAATGAAACTTACCCATATTCAAGTGTTGATATAAAAGAATGCATGAAGCTAGAATATACTGGTTTAATTAAAAGCAGAGGTTCTGCTCTCTTTTTTTTTACATATTGCATGTTCAGATATACATACAAAAAATATGAAACTTTTGTGAAAATGATCAAAAACTCTTGCGGTGGCTGGCAACTTAAAAAAAAAATCTGGCGGGAAAAGAGTTAAATGACTCAAGCCAATAGAAAAACACGATTATTTCTCTTTCTACTCCTCGTCTGTTGTCTTTGGGTGGGCACGTTTATTTATGAATGGAAGTGGGAAATAACTACACACCCACTAAAGCCCTTTACTGCTTCCTCTGGTAGTTCTTTACACCAAGTTTCTGTTTGTGTAATCTTGATTCTCCTTTCTTTATTCCACTGCTAGTTTAGGGAAGGACACAAGTGAAATTCCCTCAGAAAGGCAAAGCAAAGGATCTCAGGTCTAATGTTTCTCCAGGTCTCCAGAAACACAGCCGTGTGAAGGTGACTTAACTCGCTCGCACAGATCTGGCCAACATCGTCTCTGTAGCCTCTTAAACTGGTCCCAGTCAAGCATGTTATCCGGAGAGAGAGCTTAATGGAGGACACAGACCCAGACTGGGAAGCTTAAAGGATAATTCCGGTATTTAGCACTTTGAGTCTAATTTCTAGTTAGTTTTGGATGAGCTAGAGTGGTGGACACAGAAATGTTGGCGATGGGTCCTGTCTCGACTTTTTGACTCTTTTATAATCGCCTCTGAGCGCTTCAGAGTGGCTGTCTATGGGCATGCACAAACATGTGCTTAAAACAACCCAACGCTCGTTTTCAAAACTGTGACACTCACCGAGTGGTTAGTGGTGTTTGTGATTAATCCTTTTACAGCCCTACTTTAAAGTCTTCAGATTAATGTTCAATTAAAGTGTTCAGATTAAAGTGTTCAGATTAAAGTGTTCAGATTAAAGTGTTCAGATTAAAGTCTTCAGATTAAAGTGTTCAGATTAAAGTGTTCAGATTAAAGTGTTCAGTATATGCTGAGTTTGACTCTTTCAAAAGAAACACAACACAAACTTATCAGAATGACTGGACCAGCAATAAATATGATAAAACTGTTCATTGAAATGCCATTGAAGCATGGTGACAATCAGGTCCTTGAACTGCAATTGAATGGGACGTGCGGTCTGACTAGTCGTGAAGAGTTGTTAAAACTCGAGTCCCTGTTGGTCTGTTCTCTTCAGTGGATTCACAAGGGATCGTTCATGATTTAATAAGTGGAAAAACGTGTCCAGCTGGAGTCATGACTCTGTTTTCACTGTCGATCTGCTGAAGTGTCTCGCATTCAGACATTCTCCATCACACATCAGGTGTTTCGTTTTCGATTAGTGGCGTGTCCTGATGAACATATAAACCTTGTTGAACAAGTTTAAGAGTGAAGCATTGTAGCTGAAACCACTTGTAATGTTACAGTTACTCACAAAGACTAATTACTAACAAGATACACCTGTGAGATATGTATAATTAAGATAATAAAGACAGAACTAACAAACACATGAGTAGAACAAACCAAAGAAACCTCCTGATCAGATCACATGACAAAACTAATAAATATCAAAAATAAATGTTTGTTTTTGTGATTTATGAGGACATTCCATAGGCGTAATGGTTTTTATACCGTACAAACTATATATTAAATCCCCCTACACTGCCCCTGTCCCTAAACCTACCCCTTACAGGAGACATGCTGGGTCTTAACATTTTTTTAAAAAAAAACATTGTTTTTTATGTTTTTAAACTATTTGAAATATGAGGACTCATGCAATGTCCTCATATATCACGTGTAATTTGTAATACCAGTGTAATATGCATGTCATTATACACATTTGTGTCCTCATATATCACAAAACAAGCACACACACACACACACACACACACACACACACACACACACACACACACACACACACACACACACACACACACACACACACACACACACACACACACACACACACACACACACACACACACACACACCATTTATCTTGACCTTATGGATCAGCATATCCTTAAAACAACATCAGAGATCCTCATTAGCTTAGTGACATTAACATTAAAGGTCACCAGCAAAGACATTGGCCAATGAAGTGAGAGTTTAAAGTACATTTGTGTCATTTAACACTTAATTATTGCAGATTTGTACAATATTTTTCAGCACCAGGTTTGGAAACGGATGGTTTGTGATGAGCTCAGATATAATTCTCGTCGTTTCTAATGACCTCAGTGTCAGCGAGCATCTCTTGAGGTTTAATCAACAGAATCTCTGTGTTTGTAAAGCCTGTTCTGCTCTTGTCATCTCTCCAGCTATAGAAGATTAGAATGAAAGCCTTCATGATAAAGCCGAGCGTATAGATATCTAAATCTCTTCCTCTCTGAACAAACGAGCCACATCTGCTTCCACTACCTTTAAGACGAGCTCTTCAAGAAGTTGTTACTGCTCTGTTGGAGTTCGTTTCAAACTGAGTCATCATGAAGGCTTAGATAAGAAATTCCTTTAAAATGATGCCAACATGGAAATGTCCTTTGTTTAAAGAGTTACTGTGTAGTTTTTTAAAGGAAGTCATAACTGTGATGGGTTTGATTACCCCGGGTCCTTGTGCAGAATGGTGTCTCCTTTCGTTTTATTGGCCTCTTAAAAGGTTTGTCAAACCCTCCGTGTGCTCTGGGTGTTAAAGTGTCTTTAGGACTGTTGGAGTTGTCAAGTTAACGGTGTTTTACGTCTCAATGGATTTTACAGCCACTGGAGAGTCGATTATATCAGGCTTAAGAGGTCAGGCTGACATCCGAGCTTGGTTCTTCTTTTTTTTATCTTTAGTTTTGGCATTTAGTATTGTGCTAAATATACTAATATTTATAGTTATAAATAAAATTATAAATGTTTTTTTTGGCTGTTTGTGAATGTAAAAGTTCTGCAAAGTTTCAAAGATTAAAGTGCAGATTAATGGACTTACTAAAAGAAAGAAGTGATTCTGAACTGAAACGAGTCGTCAGTAATTCAGTCTCAATTCCTGCTTGTAACTAATTTGCATAATGCCAGCCTCTGCTCTTGATTGGCTGAACAGCGTCTCTTAGCCCCGCCCTCAAACACTAGTGTATCTGAGACTGGAGAGTTTGGTTCGTGTTGTTCGTATCGAGAAGACGCTGTTTTCTGCTGACAAAGCAAATCCACTTTGATGAGATTGATACGGTAAAACCCACGCCATCGTTACTGTTCGTATCACTGTATATCAAGAGCTGAGATTCAGATATGATAATGAGCGTTTGCTTTCTGACCAATAACAGCAGTGCAGTTCTCAGAGAGGCGGGGTTTAGAGAGACTGTTATCGAATTATCTGAAGTTCGGTAAAAAAAACTCATGCGAATAAAGCTGGTGAAAGTTTGTGTTTCAATCCAACGGCTTTAAAGCGAATAAAAACCTGTGTGTAATGACGTCACATGCTGTTTTGCGTTAAAATTGGTATATCGAATTGATTTGAGACATTTTAAGGTGTTTCCATTCATTTTTTCACTGAATCGCACAACATTCAAGACAACATTTGCGAACAAAGTTTTGCTAGACAAAATGGATCGCGCCATAATAACGTTTCCATCAGCGTTTATCGCATAAGCCGTATATCCATCAAGATAAAATCCCATGAGAACGAACGCATTTCATTTGAGTCGATATTCATGAAATTCAATCGAATTTTACTGTTTCCATAAGGCATTTTTCATTCGATATCACTTAATGCGGATAAAAACGTGTGGATGGAAACACAGCTACTGAGAGAAAAGAGCTGATGCTGCAATATACAGTATATTATTTTTTTAACCTCGGATGCATGTAAATCTTTTGTAGAAGACTCAAAAACTAAATTAGGAACCTTTAATAGTCACTTGACAATTTAAAATTCAGTGTTTTTGTTTTGCAGTAAAAGCCACTTGGGTTATTATTGTGTCATATAATGCAAAAATATTCATAGAGTGTCCGTATATGTTTTCAAACATGGTGTTTTTGCTTGTCATCACAGATTGAGAAC
This sequence comes from Chrosomus eos, assembly GCA_036326025.1. Lineage (NCBI taxonomy): Eukaryota > Metazoa > Chordata > Actinopteri > Cypriniformes > Leuciscidae > Chrosomus > Chrosomus eos. Next base: position 2,161,869 of record CM070827.1, read on the forward strand.
TACGTGAAAGACAATATGAAGACAGAGATGGTGCAGTTACAACAGAGTGCCGTTCACAACCACACAGCGGCCATGTTAGAGATGGGCACGAGTCTTCTGTCCCAGACAGCGGAGCAGACGCGCAAGCTAACCGACGTCGAGACTCAGGTATCAGAACACATTTCACGCTCCATTACGACAAATATCTTTTTTTCTTTTGTCTTAAAGGATTAGTTCACTTTTTAAAAAGTCTTTTGCTGATAATTTACTCACCCCCATGTCATCCAAGATCTCCATGTCTTTCTTTCTTCAGTCGAAAAGAAATGAAGGTTTTTGATGAAAACATTCCAGGATTTTTCTCCATATAATGGACTTCAATGGGACCCAAACGGTTCAAGGTCCAAATGACAGTTTCAGTGCAGCTTCAAAGGGCTTTAAACGACACCAGACGATGAATAAGGGTCTTATCTAGCCAAACCATCGCTCATTTCAAAAATAAATAAAAAAGTTTAAGTTTTATAAGCACAAATGCTCACCTTGCTCTGTTCTAGTGATGGGTCATTCATGAATATGTTCATTGAGTCTGTCACGTGACAAATGAACGAAAGACTCGGAAGGTAAATTAATTATTTATGTTCCCTGTAAATTATTTTTGACTGCATTATAATGATTTCTTTATTCAGAATATGATCAAGATTGCATAGGGGGATGTGTTCTGGGAATTTGGCGGTTAGAAGTATAACGTTTAAAGCCACTTGAATGAACAAAATGACTCGAAAAAAGATTTGTTCATTTTGATGAATGAGTTCGAACAGGAGAGTCTCAACGTAATTGCCTATTACGTGACATCATGAACGCGCATCACAGAACAGAGCAAGGCGAGCATTTGTGCTTATAAAACTTAAACTTTTTTATTTATTTTTGAAATGAGCGATGGTTTGGCTAGATAAGACCCTTATTCATCGTCTGGTGTCGTTTAAAGCCCTTTGAAGCTGCACTGAAACTGTCATTTGGACCTTGAACCGTTTGGGTCCCATTGAAGTCCATTATATGGAGAAAAATCCTGGAATGTTTTCATCAAAAACCTTCATTTCTTTTCGACTGAAGAAAGAAAGACATGGACATCTTGGATGACATGGGGGTGAGTAAATTATCAGCAAAAGTTTTTTTAAAAGTGAATTAATCCTTTAATGCGGCTCTCAACAAGCCAAGAAAAACACTAGTGCCGCATTAGACATACAGTCTCTTTTTATGTAGCATTTATGTTTTTATTGCTAACTCTCTTTATGACTTGTGCGCTTCAATGAGACACAGAGGGATACTGTAAAGTTGTGTTTTGCTGATTTGTCAAATAAGAGGTTGACTTGAGAGAATAACCGTTCATAAGTGCTACCGTATGGTTCTGCGGTAAAACGGTTATGTTTACGACTTCTCATGAGGTGCTGCTCGGTTAGTATTAACTTACTTAATGGGTTTAAGGTCTGTGTTTTTGCGGAAGGATTACTGTATTTTTATTGGAATGTCCTTGTTTTCAGGTTTTAAATCAAACATCACGGTTGGAAATTCAGTTGCTGGAGAATTCACTATCAACCAACAAGCTGGAGAAACAACTCATGATACAGATCAACGAAATCAACAAGATCCACGACAAGAATGGGTAAAACACGTGCACACACACACACACACACACACACACACACACCACACACACACACACCACACACACACACACACACACACACACACACACACACACACACACACACACACACACACAACACACACACACACACACAGACAGACAGACAGACAGACAGACAGACAGACAGACAGACAGACAGACAGACAGACAGACAGACAGACAGACAGACAGACAGATAGATAGATAGATAGATAGATAGATAGATAGATAGATAGATAGATAGATAGTCAGCAATGTAATACATAAGCATAAATATTACAATATAAAATTCTACTCCGGGACTCAATATCTGAATCACTTTTTACTACTATTATGCCACTGATAAAATATAGTTAAGATTGTAGCATTGCTACTTTTAATCTGTTGCTTCTCAACATTGACTGAGTCAGAAACACAGATTAGTAACCGCGCTCCAGTCGTCTCTCTATAATCTGCCATACAGATGTTCAAATCTCTCTCGCCTGCAATTTCTGTAACACAGAATCTAATGCCAGAACCACAATATAGATCATTGCACTAAATGATGATCTCAGGCTCTCAGGCTTTCTCTCGGCCCCGTCCCGTTCATCAGTGACCCAACGCTCAACTTTATCCTCAGTGAAGTCGAGATTAGCAATGCAAACTTGTGGAGATCGTTCCAGCTCTGTGTATCTGTTCTGACAGGACATGTTCAGGGCTTTACAGTTTCTACAGTCGCTACGACACATTTCTCAATGCTTGGGTCACTTTTTATTCACTCTTCACACAGTGAGCACAACAGAAGTATATGTGGATAAACTGTGGGTCATTTATCATTGCTTTGGCACAAAATGCATTAAGTGACATCTTTTAAATTACATTAATTATTTTCTCACTTCGACACAACAAGTATACTTACAGGCCGATCTGCACACGCGTACACACTGTTATTAAAACTGGTAAACTTAAGTTCAAAACAATAACATAATACAAAACTGAATATGACAGCAATTTGCTACATTTCTACAGAAATATTGTAATGAAATATATTTTGAATCTAAAAATGAAATGCTAGAAAAACAATTGGAGCAACCACAGCTGATTGATTCCTATTGTTTCTGTATCGGTGGATGGTGTGTGTATAAATTATTGCATTTTGGAATTACTCAGTGCAAAAAACATAAAATATATTTTGCATCATCATGTCTGATTCATCACTAACACATATTACAGTGGATTATAAAGTGTTGTTAGTGTTTTTTAGCTCATTGTTTTGTGGGAGACAAAGTGTGTTTGTGTGTGTGTGTCGTGATGAAGAATGTGTTGATTTGAGACATGATGAAGTGATTTGGTAGTTTTAGTGCATTTTGAAAGTGAAATGAACTGCTGTGCCGAGCTGAAAGCTGGTTTGGAGAACTGTGTGAAGAGTGAAGAAAAAGTGACCCAAGTATTGAGAAATGTGTCCTAGCGACTGTAAAAAACTGTAATTCCCAGTGATCGCTCTGGTTTGAGCCCAGCTGTTGTTGAACACACACAAGCATTCCTATTTAAACAAAACATATTTATGTCTCGCGTTTTCGTTACCAGTGTTGATGTAATTACTCATCCTTTTATAAAAATTGACGTTATTACTTTCTCCTATTTCAGTCTGAAATGAATGCAATCTTTTAAGTTCTTTATGTGGATTGAATTTTGCTGTAATAAGCGAGAGAATCCAACATCAGACTTCTGAGATTTAAGACCTGGATCCATTTGAGACTCTCCCTGATCCTCAAAGCTTTAAGATGAACTGCGTTTGTTTGCATGATGTGTAAATTATAGTCTGACTTCATTCATATCAGTATTTATTACAGCTGTTATGAAGCTCTTTCCATTCATCTACTGATACTGTAAATATACTATCATCAAATCAAGCGTTGATGAAGCCAGGGATTGTGTGCCCAGGAATGTATTAGACATTTTATTTGCCTCGATCCACATATTCAAACATGGTAATATATGCAATATATATATATACTGTATATATATATTATCTAAGTGTGTGTATTTGCTCTGTATGACTAAAGCAATTGCAATAAAGAAACATTATTGTTTCATAGAACGTTTGAAGTACAGTAGTGGCCAAAAGTGAGGAAAATTGAGATCTTCACCCTTTACTCCAACATCACTACAATATTTTGAAAGCATATTGCATAATTGGGATTGTTTTATTTGTGTAAATAACGCTGTGAAACGTGCCAAATTGTGCGATATAATTTTGGAAAAATGCAAAAATAACACATGCACATGCAAAAATAAGAGAGAACCATTAGATTATTCATTACTGATAATGTTGTATTCAATGTACCTTTTTGTTTTTCTATGCATTTTTTTTTTGCATGGTGAAAAAAAAACTTTTTTGCCATATAATTTTGTCAGATAAATACCTTAACCAACTTAATGTTTGTTCTTCTCTCATATTTAAAATATGTATATATATACTCATTAGGTATCATTATGATGCAAATTTATGAGTATGCTTCCCAATTAAATACATATTTGAAGGAGCATTGCCTAGATCATTATCACGTGTAGAGCATTAATGATGATCTTTGTGTGAGCATTAGATGATGATCTGTGTGTGAGCATTAGATGATGATCTGTTGTGTAGAGCATTAGATGATGATCTGTTGTGTGGAGCATTAGATGATGATCTGTTGTGTAAGCATTAGATGATGATCTGTGTGTAAGCATTAATGATGACTGTGTGTGAGCATTAAGATGATGTACTGATTTGTGTAGAGCATAGATGATGATCTGTGTGTAGAGCATTAGATGATGATCTGTTGTGTAGAGCATTAGATGATGATCTGTTGTGTAGAGCATTAGATGATGATCTGTGTGTAGAGCATTAGATGATGATCTGTTGTGTGTGAGCATTAATGAGATCTTTGTGTTAGATATTTAGATGATGATCTGTTGTGTAAGCATAGAATGTAGATGTGATCTGTGTGAGAGCATTGATGATGATTGTTGTAGAGCATAGATGAGATCTGTGTGAGACATTGATGATCTGTTGTTAGCATTAATGATATGTTGGTTGTGTGTTAGATGATGTCTGTTGTAGACATTAATATGATTTGTGTAGACATTAGATATTGTTGTGTTAGATGCTTGAGAAAGAGATTCTTTGTGATTAGATGATGATCTGTGTTAGAAATGATTGAGATGACTTGATAACTTTGACATGTGTGTTAGTAAGCTTTGTAGATTGATGTGATCTTTAGAGATTAGTTGTGAGATGTGTTTGTGAGCATTAGATGATATTGTTGATTGAGACTTGTGAGATTGTGATGTCTGTTTGAGATGATGTCTGCTGTGTATGCATTAGATGATGATCTGTTGTGTAGGCATTAGATGATGATCTGTTTAGCATTAGATGATATCTGTTGTGTGAGCATTAGATATGATTGTTGTTAGATAATAGATGTTGACATTGTGTGAATTGTGTGTTGATTGATAGATTGTGTGTGTAGATTAGATGATGATCTGTTGGTAGAGCATTAGATGATGTCTGTGTTAGCATTAGATGATGTGTTGTGTGAGCATTAGATGATGTTGTGGTAGAGCTTTAAAGATATGATTTGTGTGGAGCATTAGATGATGTCTGTTGTGTGGATTAGAGATTGTGTGTGATTAGATGTTGTTGGTGCATTGATGTGTTGTGTAGAGCATTAGATGATGATGTTGTGTAGAGTTAGATGATGATCTGTTGTTGATAGGATGCTGTTGTAGATAGATGTGTTGTTGTGAGCATTAGTGATCTGTTGTGTAGAGTTAGATGTGATCTGTGGATGATTATGTTTGTTGAGCATTAGATGATGATCTGTGTTAGAGCATTAGATGATGATCTGTTGTGTAGAGCATTAGATGATGATTGTTGTGTAGAGCATTAGATGATGATCTGTTGTTAGAGATTAGATGATGATCTTGTTTGACTTGTGATTGATTATGTGTTGTAGACAGATGATGATCTGTTGTGAGGCATTAGATGATGATCTGTTTGTGTAGCATTATGTATTGTGTTAGCATTAGATGATGATCTGTGTGTAGAGCATTAGATGATGATCTGTTGTGTAGAGCATTAGATGATGATCTGTTGTTGGAGCATTGATATGATCTGTGTTAGAGCATTAGATGATGATTGTTGTTAGAGCATAGATGATGATTGTTGTGTAGAGATTAGATTTTGTGTGTAGGATGTTGTGAGATTGTTGTGTGAGCATTAGATGATGATTGTTGTGTGAGCATTAGATGATGATCTGTTGTGTAGAGCATTAGATGATGATCTGTTTGTGTTAGAGATTGATGAGACTTTGTGTGACATTAGATGAATGATTGTTTGTGTAGAGCTTAGTGAGATCTGTTTGTGAGCATTAGATGATGAGTTGTGTAGAGCATTAGATGAGATCTGTGTTAATAGAGATGATCTGTGTGAGTTGAGATGTGTGTAGCATTAGATGATGATCTTTGAGATTAGAATAGTTGTGAGTAGTGTGACTAGTGGTGTAGATATGATCTGTTGTTAGAGCATTAGATGATGATTTGTGTAGAGCATTAGATGATGATCTGTTGTGTAAGCATTAGATGATGATCTGTGTGTAGAGCATTAGATGATGATCTGTGGTAGCATTAGATGATGATCTGTTGTGTAGAGATTAGTATGATCTGTTGTGTGAGCATTAGATGATGACTGTTTGTAGAGCATTAATGATGATCTGTTGTGAGAGATTAGATGTTGGTTTGTGATGAGCATTAGATGATATCTGTTGTGTTAGAGTTTAGATGATGATCTGTGTGTAGAGCATTAGATGATTTTTTGTGAGCATTAGATGGATCTGTTGTGTGAGCATTAGATTGATGATATTGTTGTGTAGAGCATTAGATGATGATCTGTTGTGTAGAGCATTGATGATGATCTGTTGTAGAGCATTAGATGATGATCTGTTGTGTAGACATTAGATGATGATCTGTTGTGAGAGATAGATGATGATCTGTTGTGTAGAGCATTAGATGATGATCTGTTGTGTAGCATTAGATGATGGTCTTGTGTAAGCATTAGATGATGATCTGTTGTGTAGAGCATTAGATGATGATCTGTTGTGTAGAGCATTAGATGATGATCTGTTGTGTAGAGCATTAGATGATGATCTGTTTGTAGAGCATTAGATGATGACGTTGTGTGAGCATTAGATGATGATCTGTTGTGTAGAGCATTAGATGATGATCTGTTGTGTAGAGCATTAGATGATGATCTGTTGTGTAGAGCATTAGATGATGATCTGTTGTGTGAGAGCATTAGATGATGATCTGTTGTGTAGAGCATTAGATGATGATCTGTTGTGTAGAGCATTAGATGATGATCTGTTGATGGTGGAGCATTAGATGATGATCTGTTGTGTAGAGCATTAGATGATGATCTGTTGTGTAGAGCATTAGATGATGATCTGTTGTGTAGAGCATTAGATGATGATCTGTTGTGTGAGCATTAGATGATGATCTGTTGTGTGAGAGCATTAGATGATGATCTGTTGTGTAGAGCATTAGAATGATTGAACTGTGTATTTGTGTAGAGCATTAGATGATGATCTGTTGTGTAGAGCATTAGATGATGATCTGTTGTGTAGAGCATTAGATGATGATCTGTTGTGTAGAGCATTAGATGATGATCTGTTGTGTAGAGCATTAGATGATGATCTGTGTGTAGAGCATTAGATGATGATCTGTTTGTAGAGCATTAGATGATTGATCTGCTGGTGTAGAGCATTAATGAGATCTGTTGTGTAGAGCATTAGATGAGATCTGTTGTGAGCATTAGATGATGATCTGTGTGTAGCATTAGATGATGACTTCTGTTAGTGTTGAGGAGCATTAGATGATGATCTGTTGTGTAGAGCATTAGATGATGATCTGTGTGTAGAGCATTAGATGATGATCTGTTGTGTGAGCATTAGAATGATGATCTGTTGTGTGAGCATTAGATGATGATCTGCTGTGTAGAGCATTAGATGATGATCTGTGTGTGGAGACATTAGATGATGATCTGTTGTGTAGAGCATTAGATGATGATCTTTTGTGTAGAGCATTAGATGATGATCTGTTGTGTAGAGCATTAGATGATGATCTGTGTGTAGAGCATTAGATGATGATCTGTTGTGTAGAGCATTAGATGATGATCTGTTGTGTAGAGCATTGATATGATCTGTGGAGCATTAGATGATGATCTGTGTAGAGCATTAGATGATGATCTGTTGTGTAGAGCATTAGATGATGACTTTGTTGTGTGGAGCATTAGATGATGATCTGTTGTGTAGAGCATTAGATGATGATCTGTGTGTAGAGCATTAGATGATGATCGTGTTGAGTGTGGATCAATTAGATGATGATCTGTTGTGTGAGCATTAGATGATGATCTGTTGTGTAGAGCATTAGATGATGATCTGTTGTGTAGAGCATTAGATGATGATCTGTGTGTGAGTCATTAGATGATGATCTGTGTGGAGCATTAGATGATGATCTGTTGTGTAGAGCATTAGATGATGATTGCTGTGTAGAGCATTAGATGATGATCTGTTGTGTAGAGCATTAGATGATGATCTGTTGTGTAGAGCATTAGATGATGATCTGCTGTGTAGAGCATTAGATGATGATCTGTTGTGTAGAGCATTAGATGATGATCTGGTGTGTGTTTCAGGTTCCTGGAGGTGAAGATGCAGGAGATGGAGGACCGGCACCAGCAGGAGCTGGAGGTGGTGCGTGAGGAGAAGCTCAGTCTACAGGCGCTGGTCAGCAGACAGAGCTCAGTGATCCGAGAGCTGGAGGATCAGCTGACCCGAGCCAGCGGGAACACTAGTGTCCTGCAGACCCAACAGCAGGACCTGATGGAGACCGTGCGCAGCCTGATCCAACTCTGCAACCGGGACGCCGGCACAGCACGTAAGAGACACTCACTGGTTATTAATGCAGAGAAACTCACTGGTTATTAATGCTGAGAAACTCACTGGTTATTAATGCTGAGAAACTCACTGGTTATTAATGCTGAGAAACTCACTGGTTATTAATGCTGAGAAACTCACTGGTTATTAATGCTGAGAAACTCACTGGTTATTAATGCTGAGAAACTCACTGGTTATTAATGCAGAGAAACTCACTGGTTATTAATGCCGAGACACTCACTGGTTATTAATGCCGAGAAACTCACTGGTTATTAATGCTGAGAAACTCACTGGTTATTAATGCCGAGAAACTCACTGGTTATTAATGCTGATACACTCACTGGTTATTAATGTTGAGACACTCACTGGTTATTAATGCCGAGAAACTCACTGGTTATTAATGCTGAGAAACTCACTGGTTATTAATGCCGAGAAACTCACTGGTTATTAATGCTGAGAAACTCACTGGTTATTAATGCTGAGAAACTCACTGGTTATTAATGCTGAGAAACTCACTGGTTGTTAATGCTGAGAAACTCACTGGTTATGAATGCTGAGACACTCACTGGTTATTAATGCTGAGAAACTCACTGGTTGTTAATGCTGAGAAACTCACTGGTTATGAATGCTGAGAAACTCACTGGTTATGAATGCTGAGAAACTCACTGGTTGTTAATGCTGAGAAACTCACTGGTTATGAATGCTGAGAAACTCACTGGTTGTTAATGCTGAGACACTCACTGGTTATTAATGCTGAGAAACTCACTCGTTATGAATGCTGAAAAAGTCATTGGTTATTAGAAACGTGTGTAACCAGCCACAGCTGTGATTGGCTGCTGTGGGATTCAGTGTAACCGACCACTGCTGTGATTGGCTGCTGTGGGATTCAGTGTAACCGGCCACAGCTGTGATTGGCTGCTGTGGGATTCAGTGTAACCGACCACTGCTGTGATTGGCTGCTGTGGGATTCAGTGTAACCGGCCACTGCTGTGATTGGCTGCTGTGGGATTCAGTGTAACCGGCCACTGCTGTGATTGGCTGCTGTGGGATTCAGTGTAACCGGCCATTGCTGTGATTGGCTAATATACTTGCATATGAAATAGCTATGCATTACATGTGAAACTCTCTCGAATACTTTTACTACAGATATTATACGTTTTTACTATTACAGCTATCGAGATTAACGAATCGTGAGATGTTTATAAAGTATTTAAATCTATTTCCATCACATAAAATGTTGCAGTGATGAGCATTGAGCAGATGACAGTCTGTTGATCGCGAGAATGAAGATCTTATCATTGCAACGCAGTTTCTGCACTCTCTCTAATGCTTTCACCAATGCGAACACGATGATGTACATACAATAAGAGCTTTGTTGTGCAGTGTAACAGCGTCATTAATTTCATAATGAGTTTGGCAAGTGTCCAGATAAACTCGCGCTGTGTGGAAAGATTGTTCTTTGATCGCTTTCTATGATCCTCGCTTCACCTGCAGAACTTGATGATTTGGCTGCACAGTTCCACCTTGCATTGAACATGGGCTGGCATATGCAAATTACATTGAACATGGGCTGGAATATGTACCTATTAATGATCCCGACTGTTGCTGTCACGGTTTCCCCTGGTCCTGTCCCGTACTACACTTCCCAGCATTCCCCGGGATCCTCACCTGCATCCACTCTCCCTGATTGTTATCACCTGCATCTCGTCTCCTCATGATCACCACTCAACGCTGCATAAAAGCCTCAGTCATCCTACACTCCTGGTCCGATCTCGTCAATGCTGGTCCCTGGTTCCCGAGTAATCTTCAAGAGACATTTCTGGTATTTTCGGTATTCCTGAGTATCTTCTGAGCGTTTGTTTTACCTTTTATTTTGGAGTCTGCATACCGTGTATAAATTAAGCCTAAGTTAACTTTACCTGTTCCTGAGCGTTCTATGACAGAAGATCGGACCCTCACACAATGCAGGACTCCATCCACGCCGCTCAACTGGATTTCCTCCACGCCCTTCAATTCCCAGCACCTCTCCCTTCATCGCAAGTCTACCCCACTCCGTTCATCCTCCGTCTCCGCCCTGCCGAACCAGCGTTTCTGTTTGGATCCACCAAACCCACTCCCCACACCTGCCCTACCAAAGAACCCTTTCGCTTCGGTTCCTCCGAGTCAACTCCCCTCACCAGCTCAGTCAAGCCTTCACCGCTAGTCCCGTCCAGCCCAGCCGAGCCTTCGCCGCTGGTCCCGTCCAGCCCAGCCGAGCCTTCACCGCTGGTCCCGTCCAGCCCAGCCGAGCCTTCACCGCTGGTCCCGTCCAGCCCAGCCGAGCCTTCACCGCTGGTCCCGTCCAGCCCAGTTGAGCCTTCACCACTGGTCCCGTCCAGCCACGTCCAGCCAGAGACCGTCCAGCCAGAGACCGTCCGGCCAGAGACCGTCCAGCCAGAGACCGTCCAGCGAGAGACCGTCCAGCCAGAGACCGCCCAGCCAGAGCTTCACGTCAGCCACGCCCAGCCAGAGCTTCACGTCAGCCACGCCCAGCCAGAGACGGTATTCCCACCCAGCCTCCCTCTCCCACCACCTCTCCAAAATACTGTTTTATGTTTGGATAATGTTTGTCTGGCCCTTCAAGCTCCTTCCCAGCTCCCAACCATTTTTGCTGCCCAATCTTCGCCTCCCCCCATCAGCCCCTCTGTTCCACCTCTGCCTCCTCTCAGTGGTGCGGTTTCACTGCTGGACTGCTGGGGGTCATCTCACCCTGGGCGTGAGGACCCTGTGGCTTCGCCTCCAGCCTCTGTACACTCCACTCCACTTCGACCCGTCGCCCTGACTCCCACACCTATGCTCCTTCCACCCTCGATGTCTGCAGTGACCATCGGACATTCGGCTTCACCGGGCTCCCTCGGTACTTCGGCTCCACCTGGTTCGGACATCGCAACACCTTCGCTGCGGACTTGCGGGTCGTTCAGTGCTCTCCGGCCCTCCACCCCTTCGGCTGCGGTTTGCTCCACCCTCCCTCG
>CM070827.1:2180992-2205992 GCA_036326025.1 Chrosomus eos
CACAGAACAAACTGGGAATGTCAGAGCTCTGTCACCAACCAGAATATAACCCAAGAATAGTGACAGAATCCTGACATTACCCCCCTCAAAGGCCAAATGAGGCAGCTCTGAAGGTGGCAGGTCTGGAGTCCTGGCTGAGAGTCAGGGTGGTGCAGGCTGAGCTGCCGGCCAGGGCGGAGCAGACCGGGCAAGTGTCCAGGGCGGAGTAGACCGGCTATCAGATGGCCAGGGTGGACCAGACAGTTCAGACGACCATGGCGGCCTACTGATCCCCCCCCCCCCCCCCCCCCCCCCCCCCCCAATTCTCTTAGGGGCCGCTATGGGGTTATGGGCTATGGGCTGGAACAGACATTGGCGCAGGAGGAACAGACACCAGCTCAGAACAGACACAGGAGTGGCCATCTTGTCCGATGACCCTGGCTCGGCGGACTTGATGTGAACAGTCTCTTGTGCGGTGGGCATGATGTGATGCGTAGGCTCGGCAGGACTGACTTGAAGTGCAGACTTGGCAGACCCGCTGGGGTGGTGTCGGCAGGGCGAGACGCTGGGGCGGTGCTAGCAGGGCGAGGCGCTGGGGTGGTGCTGGCAGGGCGAGACGCTGGGGCGGTGCTGGCAGGGCGAGACGCTGTGGCGGTGCTGGCAGGGCGAGACGCTGGGGCGGTGTCGGCGGGGCGAGATGCTGGGGCGGTGCTGGCAGGGCGAGACGCTGGGCGGTGCTGGCAGGGCGAGACGCTGGGGCGGGACTGCAGGGCGAGACGCTGGGGCGGTGCTGGCAGGGCAAGGCGCTGGGGCGGTGCGGGCAGGGCAAGACGCTGGGGCGGTGCTGGCAGGGCGAGACGCTGGGGCGGTGCTGGCAGGGCGAGACGCTGGGGCGGTGCTGGCAGGGCGAGACGCTGGGGCGGTGCGGGCAGGGCAAGACGCTGGGGCGGTGCTGGCAGGGCGAGACGCTGGGGCGGTGCTGGCAGGGCGAGACGCTGGGGCGGTGCTGGCAGGGCGAGACGCTGGGGCGGTGCTGGCAGGGCGAGACGCTGGGGCGGTGCGGGCAGGGCAAGACGCTGGGGCGGTGCTGGCAGGGCGAGACGCTGGGCGGTGCTGGCAGGGCAAGACGCTGGGGCGGTGCTGGCAGGGCGAGACGCTGGGGCGGTGCTGGCAGGGCGAGACGCTGGGGTGGTGCTGGCAGGGCGAGACGCTGGGGCGGTGCTGGCAGGGCGAGGCGCTGGGGTGGTGCTGGCAGGGCGAGCCGCTTGGGGATGGCCTCCAGGCCCTATTGGATCGCAGACGCCTTCCTCCTCCTCCGTTTGCGAGATCTCGCCGGTGCTGCCGCCTCTCTGGTCACCACTGGCGGTACAATAGGGAGAGTGGGCAGCTCTGGGACAATCGAAGTCAGGTCCTCCCGGACCACCAGACCTGAGACCCCTGAAGTCGGGCATAAAAGACAAGCCATGTGCTCACAATAAACTAGACTAAACAAACATAGGACAAACTGGGAATGTCAGAGCTCTGTCACCAACCAAAATGTAATCCAGCGAAAGTGACAGAACCTTGACAAATTGTGTTTCGAGAAAAAACTTCTTCAATTTCGAGAAAAAAAATCAAAATAATCGTGAGAATAAACTCATTAAATTTCGAGAATAAAGTCGTTGTGTTTCAAGAAAACAGATTATTTTGACTTTTTTCTCTAAATTACAAGTTTTTTTCTCGAACACAAATTATTCTCGAAAATTTAATGAGTTTATTCTCAAGATTGTAATTTGATCTTTTACATTTACTCGAAATTTAACGAGTTTAATTTCGCATTATAATGACTTTAATATTGGGATGGTTTTATTTTTTTATTATTGCTTGGCCCTAATCCTCTTCCATACATGCTCTTCAACAGACACAGCAGTATAACGTATTCATTAAAATTATTACTCGACCTGTATATGTTATTATATAATATGTATATATAGATTTAGCTCTTTTTCTCCTTTTTTTTCTTCTTTTCTCCCCTCTATGTGTACTTGTTTGTATATGTCATTTAAATATTTCTGTGTATGTGCAGCTTTTTCTTGTTAAAAAAAAGAAAAAAAGAAACGTAGATCTTTAGCAGTGAAAGAAAAGAGGAGAGGGGAATCGGAAGGAATTTGCTTCTATATAACTGGGACACGGTGGGTAAATATAAACCACTTGTTATAACAGGAACTTGAAATTTATAGCTTGTAGTATTTTGTCCTCAGACTCTTGCTTGGTTTCAAAATATTGGCGTTGTAATTGTGTGCAGATGTACAGAAACGCAGCTGTCGGAGTCAGAGATCCGCGCTTTGATTAAACACTTTCACACTCGGACAAATGTCAGTCACTGGAGGAAGATTATGTTGATAACACACCGGTTGTACTTGCTGTCCTTTATAATCTCATAATAATTCCAACCAGATTGGAAATATTGCATGAAAACTGATACAATATTTTGAATTTGCCCTGTGTTATTTATTCCATTAACTCAGTATTTGTTTTTGAAGGGGTTACATGATTTATTCCACACCGTGCAATATTTTACAACATTGATATTTTCTGCTATGCTGACATATTTTGATCCGTTTAAATGGGTTGGTAGCAAGAAAACCGATATTATACACGGACAGTTTTATTCACATGCTGACAGAAGATGAAGAAATAAATACTGTATACGCTTTGCCAATCACAATTATTCATTCATAAGTCTGTTCTATATAAAAAAAAAAAAATTAAATTGAATTAAATTAGTATTTAGCTAAGGTTATGATTACTTTCACTTCTATTGAAACAAGTAAAAAAATAATTTTAATTAAAAAATAATAATAATTTTCACCTGCCAGGTTTTTAGGAGATTGTCAAAATATCATTAGGCTATTTGTGTGCATCATTGCTGTCTTGAACATGTTTGGCTGTGAGATATGAGTGAGATATGAGTGAGTGAGTGAGATATGAGTGAGATATGAGTGAGTGAGTGAGATTGAGTGAGATATGAGTGAGTCAGTGAGATATGAGTGAGATATGAGTGAGATATGAGTGAGATATGAGTGAGTCAGTGAGATATGAGTGAGTCAGTGGATGATATGAGTGAGATATGAGTGAGTCAGTGAGATATGAGTGAGATATGAGTGAGATATGAGTGAGATATGAGTGGAGTCAGTGAGATATGAGTGAGATATGAGTGAGTCAGTGAGATATGAGTGAGATATGAGTGAGATATGATGTGAGTCAGTGAGATATGAGTGAGTCAGTGAGATATGAGTGAGTCAGTGAGATATGAGTGAGATACGAGTGAGATATGAGTGAGTCAGTGAGATATGAGTGAGATATGAGTGAGTCAGTGAGATATGAGTGAGATACGAGTGAGATATGAGTGAGATATGAGTGAGTCAGTGAGATATGAGTGAGTCAGTGAGATATGAGTGAGATATGAGTGAGTCAGTGAGATATGAGTGAGATATGAGTGAGTCAGTGAGATATGAGTGAGATATGAGTGAGTCAGTGAGATATGAGTGAGATACGAGTGAGATATGAGTGAGATATGAGTGAGTCAGTGAGATATGAGTGAGTCAGTGAGATATGAGTGAGATATGAGTGAGATATGAGTGAGATATGAGTGAGATATGAGTAAGATATGAGTGAGATATGAGTGAGTCAGTGAGATATGAGTGAGTCAGTGAGATATGACAGGGCTCCAGACTGCAACCAAATGGTCGCATTTTGCGACCAAAATTTGAGAGTGTGCGACTGAATTTTACATCCAGTCGCACATGTGCGACCAGTAAATTTGTCCGCCTTTTTTTTTTTTTTTTTTTTTACACGTTAAACGTGGAAGAGGCTTATCAATGAATCCGGAACGTGTACCAATGAGTGTGAGAAGAATAGGGTGTAAGTGTAAGTGGCTGATGTGTGGAGAGGGAGAGTTCTAGAGATAATTATGGCGTTCCGAACAGCTCTTTATTATAACTTTGCAACATACCTCGTCTCAGTGAACGTCTCACTCAACGTCTTAATTTTTTTTTTATTCTCCTATTCATTTCTATTAAATTTAAGACGCAGACGTGACGCAGACGTCACGCAGACGTCACGCAAAACACGCGTGGCAGTGAAGTGTCGAGTCCAGACGTCACGCGTCATTCACGTGTGGCAGTGAAGTTATTTATTGTTTTTTTTCTCTAACACGCATTTAACACGCGATTCACAGTACAACACGGCTCAGTGCAGTGGATCGGCTCTTTAATATGACTTTGCAGCATGCACTCGTCTCAGTGAACGTGACGTCTGCGTCTGTGATTTTATAGGATATGTGTGTGTGTTCTTGTTTAACACACATTTTGAGGGCCAAATGCCCCCACAAGATAGAATTATGAAGAAACAAAATTGATATAGGCCATTGCATTTTTATATTGTTGGGGTTGTTATTGTGTTTTAATTTTTTTTTAAATGTAAAAGGCCTAGGCTACAGCACTTTGGTAAACTAGAAAACTGTTTCTGTATATCCTTTAAATAGAAGAAAATAATTGAAAAAATATATTTTTATATATAGGCCTAGGCTATATAAAACTATGATTACTAATTATTATTAAAACATCATGTCTAATATCCGAAAAATAATACAATTACAATCTGTCATTGTAAAAACATTATGCCAAATGATGCAAATCTGAATTAATTGGGGAAACTAAATAAAATTAGCAGGTATGAGAAAAAAGTAGGCTAAGTTATAGTCTGAGACATGCAAGTTTGACTATAATAGCCTGGGCCGGGTTTCCCAATAACGATGTATATTCGCTCTTAAGAGCACTCTCTACGTGCAAGGTTACGAACGCTCTCTGCAATTCCACGAGCGTTTCCCAAAAATGCACTTAACATGAACGCGCGAGAACGGAGACGTTATACGTGCTATTTATAGAGTCGCTGTCCATTGGCGAAGTGCTGAAATACAAATGAAAACTATTTTGTAAATTAATTCAGTTTTACCATGATATAATCAGCTTTGCAACTTTGCATTTACACTTGCGACAGGCGATTAACTAAATAACGTCACTATAGCAGCTTGTAATTTATTGTAAAAAATCCCCATGTTTTCGGTGCTGATGTTGTGGTGACGCGTTCATGTAATGTAAGGATGGCGCTGACAATAAAGCACCTAAATGTTGTCACAAAGAACCGGCAAAAGTAATGATTTTGAATATGTTGAATAGGCCTATAGCAAGGACACAATTTAATTGTTTATTAACATGTTTTCTGTGTCATTGTCGCCTGCAAAGATGAAGTTGACGATGCTGATCGTGGTCTTCGCAGTGAACGCGCCAGAGAGAAATGCACATTTCATACGGATTACATAAACAGAGAGCAGTCTGTTTTCTTTCGTTTTGAAATGTTCTTGGTTGATAAAACATTGATTAAAATTAAGATACAATTAAAACAAAACGAAATTCACTTTAAAGAAAGGCTTTGTGCTTTCTGTTCGAGGTCTCTGAAAGTTTTAAAGCAGTCTTTTAGTGCCGCTTTCAGAGCGATCACGTCCGTAACGGATTCCCCAATTTTAAATAATTTATCCTTAACTCGTTTTGTGGTGTAGTAGATAGGTCTACGTATATTGTATAATGTTAACTTCAAATAATAGTAATTTAAGGGAGAGGCTTATTCCAACGTAAAACGCTGTATACATATAGTTTTAATCAAATAAGGTTGGATTATTTATATGTTGAGCTGCCTGTTCATGAAGCTGAAAGTGCACGTAATAAAATAATATACAATTGATGCAAACCAACAGGATTCCTTGCCTTTTCTGCTCTATTATGTTTTATGTGGGTACTGGGTAGGGCACCATATTAGTTATTGAAACGGGCTACCAGATGCTTAAGGTCGCCACTGTTCAACGGCTTAGTGAAGGTGTAGAATCAGCGAGATGTAGCATGTTATTTAGTGCAGGACAGGTAAATATAGTGTAAAGGCAGAATTAAAGATTTGAGAACAGATCAATTCACAGATGGGGAAAAAATAAAATAGCTTTATCTAAAATAATCTTATGCTTTATGCACCAGCAAAGACATAGTCTAAATAATATAATAGCCTAATATATAAACTGTGATCGCCTTTCTCTTTTGAGGTGTAACTGTTTTATATACTTCTGTTAACAGTCTTAATTATATTATACCAAGTTATATAATTTGTGTAATTCATATTTACTATTTGGAATAAAAAGCTAGGCCATAGGCCTATATAAGCATGGTAAAAATCATTAATTGCTAATAAAATACAACTGAAGATCAGTGGGGGAAAATAATAAGAATGAATAAATGTGTGAAATGTGCTGGAACCCCTCTGCTGCAGACGCAGACGAGACGTTCCGCAGACGCAGACGAGACGTTCGGCACTACGATGGCGAGTGATGTTGGCAGACGCAGACGAACGTTCGGCAGACGCAGACGTCACGTTTGCAGACGCAGACGTCACGTTCATTGAGACGAGTGCATGTTGCAAGTCATATTAAAGAATCGTTCGGGGAGCCATAGATAATTGAGCGCGCGTTTAAACCATGGTTTAAACGTCTGTGGGAAGGAGACGGAGACAAATATCACAACATGCTATGTGCGTCTGAGCAATGAGCAAGCAAACTAGTGTGCCAGTTAAACTCACTTGCTGGCTTCCAAAATAATACATTTACAACAGCGATAATAATGAAAACATGAACAAACTGACTAAACACTGTTCACGTGAGTGCCAAATGCTCGAATATGACCTGTCATTTACGCCGTCATCACCCTGGAGTTGATAGCGCACGAGCGCAGGCGAGACCTGAACTGCAGACGTTAACATCGGTGTTTAAACTAAACTCATTTAAGCTTTGCCATTGTAAACATTCAAGAGCAAGACGCGAAAGAGAGAACTCGCGTATAGAAGATTTGTGCGCGCGTGTGTGTGTGTGTGTGTGTGTGTGTGTGCTTGTGTGTGGACGTGTGCTCGCGCGCGATCGCCTGTGTATGTGTAGGCAACTACTCTCAGACAGCCATAGATGTATGACAGCGCGCAAATATTGAGTTCTCTTTCAAGTCTTGCACTTGAATGGACAAATTCACATCAAAAAGTATGTCAACATGTCCGTCTTGATGAGTATCCTAGCAGACATAGTCTGTTTCTGTTATGCCTTAAGTGAACTTATCTACTGAATCAGCTCTGAATTGAATAGCTTTTGTAACTTTAATAAGGATTAATCTTTAATTTATACAGTCAAATATGCAATGTTATTTTACATTTGATTATTTTATTCAACTTCTGTCCCTGAAAACTAATGTTAGACCTACCAGAAAAGCATAGTTTATTTTATTAGTATCTTTGCTCTATTGTATTTATTTGTGCTTTCGCTGGTTGTTAGATTATTTGTTTCTTTATTTTATTTGACAGCAGTCTTTTTTCCCCTGAACATAGCACATACCGAATCATACCAAAACCGTGAACCTAAAACCGTGATACAAACTGAACCGTGAGCTATATTTGAAACGTTGCAGCCCTAGTACAGTGTCACAGTTGGAAGATGATTCAGAGTGAGAAGTTTGTGTGGCGAAAAGGCCGAACACACCATTTTCGGGAAGACTGTCTGCGAGAATTCAGCTGGTTGATGTAGTACTGTAAGGAGACGAATTCCATGAACTGCGAATGTTGCAGTCGCTACCCCATAACTGCGGGAAACACGAAGTTTGCCAACAGTGCAGGCACTTCACAGTTTAAACAATACACTAGTTAAACACAATCTTAGCCTCAAGTCAGAGTGCAAAGGCATTGTAATTTCTGCATCTATTATCAAAGTATTTATTAGTAAATAGTAATATACTGGAAATTAGTTGAAATCTGAATATTTGGTTAGTATGTTGATTTACGGTGTGTGCTCCTAAATTTTCTGGTTGTGCCCCTAAAAATTTCAGTTGGGGGCGCGCGTGCTCCTAGTGAAAAAAGTTAGTCTGGAGCCCTGTATGAGTGAGATATGAGTGAGTACGAGTGAGATATGAGTGAGTCAGTGAGATATGAGTGAGATATGAGTGAGATATGAGTGAGTCAGTGAGATATGAGTGAGTCAGTGAGATATGAGTGAGATACGAGTGAGATATGAGTGAGTCAGTGAGATATGAGTGAGATATGAGTGAGATACGAGTGAGATATGAGTGAGATATGAGTGAGTCAGTGAGATATGAGTGAGTCAGTGAGATATGAGTGAGATATGAGTGAGTCAGTGAGATATGAGTGAGATATGAGTGAGTCAGTGAGATATGAGTGAGTATGAGTAAGATATGAGTGAGATATGAGTGAGTCAGTGAGATATGAGTAAATCAGTGAAATATGAGTGAGATATGAGTGAGTACGAGTGAGATATGAGTGAGTCAGTGAGATATGAGTGAGATATGAGTGAGATATGAGTGAGTCAGTGAGATATGAGTGAGTCAGTGAGATATGAGTGAGATACGAGTGAGATATGAGTGAGTCAGTGAGATATGAGTGAGATATGAGTGAGTCAGTGAGATATGAGTGAGATACGAGTGAGATATGAGTGAGTCAGTGAGATATGAGTGAGATATGAGTGAGTCAGTGAGATGTGAGTGAGATACGAGTGAGATATGAGTGAGTCAGTGAGATATGAGTGAGTCAGTGAGATATGAGTGAGTCAGTGAGATATGAGTGAGATATGAGTGAGTCAGTGAGATATGAGTGAGATATGAGTGAGTCAGTGAGATATGAGTGAGATATGAGTGAGTCAGTGAGATGTGAGTGAGATACGAGTGAGATATGAGTGAGTCAGTGAGATATGAGTGAGTCAGTGAGATATGAGTGAGTCAGTGAGATATGAGTGAGATATGAGTGAGTCAGTGAGATGTGAGTGAGATACGAGTGAGATATGAGTGAGTCAGTGAGTATTGAGTGAGTCAGTAAGATATGAGTGAGTCAGTGAGATATGAGTGAGATATGAGTGATTTATGTGTTTAGTGCAGATCCAGAGGTACTTTTTTTTGTGTGCATAATATAAACAGCTGGATTTATTATTTCTTTGCGGGTTTATGTTTTGCTGGTTCTGACTGGTTTCTGTGTGTTTTCAGTGGTGCCGAACAGCACGAAGCAATGCGGAACGAGTGAGAGGAGTGTTTCGGGACTGTGTGACTCTTCAAGCCGGATTCCAGAAAGAATGGAGTTTACACCATCAACATCAGCCCACAAGAGACCAAGAAGGTAGCAATCCAATTTCATATTAATACAAGACATAATGTCTCTATATAAGTACGGTTTGATACGGGTCTGTGTGGTTCTGGGTTTAACTGCTTTTGTTTCTGGACCCAGATTTTATATTAGACAACTGTCAATCATACTGTAATGTCCTTTACTGTAAAAAACTAAACAAAAACACAGGGACATTAAAGTCACGACTGTATAAGATCATGTAAACAGTGGTGTAGTCTACGTGATACGCAGGTATACGCCGTATACCCACTAGAAAATGTCAAGGATTTGCGTATGCCCACTAGGAAATTTCAAAGATCTCCGTATACCCACTTTGAAAAGCGTGAGGATTCGTAACAACATCGTTTTGTGAAAGAACTTTCATTCATAAATTCACCCCGCCGTAACGTCTGTGTTTGCGCAGCGAGACAGATCGAATCGCAGCAACAAATGTAAGCCTACTGTAAAGCGGAACGTCACGCAATTTGGCCATTTTTGAATGAATAAATCAAAAGTAATGATACAATGAATCAAATCTCGATATGTACTAAGTGTCTATGAATATTAAGCTCAAAAAGACTGCTATTGAAATAAACTCTGAATGTTCTGCGTGTTTCTGTGAATGAGCGCTCAATGTGTGCTCTACTACACACTGACGCGCGCGTGACACTCGTGGACGACATGCACATTTGAACTTCATTGCAGAGCTTTTATGAGAGTCACTTCACAAGAATTTTACCATTTCATTTGATAAAACTATCGTCGATCACATATACACACTCACAAACTTTAAAGTCTTCTTGACAACCTGTCAAAATAAAAGTTTTGTATAACTTGAAGAAAATATAACAGAAATAACTATTCCACAGTAGAGTATACTTCAGTATTGCACAGTAGAGTATACAGTAGAGTATACCTACTTTACCAGTAGGCCTAATAATAATATGGCTGGCTGGTATATCACAGTATACTCACTACAAAAAAACTAGACTACACCACTGCATGTAAATGTCATAAAAAATGTCATGTATCGCAAAAATCACAAAATTTGCACATAACAGAATTCTAGATATTCTATTTTATTATTTGCATTACGCATTTGTTTTACTGTTTTACTGTTTTACTTTTTTTTGTTTTTAATAGAAGTGAAAGTAACCATAACCGCCAGTAAAACACACTACTAACTAACTCAACCAGGCCCGCCCCTTTATTCTGCGTATGAATTATTATAATGAGGAATATTGTGACAGGTGAGGTAGAAGTGCACATTTTTTCACCATTAAATGTGTGTGTGTGTGTGTGTGTGGTGTGTGTGTGTGTGTGTGTGTGTGTGTGTGTGTGTGTGTGTGTGTGTGTGTGTGTGTGTGTGTGTGTGTGTGTGTGTGTGTGTGTGTGTGTGTGTGTGTGTGTGTGTGTGTGTGTGTGTGTGTGTGTGTCTGAACAGGTGTTCTGCAACATGGAGTCTGCAGGCGGAGGCTGGACCGTCATCCAGAGACGTGAAGATGGAAGCGTGGACTTCCAGAGAACATGGAAAGAATATAAAATGGTACGTAAAGCCAGAATCCTTCCCAGTAACCTCTGTTTGACTCTCTCTCTCTCTCTCTCTCTCTCTCTCTCTCTCTCTCTCTCTCTCTCTCTCTCTCTCTCTCTCTCTCTCTCTCTCTCTCTCTCTCTCTCTCTCTCTCTCTCTTTAAAGCAGTGCATGTGTGCTATATATCTTCTGTTCATCTGTCTCTGATTAACTCTCAGAAGAGTGAAGGATAGCCATGGCATGACGGGATTCTTCCTAGCCTTCAGAATGATAGTTTGGATGACACATACAGTCATTGTTGCAGTCAGTCTTATTCTTTATTGGAAATAAATGAGCATTATAAAATCCAGAAGTCGTAGGTAAAGTGTGACGTCAGTGCTGGATTTGTTTTTTCTCGACACAGAAACGCTACACTCGTTATGACGCTCATGCTAACTGGTATTCTGTTGCATACGCTAACTAGTCTATTATAGTTTAATCCAGTCAATCACACTGCGTTTCAAATTTAGTTAATTATATAAAAATGTATTTTATTTTTCATTTATTTTACTATTTTCATTTGTTTTCCTGCTTTTATGTTTTGTTTTAAATAGAAGTGAAATTAATAACAACCCTATCTGCATTTAATTTTTTTGCCTTTGGCTTACTGCTTTTTTATTTCATTTTATTTTAAATAGAAGTGAAAGTAATCACTTCCTGTGTGGTTCTGATTTATTTTTGCATTTTGTCTTTGGTAATGTATACTGTATAATCAGTCCCTCCAGAAAAACGCGATTACTGTATGCGATCGGATGATTCAATGCATAATCAGCCAAAGTTCGCATATTTATGTGGGGGCATTTTTTCAAATTTGCCGCACTTTCGCCTCATCAATTGCCGATTTCCGTTTAAAATATGTGTGGCTAACACAGTCTCATCCCAAGAAGTCATATATTGACGTCTTGGGACGTCTTTTGACCATACGTCAATATCCGCCTTTTTAGGGTAGGCCTACCCTTAAACGTCGGTTAGATGGCGATCCTGGGACTTCATACAACTGACGCTTTACCTTTAACGTCAGTTAGGTGACGGGGTAGGTTTAGGGGTAGGTTTAGGTCTATGGCGTTCCGAACGGATCTTTATTATAACTTTGCAACATACACTCGTCTCAGTGAACGTCTCACTCAACGTCTTAATTTTTTTTTTATTCTCCTATTCATTTCTATTAAATTTAAGACGCAGACGTGACGCAGACGTCACGCTGACGTCACGCAAATCACGCGTGGCAGTGAAGTGTCGAGTCCAGACGTCACGCGTCATTCACGTGTGGCAGTGAAGTTATTTATTGTTTTTTTCTCTAACACGCATTTAACACGCGATTCACAGTACAACACGGCTCAGTGCAGTGTGTCAGCGGCATTCTGATCGGCTCTTTAATATGACTTTGCAGCATGCACTCGTCTCAGTGAACGTGACGTCTGCGTCTGTGATTTTTATATAGGATATGTGTGTGTGTTCTTGTTTAACACACATTTTGAGGGCCAAATGCCCCCACAAAGATAGAATTATGAAGAAACAAAATTGATATAGGCCATTGCATTTTTATATTGTTGGGGTTGTTATTGTGTTTTAATTTTTTATAAATGTAAAAGGCCTAGGCTACAGCACTTTGGTAAACTAGAAAACTGTTTCTGTATATCCTTTAAATAGAAGAAAATAATTGAAAAAATATATTTTTATATATAGGCCTAGGCTATATAAAACTATGATTACTAATTATTATTAAAACATCATGTCTAATATCCGAAAAATAATACAATTACAATCTGTCATTGTAAAAACATTATGCCAAATGATGCAAATCTGAATTAATTGGGGAAACTAAATAAAATTAGCAGGTATGAGAAAAAAGTAGGCTAAGTTATAGTCTGAGACATGCAAGTTTGACTATAATAGCCTGGGCCGGGTTTCCCGATAACGATGTATATTCGCTCTTAAGAGCACTCTCTACGTGCAAGGTTACGAACGCTCTCTGCAATTCCAGGAGCGTTTCCCAAAAATGCACTTAACATGAACGCGCGAGAACGGAGACGTTATACGTGCTATTTTAAGAGTCGCTGTCCATTCGCGAAGTGCTGAAATACAAATGAAAACTATTTTGTAAATTAATTCAGTTTTACCATGATATAATCAGCTTTGCAACTTTGCATTTACACTTGCAACAGGCGATTAACTAAATAACGTCACTAGCAGCTTGTAATTTATTGTAAAAAATCCCCATGTTTTCGGTGCTGATGTTGTGGTGACGCGTTCATGTAATGTAAGGATGGCGCTGACAATAAAGCACCTAAATGTTGTCACAAAGAACCGGCAAAAGTAATGATTATGAATATGAATACTGTATGTCGAATAGGCCTATAGCAAGGACACAATTTAATTGTTTATTAACATGTTTTCTGTGTCATTGTCGCCTGCAAAGATGAAGTTGACGATGCTGATCGTGATCTTCGCAGTGAACGCGCCAGAGAGAAATCCACATTTCATACGGATTACATAAACAGAGAGCTGTCTGTTTTCTTTCGTTTTGAAATGTTCTTGGTTGATAAAACATTGATTAAAATTAAGATACAATTAAAACTAAATGAAATTCACTTTAAAGAAAGGCTTTGTGCTTTCTGTTCGAGGTATCTGAAAGTTTTAAAGCAGTCTTTTAGTGCCGCTTTCAGAGCGATCACGTCCGTAACGGATTCCCCAATTTTAAATAATTTATCCTTAACTCGTTTTGTGGTGTAGTAGGTAGGTCTACGTATATTGTATAATGTTAACTTCAAATAATAGTAATTTAAGGGAGAGGCTTATTCCAACGTAAAACGCTGTATACATATAGTTTTAATCAAATAAGATTGGATTATTTATATGTTGAGCTGCCTGTTCATGAAGCTGAAAGTGCACGTAATAAAATAATATACAATTGATGCAAACCAACAGGATTCCTTGCCTTTTCTGCTCTATTATGTTTTATGTGGGTACTGGGTAGGGCCCCATATTAGTTATTGAAACGGGCTAC
This sequence comes from Chrosomus eos, assembly GCA_036326025.1. Lineage (NCBI taxonomy): Eukaryota > Metazoa > Chordata > Actinopteri > Cypriniformes > Leuciscidae > Chrosomus > Chrosomus eos. The sequence continues at coordinate 2,194,774 of CM070827.1, forward strand.
CAGATGCTTAAGGTCGCCACTGTTCAACGGCTTAGTGAAGGTGTAGAATCAGCGAGATAGTAGCATGTTATTTAGTGCAGGTAAATATAGTGTAAAGGCAGAATTAAAAGATTTGAGAACAGATCAATTCACAGATGGGGAAAAAATAAAATAGCTTTATCTATAAATAATCTTATGCTTTTATGCACCAGCAACTCATAGTCTAAATAATAATAATAGCCTAATAATAATAAACTGTGATCGCCTTTCTCTTTTGAGGTGTAACCAGGGCCGGTTCTAGACATTAGGAGGCCCTAGGCAATATTCGTGTTGGAGGCCCCCCACCCCCAATAAAAAAAGTAAAATAATAAAATAAAATAAACTCTTGAAACAAATATGATTCCTAACCTTTTAATTTATACAACATTTATATTTTTAGTAACACAGTAGATAAGTTTGGACACATTACTATTTTTAATGTTTTTGAAAGAAGTCTCTTATGCTCATCAAGCCTGGATTTATTTGATCAAAAATACAGAAAAATAATATATAGTAAAATATTATTAAAATTTAAAATAATGGTTTTCCTATTTTACTATACTTTAAAATATATTTATGTGATGCAAAGCTGAATTTAGTGTCACGTGATCCTTCAGAAGACGTTATAATATTCTGATTTATTATCAAATGTTGGAAATGATGCTTCATATTTATTTTATAACCTGTGATACTTTTTTCAGGATTTTTTGATTATTTAAAAGTTATTTTAAAAAAGTCTTCACAACTTTTTCTGTATTTTTGATCAAATAAATGCTTGTAGAGCATAATAAGAAACTTCTTTCAAAAACATTAAAAATAGTAATTGGTCGAGACTTTTTACCAGTAGGCTACTGTATGTATATTAATCAAACTTTATCTAAGGCCTTAAAGTGTACTTTATCTTAATGAAGATGTTATTATTGTTATTTTGCTGTTTTATTCAATTTATTCACAGTTCCAGAATACCACTTCAGGAGATGAACATAAGTGCTTTTATCATTTTTTTCATAGCTGCGTTTTGGGCAGGATTTTTCTCTCCCATTTAATCAATATTGAATATTGACTGCAGATATTGTCATATTATTAATATAAGTAATATGATATTATGCATTGCATTGTTACCTTAAATATGCTATACACAAATCAAGTTAAGAGTAAGACACGAAAATCTAAACTGATATTATTGGCATAAGTAGGTTATGATGTCAGGCTATAATAATCATCAGCAGAATTTAGAAGATAGACCCATAAATATCACATCCTTTATTTGAAACATTTAGAAATGTTGTGTGTTGGCTTTTTAACTTTGAATACAAACGTCTTGTCTTTTACTTGTATAGCTTTTTTACTAGTCAGCTCCCGACGCGATGTTATTCATTGTTGCTACGCGCAAATTCAAAGCGTCGCGTCTGGGCACGCTAATGACGCTCGCGCTCTTTTAAACTCAGCGGTGAATGATTTCTCCAGAAATGACGCCGATCAACAGTAGAAGTTTATATTTAGAATATATTGCAATCACTCCTAAATAGATGACGACAACTCAAACACCTGCATTACGAGCTGTGCTTCTTTGCGTGCCTGTTTAGGCTTTTGCTTCGCAGCACCTGATGGATGCGTCCGTTACACAAACTTTCAGAAGCCGGCACCCGCTTTGAAACGGAAACATTAATTGGTTTAAATGCAGATGAGTGACAATTCAACAATATCCAATGAACAATGAGGATAGTATTTCTGCCCGTCTGGTGAACTATAGGGGATGTTACGGTTATGGAGGCCCCTCAAAGTGCGAGGCCCTAGGCAATCGCCTGCTCTGCCTATAGCTAGCGCCGGCCCTGGGTGTAATATACTTCTGTTAACAGTCTTAATTATATTATACCAAGTTATATAATTTGTGTAAATTCATATTTACTATTTGGAATAAAAAGCTAGGCCTATAGGCCTATATAAGCAAGGTAAAAATAACTTAATTGCTAATAAAATACAACTGAAGATCAGTGGGGGAAAATAATAAAGAATGAAAAAATGTGTGAAATGTGCTGGAAACCCCTCTGCAGCAGACGCAGACGAGACGTTCCGCAGACGCAGACGAGACGTTCGGCACACGAGCGAGTGATGTGGCAGACGCAGACGAGACGTTCGGCAGACGCAGACGTCACGTTTTGCAGACGCAGACGTCACGTTCATTGAGACGAGTGCATGTTGCAAAGTCATATTAAAGAATCGTTCGGGACGCCATATAGGTCTGGGGTAGAGTTAGGATCCGATAACGTCATCTAACCAACGTTTAAGGGTACCCTAAAAAGGCGGATATTGACGTATGGTCAAAAGACGTCCCAAGACGTCAATATATGACTTCTTGGGATGAGACTGCGCCGGTTGTGGCTTGCATGATTTCATAATCCCCGCATTTTCATTGCAAAAAATTGCTTAAATATCCGCATGTTCCATCGCATTTTTGAAGAAAACGTGCCGCATAATCAAGGATTTTTGCCCTCAACAATTTTCTGGAAGGACTGTATAAAGGTATCACAAACTGATTGAGCATGAAAAATTTTCATCTAAGAACAGCAACATGTTCAATGCTCAGGCAAAGAGGTATCGAGAGAAAAAATCCACATCCCTCAAAATAACACATGATGATTGACTGAATCTGCTGACATGCTTCTTCTTTTAATATATTCGATGTGATGAATTACAGCCATAGACTTGACCTGGAGTCAATCTAACTTTAAATCATTCCACTCCTCACTAAAGCTTTTATTTTGTATTCCCTGGGTTGTATCTGATGAAGTATTGGAATAACTTCACCTCTCCTCATCGGAGTATCCGCTCCAGCCAATCACTATCAGCTCCATCAACGCTTATATTTCTCTTTCCCAAAGGAAGATGGGAGAAACTCTTCATCACAATGGAATCAGATATTTAAACTATGGAAAGAATTGTTCCAGGTTTTGGCCGTGTTAATCTGACTTTGGGTTTTGGAAGGAAACATAGCAACCGAGTGAGTTGTTGAGACAGCGATGTTGTGTTGCACAGAAAACCACACACACTCAAGAGAACTCCCTGTTTTAGAGGATCGAGTATCAGCTGTTCCTCTACATTACTCACGGTGTTCACAGACTGTAGGGAAAGATGTGGTTTCTGTGTGTGGAGAAAGCTTCTCAGGGACGATCAGATCAGGCTTCAAGGGAACCCCAGCCACACACACACACACACACACACACACACACACACACACACACACACACACACACACACACACACACACACACACACACACACACACGCAGGTTTCAGAAACTTTACCAGGGTTTTCAGAGGCTAAAGACCCTCATATGTGTCTCATATTCTCTGCTCATCGATCTCCTGCTCCAGAAGACAGGGATTAACCCTCTGAGTCCTGGAGGTGTTCTGACATGCTCTGACATTTGTACTTATTTCTGTTACTTATGACATTTTCATAGCTAAAGTCTGATTACACTGTATATTCAGCACAAACTCTGCTACAATAATATGTCAGCAGCATGTGTGTAAAAGTGTGTAGTTTTGAGATTATTACGTTTATGCGTGGTTTGTGAAAGAAAAAACTGTCACTGAAAAAGGTCATGAAACCCATACTGATTATTTCTTCACAAGACTTCACAAGAAAATTGTATTAGATTCAAACTAATCTCGAAACTAATTTTAGGAAAATCATCCTGCTGATTATCCTGAAATTATCATTCAGATAAGACAATATATTGATTTAAAATTTGTAAGACATGTTTTGTGTGAGAAAGCTTTATGCGTGAATCATCATGAATATTAATGTTTCACACCTGAGAATATGAGTCAGATCATCTTCACTTTTCCTGTAGCGCATGTATAACCAGGGTTATAATCGTTCATTAAAAAATAATAATATTTAAAAACATTTCTGTCAATTGAAATAAAACTAAAATGAAATAAAATGTAAATATTAAATATAACTAAACAAAAATATTGCCTTGTTGAAGCAGTGAAAATATTAACGAAACGATATTTAACTAAGCCTAAAACGGAAATGAAAATTAACAAATACTAGCGAATACATCAACATATAAAGAAATATGTTTCATTCCAGGAAAAAAAATATGATTTTTAAACATAATTTATTTATTTAAATGTTTTATTTTTGTGATTGTGGCTATTTTTTAAAAAAAAAATCTAAAGAAGAAAAAAACATCGATCGTGCTCTTGTTTTTTATGTATTTGTTTATTTATTTGTTTATTTATTTTTCCATCAATCCATCCATCCATCAGTTTTATTTTTGTCATCAGAGCTAATTTATGTCAAAAAATCGTATGGGAAAATTGGTACCATAAATAATAAATTAATAATAAAATATTATCTGATGGCAAACGTGTTAAAATCTGATTCGTGATTTCTACTGCTTTTATTTATTTATTCATCATTTATCCTAATTTATTTATCCTTTTTATTTGTGTTTATAGAGCTACATTATGTCAAAAATCAAATAGGAAACAAATTGCAAACGCACAGAATGAGTTCCCTGCTGGGTTAAATAATAAGCATGTTAAAGCCCGTCCAGAGCTGGTGTGTCCAGATCCTTCACTGTAATATTGATTCGGCTGCAGAGAGAGAGAGAAAGAGAGAGAGAGAGAGCTTTACTAATTACACGTGTTCCTCATTAAAGGTTTGTGTTGGTTCTGTTACTCTGCACTGTAATTATTCCTGTCAGCACTGCACTGCATTAGGACATGTTTCAGAAGCCTTTCTCCAGCTGTTTAGAGCTCAGTGGATCCATTACACACATGGAAACTCGTCCAAAACATCTTTTGGAAGCGAAAACCAGACTGTTAAATGGTCTGTGTGTTTGTGTGCATAGAAATTACACCAGAGAACATTCTCCTTCTCATCTAGACTCAAGTCATGCACATGTTTAATTATATACTATATACACACAGTTCTGCATTTTTCATTGTCATTGCACAAAAAATCATGAATTAGTCCTGTAGATGTCATAATGTAGAGTGTTTTCTCACAGTCTTTCCAGATCTGATGCAGCCGTTAGACATTCAGGCTCAGAAACGCACCAGTGGTTATTGATACCCTCGTGTGTCAAAGATTTCTGGAAATCTGTAATTATTATCTCCAGAAAATGATGAATTGTGGAATTCCATCCCTGTGTTGATTCTATTAGGCTTGAAATATCTTGGACAGGGTTTTCTTTCCCACTGCCTCATCCAAAGCCTCCCGTGACCCGAGTCCATGGTTAAACTGACCCTTGCTCGGCCCTCTCTCTCTCTCTGCTAGGGCTTCGGGAGTGTGTCGGCCGAACACTGGCTGGGAAACGAGTTCGTTCACATTCTGACCAATCAGAGGCAGTTCGGCCTGCGTGTGGAGCTCAGCGACTGGGACGGACACCAGGCCTTCTCCCAGTACGACAGCTTCCACATCGACAGTGAAAAACACAAATACAGGTACTTTCTCTTCTTCATTATTCTTACACATCTTGTCTTTGCACTGAAAGTTAAATTTATGTAAAAGTCAAAGATCTTACACTTTGATTTTAGGGTTTTATACAGAGTACCATTCAAAAGTTTTGGGTTTGGTATGATTTAAGTGTTTCTGCTCACCAAAGCTGCATTTATCTGATCAAAAATACAGTAAAATCAGTAATATTCTGAAATATTATTACAATTAAAAATAACTGTTTTCTATTGTCATATATTTTAAATTTTAATTTTTTTCCTGTGATCAAAGCTGAATTTTCAGCATCATTACTCCAGTCTTCAGTGTCACATGATCCTTCAGAAATCACTATAATATGATGATTTTGAAGTCTATAATATAGTGTGTGTGTGTGTGTGTGTGTGTGTGTGTGTGTGTGTGTGTGTGTGTGTGTGTGTGGTGTGTGTGTGTGTGTGTGTGTGTGTGTGTGTGTGTGTGTGTGTGTGTGTGTGTGTGTGTGTGTGTGTCTGTGTGTGTGTGTGTGGTGGTGGTGTGTGTGTGTGTGTGTGTGTGTGCGAGTGAGTGAGTGTGTGTGTGTGTGTGTGTGTGTGTGTGTGTGTGTGGTGTGTGTGTGTGTGTGTGGTGTGTGTGTTGTGTGTGTGCGTGTGTGTGTGCGAGTGCATGTGCGTGTGCGAGTGCGAGTGCGTGTGTGCGTGCGTGCGTGTGTGTGTGCGCTTGCGTGTGCGAGTGCACAAGTGTGTGAGCGAGTGACTCTGTGTGTGTGTGTGTGTGTGTGTGTGTGTGTGTGTGTGTGTGTGTGTGTGTGTGTGTGTGTGTGTGTGTGTGTGACTGTGTGCGAGCGAGTGTGTGTGTGTGACTGTGTGTGTGTGCGTGTGCATGTTAGGGTTGCCACCTGTCCCGGTTTTACCGGGATTGTCCTTCTTTTTAATAACCTGTCCCGGGAAATTTATGCACTCTCCCGGGACACTGAATGTCCCGGTTTTTGAAAGCTACGTGAATATGTATGTTCAAAACGTGTTGCGCGCTGCGCGCACGGCAAATGAGAGGCCTTGCGTGTGTGTGCTAGTGTGTGCGTGTCTCAAGAAGCGCGCGCCCCTAAAAGACTTGCATGCGCATGGGCAATGACGTATAATGACGTAGAGTTGGCTCATTGGTCGCACGTCAGAGGCGCCCGCGCTATTGGATGTCAGTGTCCGCAGAGCAGCCTATGAGCGAGCCAGACGCTCTGCAGCAGATATACACACGGCTGTGCAGCTGCAAATGCGTTTGTTTTACAGGCTTCAGTAAATCGAGTAAACTGAGACATTTGTAGGCTATGATAAGAAAAACTACTACATTAAAAATATAATTTTTTGCACTGGAAAGAACATTCTAGAAGTCTAATTCTATTGAATGAGTTTGCACAAGGCTACAGAAAACTGATGTGTTTATTTTTCTTCAAATGCAGTAAGCCGATGATTTTTGAATGTTAAATGTTGTATTTGTTTAAGTTAAAAATAAAACGTATTATGAACTAAACAAATACATGGTTAATGTTTGGCAAAATTATCATGATAGCCTTTATATATCTGAGTGGTAAAAGTCTTGTATATTGATTAAGCCTACTTTGCTATTAATTTATGTGCAACTTGTAAAAATATATATAATGCAACTTTGCCTAATAAGTTGCATTATAATGTGCTATAAAATGTAAGAATTTCAGGGGTTATGTTTCAAAATTTTCTTCCGTGGGGGCGCATTGCCAACCCCCCACCCCCACCGGTCATCGATGTCCCGGTTTTTGATCAGACATAGGTGGCAACCCTAGTGCATGTGCGTGTGCATGTGCGTGTGCGAGTGCGAGTGCGTGTGTGCGTGCGTGCGGTTGAGTGTGTGTGTGCGTGTGCGAGTGCACAAGTGAGTGTGCGAGCAAGTGTGTGAGCGAGTGACTGTGTGTGTGTGTGTGTGTGTGCGTGTGTGTGTGCGTGTGCATGTGCGTGTGCGAGTGCGAGTGCTGTGGGCGTGTGCGTGTGCGTGCGTGCATGTGTGTGTGTGTGTGCGCGTGCGTGTGCTGTGTGCGAGTGCGAGTGCGAGTGCGAGTGCGAGTGTGTGTATGTGTGTGTGTGTGCGTGTGCGAGTGCACAAGTGAGTGTGCGAGCAAGTGTGTGTGTGTGTGTGTGCGTGTGTGTGCGTGTGTGTGTGCGTGTGTGTGTGCGTGTGCATGTGCGTGTGCGTGTGCGAGTGCGTGTGGGTGTGTGTGTCGTGCGTGCGTGTGTGTGTGTGTCGCGTGCGTGTGCGAGTGCACAAGTGTGTGAGCGAGTGACTGTGTGTGTGTATGTGTGTGTGTGTGTTGTGTGTGTGTGTGTGTGTGTGTGTGTGTGTGTGCGTGTGCGAGTGAGTGTGCGGATGAGTGTGTGTGTGTGTGTGTGTGTGTGTGTGTGTGTGTGTGTGTGTGTGTGTGTGTGTGTGTGTGGTGTGTGCATGTGCGTGTGCGAGTGCGTGCGTGTGTGTGTGTGTGTGTGTGTGTGTGTGTGCGTGTGCGAGTGCACAAGTAAGTGTGCGAGCAAGTGTGTGTGAGCGAGTGACTGTGTGTGTGTGTGTGTGTGTGTGTGTGTGTGTGTGTGTGTGTGTGTGTGTGTGTGTGTGTGTGTGTGTGTGTGTGTGTGTGTGTATATAGAGTCAAAGAATACGCACTTGTAGCTCACACACACACACACACACACACACACACACACACACACACACACACACACACACAGGCAGGTGTTCGCTACACACACACCTCAGATGTGTGTATGTCAGCAGTCCTGCACACTTGGCCGGCCCATAGTGGAGAGTTTCAGGAATCTAATCAGCATTCTCATCTCTATAAATAGACGTGTTCTCTGGAACGGTTATGCTGTGGTAATCACTCACTGCCTCTGGAGAATACGACCCTTTCTAGGCCCGACACACAGTGTGCAAGAGGTCGTACTCCTGGAAACTCAGATTAGACCTTCAGATTCCAACCTGAGAACCTTTACAGCTTGTGTTTATAAAAAGCACAACCAGTAGATGCTCTATGAAGATATGCTTTATCAAGTACGGTAGCTTTTAAATCCCAGCAGCGACAGCAAAATGTTTACAGCCTGATCTTTTTTTTATGCAAAGGAATTGTTATGCTGTTCCAATGTGTTTTTGTTTTGGTTTGTGTTTTGGTTTAGACACACATAGACTTTCTATTGAAGAGGAAGGTTAAGTTTATCACAGGCTATTGACACAAAAATGTATATTCTGTCATTATTTACATTTATAACATTTATTATCATTCAGTGTTTCCCCTAGGATTTATTTAAGGGGGGGGGGGGGGGGGGGGTGTAAATTTTTTAGCAATCAAAAAGCATGTCTAATTAATTGAAATCATGTATTATGAATCATTAAACTATAAACATTAAACTTTAAACAAAAATATATGAAAATATGGAAAAAAAGTTCACACTAATTCTGCGTTTTTTCTGGTAATAAAATGGACAAAAAAACAAATTTTATAATTTCTCATCAATTTTAATCATATAAAATTAAACTTTGTCAAATAACGTGCTGCACAATGAGCTTTACTGTTAAAATTAAAACATGGAAGAAAAATGGATTATTCCTTAAAAAAAATCAGTTTTGATGATAATTTATTTGGATTAGTGTTAGTATTATTATTACATTGGGACATATCTAAATTCTACTGTACAACAGTAATATATTTCTGTCAAGTTAAACCGGACTTTTATTTTGACGGGTTGCCGTGAATACCTTTTGAGTTTCTCGGAGTTTCTGTGTGTTTATGTCATGATGATAGTTTTTTCTCAAATGAAGCGGTTAAATGATCACGAAGTGACTTTCGGAGTGGATCTAAAGCCTGGAGAGAAAGTTCATGCATTTGTGTCTTCATATAGGCAAAAAACAGCGCAAGCGTCGCACGTGCTTCAGTGTGTGTGTGTGTGTGTGTGTGTGTGTGTGTGTGTGTCTGTGTGTGTGTGTATGGTAAATGAAACTGCGCGTCGGGCGTCGGCTGCACCATTCATTCACACCGAACATGCAGGATTCGTATTTAAATAGTCTTTCACACACACTAGTCTACATCGCGATTTAATTTCAAGTGTACTGAACTGCTTTTTATCCCTAAAAAAAAATAGTAAATTCCGTGAAATTCCACGTTATACAGTAAATTCCTTTTTTATGACTGGATTTCGTCAGCATTTTAGGGGGGCGGGGGGTCGTTTTAGGGGGGCGGGGCGCCCCCCCAAAACAATGGTAGGGGAAACACTGATCATTGATTAGATTGCATTTATCTTTACATACTTGCAGTATGTCATTCCAGATCGGTGTGACTTTATTCTGTGGAACACAAATCTAAATATTTTTAATAGTTTTTATTTCAGAAACCAAGATTTAAAGTCCCCCTGTAGTTAATAATTTGATCTTTGATCACCAAAATTACATATTTAAAAGTTTTTAACATGAAAAAATGTCTTCATGGCTTAAAAAAGCTTGAATGTAACTCGACACCCTTGCCTCATTTACGTAATATGTGCGGTTCTATCAATATGCAAATGAGCCCCGCCTCCACTCACTCAGAGCTCCACTGGTTGACGATCACACGTTGATCTGATTGGTTACAAGGTAGTTTGTGACGTCAGAAACACCAGCGATTTCAAAGCGTGTTTTTGAGACTGTTTTGGTTCACTGCAGTTTTAAGCAGAAAATACTCAGCAATGCTGTCGACTTATGAATTTACACATGATTTGTCTTAAAACACCACATAGACACATAAACAATATCAAAAGCTGGATTTTCACCACAGGGGGAATTTAATATCTTACATCACTTTGCTTCTCAAGTAAATATATTGTGATTTATTAAGAATATTTAGATATCTGTACTGGAAAACAAGACACTAATACTGAGTAAGAAACTCTTTTTGCAGTTTACAATGAAACATAATGGGGTCCAAAACAACACTGGATCCCATTGACAAAAAACAACAAAAACCAGGGCGGGCTTTATACGATGATGGACAGATGATCTGCAGTTACGTGAATCGAGATGTATAGATTCTATCGCGTCTGTTGTAAAAGAAATCGACAGCGCATTACTTTTAAAAGACGAACAGAGAACTGCAATCAAGGCATTTGTCGATCGTAAAGATGTCGATCGTCACTTACTGCGTTGCTCTGATTGGTTGTAAGTCTATCCAATTGACCTCTGGCTAAGCCACGCCCCCTCCACTCACTCGGACACACAGTCCACATTCGGGGACAGGCGCTACGGCAAAAGTCACAGTAGGAGACATTTCACAGGAGGCAAGTGATGATTTTTGGAGACAGAAATATTATATATCATCTCGAAGTCACCTAAAGGGCCTTAACTTAACACATTGGAGGGTTATATATTAATAATTTTATTTTTGAGAAGGTCGATGAAAAGCTTCAGCTCCAGCAAAAATGTACAGGTCACAGTGTAAACGTGATAAATTGCATATCGTGCCATCACCGTTTGGTGCTAGAGAATTTACATGAATCATTCAGCACAACATTGCTAACATTTGTTATCTCGGTTATTTACAGATACGTTAATGAAGCTAAGTGACATGATTATGTACAATGCTGCTAGAAGCTAACGTTAATGTTTTGTGATAATAACGTTAGCCTAACGTTACGTTAGAGATGTTAAAGATAACAGATGTAGACATTCTTGTTTATTTTATCCACGTTTAGTTGGTGTCGTGGTCTACCAT
>CM070827.1:2210992-2218492 GCA_036326025.1 Chrosomus eos
TGATAAACACCAGCTCTTATTACAGCCGTGTTTACACTACTTATGAATCATAAAGATCTTTAATTTCAGGGAGTGTAATAATCAGCTAAATGGATCTTGAGCGTAATTGCTTCAAAAGTATTGAATATGATCATAACTTACACTGCCAATCTCCTGCCGAGCAGAAGCATTTTATCCACATACTGAAGGAAGAGCTGGAAAATCATATTTAAACATAATTCAAAATTTTTCATAATGTGCATAAGTGAGCTAGGATTTGAGGGTGTTTTGTTTCTATGGCGCAACACAATACGTATGGAGGATACAATGTTTCAGAGGGATTCTATTTAGAACTCTATATAAGCAGAAATGTCTTAAATGATGATGCATAATATTCTCATGTTTAATTTTTTTCCACTGGTAAAGTGTTTTACAAACAGCTTTCTAAATATATATATATATAATATATAATATATATATATATATATATATATATAAATGCATTAAAACAAAATGAATTAGTGAGAATAATCCGATGATGGGTAATGTGCTTGACGGATCCTAAAGGTAAAGCTCCAGACTGTGTCATGATAGAGGTGGGCGGAGTTATGAGGTTTGACTGACAGTTTGAGGAGCCAATGGAGTTACGAGTTTAAATCACAAGCTCTTTTTTATAATTTTCATCGGTTAAATATGTACAAAACCCAAAGCCAGACATAAAGGATGACCAATAGTGATATACTGAAAGGAAAATGAAAAATTACGAAATATGGAGATACAAGGTTTCTGCTCGACTATGTCGTTATAGTAAGTAGTAAGTAGTGTGTGTGTGTGTGTGTGTCAGTATCCGGGATCCAGAGCTGTGTTTTCCCTGAGGAATGGTGTCGTGTGTGTGTGTGGGGGGGGGGGGGGGGTCTGGTTCATATTCCTGGGCCGAACGCCACTGACCCGGAGCCAATGCCCACAGCACTGACAGACTCCCAGACTCCCTGTGTTTGCACTGCTGTGTGTATAATGATGGAGTGGAGTGTGTGTGTATTGATGGAGTGGTGTGTGTGTGTGTATTGATGGAGTGGAGTGTGTGTGTGTATTGATGGAGCTCAGTCCAGACTGGTTTGTTTACCAGTGCAGCAGATTCACCAAGTCTTGCTGGTTAACGTATGTGTGTGTGTACGTATGTGTGTCTGCTGCGTGCCGTGCGTGCGTGCGTGTGTGTTTGTGTTTGTGTGTGTGTGTGCCTGTGTGTGTGTGTGTGTGTGTGTGTGTGTGTGTGTGTGTGTGTGGTGTGTGTGTGTGTGTGTGTGTGTGTGTGTGTGTGTGTGTGTGTGTGTGTGTGTGTGTGTGTGTGTGTGTGTGTGTGTGTGTGTGTGTGTGTGTGTGTGTGCGCGTGCTTGTGAAAAAGCTGGTGAAAGTGTGTTTCCATCCAACGGCTTTAAAGTGAATAAAAACCTGTGTGTAATGACGTCTCATGCTGTTTTGCGATCAAATTAGTATATCGAATTGATTTAAAACATTTTAAGGTGTTTCCATTCATTTTCGCACTGAATCGCACAACATTCAAGACAACATTTGCGAACAAAGTTTTGCTAGACAAAATGGATCGCGCCATAATAACGTTTCCAACAGCGTTTATCGCATAAGCCGTATATCCATCAAGATAAAATCCCATGAGACCGAACGCATTTCATTTGAGTCGATATTCATGAAATTCAATTGAATTTTACTGTTTCCATAAGGCATTTTTCATTCAATATCACTTAATGCGGATAAAAACATGTGGATGGAAACACAGCTGTCTCTGAAACACTTCAGGTGTTTTTCAGGTGTTTTTCAGGTGTTTTGAGGTCCTGAAGAGATGTAACTGCCGCTATATATGCGTGTCCTTGAAGTAGATGAAATGATCTTGATTTAATAACTCTCTCATCCAGCCAAGTTTGAGATCCGCAGATTTAGCAGAGATTTCTTCAGCTGTGTCTGGTGTGAATTTTGTTCGGTGGTTTTGGCACAAACACACACCGTAGGCTGTGAACTCTGCTAAAGCATTTAATGTGTGTACTATCAATATCACAGGGTTCTTCCAAAGCGCTGTCAGCAAAACCACACACACACACATTTCAAAGGTCTGCTTTATTGACAGCCAACTTTTGTACATGATTTGCTCAAGGTTATTTCCAAATTGATGTCAAAAAGTAGTAACAGTGAAATATAGGAATTGTGGCTTTTGAAAATGACATTTTAAGCCATTTTTCATAATATATCTTCAATCATTTTGCTTCAGTAAATTCATCTTGATTTAAGGCATGACAGCCCAGTTGAATAGGGTAAAAAAAAGAACTAATAGATATCAACATAATTCCCCAGTTGATTGGTTACATTAATAATTGCAATGTTATGTTTAAATATGCAAATTAAGCATTATCTAATTAAATATGCACTAGTTTGTCTCGCCTTAAAGGAACACTACATCATTTTTTTTAAATTGGGGTTAATCACCGTCTCCCCTGCATTCATATAGGTGAGCACTACTACGTTCACTACTGCGAAGATGGCGAGTCTGCATCATCAACTTTGTCTTTGCAGCCGACACTGACATAGAAAACACTAGTTTATAATAAACAATTCAAATATTTCATGCATAATCATTACGTTTGCCGGTTCTTTGTGGCAAGCTTTATTTCAGGTGTTGCGTGATATCTCTGCCTAGGAAATCGCCTAGACTTAATCTGCACTGCTATTTGTACTTTTTTTTGTTTGTTTTTTGTATCACTTTTACTCACAACATGCTATCTGACAACAAAGGATTCAATTCATTATGCTAAGCTAAGCTAGCGGTGGCGCTGCCAGACTAAGACAAATGCATGCACTGAGACAAAAATGCATTTGCCCACCTATCTAAATGTAGTGGAGACGTGAATAACCCCAATTTAAAAAAAACGGTGGCCTGTTCCTTTAAGAATATTTAGATGTTTGTACTGGAAAACAAGAGAGAAATACAGAGGAAGAACTGCATTTTTTGCAGTTTAGAGTGTCTTAGAAGTTTTATATATTTATTAGGTTTTCCTTAAATTTCATAAATTCTTTAAATTATTTCTAAATAAATTAGAAATGTATTGGCGCTGCCGGATTGTTGAATGTTTCAGATGTGACGGATTAAATACGGCAGGATCTTATAATGGGGTCCTCACACACACATCACACACGATGAGTTTCGACATGTATATATAAAGCTTTTTATTTCCCGTCTTTGGCAAGGAATCGGCTTTGCTGTGACGCATGGACCCGTATGGCACGTGTGAGTTATAGCACTCAGGTTTTGTTTATCCGCTGCTCTACTGTAACATGACTGTGTTTGTGCAAAAGATAAAATGTTGTGCTTCCTCTGTATTATTCCAACCTTCATTCTAAAGCCTCTGTCTGAAATTATCCGTTTTAAAAGTGGTTTCTTTAAAGGATTATTTCACGTTAGAATTGCAATTTCCTGATAATTTACTCTCCCGCACGTCATCCAAGATGTCCATGTCTTTCTTTCTTCAGTTGGAAAGAAATGAAGGTTTTTCCAGGATTTTTCTCCATATTTCAATGGAGTCCAACGGGTCCAAATGTGAGTTTCAGTGACAGCTTCAAAGTCTCGACACGATCCAGCCGAGGAATAAGAGTCTCATCTACACAAACCAGCCGACATTTTATAACAATAAAAAAAACATTTATATACACTACCGTTCACTACCGATTTTTTTTTTTTTTTTAAGAAATTAATACTTTTCTTCAGAAAGGACACATTAAATTGATCAAAAGTGACAGTAAAGATATTTATAATAATGCAAAATATTTATTTTTTTAATTAAATGCTTTTCTCTTGAACTTTCAAAGAATCCTGAAAAAAATGAATCACGGTTTGCACAAAAATATGAAGCAGCAAAACTGTTTTCAACTGTGATAATAATCATAAACTGTTTCTTGAGCATCAATCATCATATTATAGTGATTTCTGAAGGATCATGTGACACTGAAGACTGGAGTAATGATGCTTGATAAATAATTCAGCTTTTAATATGTGATGATTTACATTACAATAATATTTCACAATATTACTGGGTTTGTTTTGTATTTTTACATTAAAAATCTTACTACCCCAAACTTTTGAATGGTGCTTTTTAACCACAAATGAATTTAGTCTGTGTTTCCGAACAACAGTTTAGGTTTATAGAGATGCTATTCTGATAAACACTTCATTTCATTCAAGAAATGTAGATTTCCGCTAGAAAAAACACATCCATACGTCCTCCTGTAAACATCATCCGGTGAGGAACGTTAACAAACTGCTATCATTTCATATTAGGAAAATAAAAAGAGCGGACACCAGAACGCTTCCCCTGGGCTGTTGTGAAACACCAAATAAATCTCAGTTTTCATCACAGCTTTTCCTAGTAAGGCTTGGAGTGATTCAGCAGAAGTTCATTACGGCTGAGAAGATGAACTGTGTTCTGTTGACCGTACAGATGTTTGAGCTCAGACTGAAACTAAGACCACATCGTGACACATAGCAGCGTTACTGCAACAAGTCTATATATATACAACCCGGTCACATACAGTAAATGTGTCTCTAGCACGCTTTGGGTTTATCCTGCAATTTATACGTGAAAATGAGTTTTTCCGTGCATATGATACACTGTAATGCTTTTCTTACTCAGTATTCCTGTCTTGTTTCCAGTCCAAATATCCAGCATGGTAACACTTTATTTTAAGGTGCTATTAATAAGCAGTAATTAACAGTTAATAAGACACGTATAAGACCTTATAAGATGCATATAAGATGCATATAAGCATTAACTACTTCATATAACTTCTGTGGACGCTTTGTTTCACTTTTCCCGCTCTACTCAATCGTGCCGCCGACGAGCCTCACGACAGTTACAGCCAGGGTGAGTGTAGACTCCATCCCCTGGGTCCAGCTGGGTCATGACCACTCCGGGGCCGCTCACTGCCTCTCCGGGTCCGTCTTGTGCTTTAATTAACCCTTATATGAAGTAGTTAATGCTTATATGCATCTTATATGCATCTTATAAGGTCTAATAAGTGTCTTATTAACTGTTAATTACTGCTTATTAATAGCACCTTAAAATAAAGTGTTACCCAAACATTTCTTAAATCAAGATGCATTTACTAAAGTAGTAAAATGATATAAAAAAATTAAGTCTTGTTTTCTGGGGAAATAAATAAAGTTTTTGCTTAAAACAAGCAAAATGATCTGCAAATGGGGAAAGAAAAATAATGTTTTTTCTGTTTGAAATTAAGATAATTTTTCTGACCCCATTGGCAGATCATTTTGCTTGTTTTAAGCATCAACTCACTTAATTTTGATTTATTTCCCCAGAAAACAAGACATAATATCTGATGGCATTTTACTCATCTAGGAAAGGCATTTTGATTTAAGTATTTGTTGATATTTGGACTGGAAACAAGACATAAATACTTAAAGAAAAGCAGTTTTGGAGTGTAGTGGTGTGGGGTGTGTGTGTATTATACATTTGGGTCAAATTAGTGGTGTGCAATAAAGTGTGTATCATGTGCACACGAAAACTGTGTATCATATGCACGTAAGAATTCATTTTCGCATAGAAATTGCACGATAAACACAATGTTTTGCACGACTAACCCATTTTATGAGATTACGAGTCTATTGCTCTTCTGTGAACTCAGAGACTTTCAATCGGCCTTTCTGGATTGTGTGTGTGTGTGTGTGTGTGTGTGTGTGTGTGTGTGTGTGTGTGTGTGTGTGTGTGTGTGTGTGTGTGTGTGTGTGTGTGTGTGTGTGTGTGTGTGTGTGTGTGTGTGTGTGTGTGTGTGTGTGTGTGTGTGTGTGTGTGTGTGTGTGTGTGTGTGTTGATTCACCTGGTCATGTGTTGTTGTGTGTGTGAGAGCCTTGATCACGATTTTACATCACAGAGAAATTATAAAGATATTTATTTTTCAAGGCTTTGAACTAGGATTGTTCAACAGGAGTCACATTTATTTAGCAACCCTTTAGAAAAGCACCTTCGTATCTATCAATTTACATTACTGTTTAAAAGTTTGCTGTTTTTTTGTTGTTGTTGTTGTTTGTTTAATTGCAAGAATGCATTAAATTGATCAAAAGTCAGTTTCAAATAAATGCTGGGGTATTTTTTATTTTTTTATTTAAGTTTATTTAAGTTTCCCCAACTGTTTTCAACACTGATAATAATCATAAATGTTTCTTGAGCATCAAATCATCATATTATAGTGATTTCTGAAGGATCATGTGAAACTGAAGACTGGAGTAATGATGCTGAAAATTCAGCTTTTGATCACAGGAATAAATTACACTTTACTATATATTCACATAGAAAACAGTTATTTGACTTTTCTATAATATCTCACAATTTTTTACTGTATTTTTGATCAAATAAATGCAGCCTTGGTGAGCAGAAGAGACTTCTTTCAAAAACATTTAAAAGTCTTACTGACCCTAAAACAATTGATTGGTACGCATGTTAACCTTCAATCAAATTTAATTTATAGCTCACATTTAGATGGTTGAGACAAATATTAATTTTTAGAAAGAATGATCATATTTTAGCCAGTATCAGTGTTTTAATGCACACTTATCACAATCGTAATGTATATTAAGCATATAGTATTGTCACCTTTTGTCTATCATTTTTGTGCATTTTGTGCCAGGTCTCTTTTTTAATGTTAATTTTTATGTTAATAAAAAAATGCAAAATGTAAAAAATATTCCAATAATTTACATTAATAAACAAAATATTGAAATGTGGTATCTGCCCTACAGAAGCGTATTGCATTCACTTGAGGGGAAAAAAATCTACTCTGTTTTTCTGAATTAACGAGTTAATTATCTCAGAATTACGAGATAATTTTTCATGGAAAAAAGGTTTTGCTCTGTTTTTCTGAATTAATGACTTTATCTCAAAATTATGAGTAACTCATTAATTCATAAAACAGAGTAGATTTTTTTTTCCTCAAGTGAATACAATACGCTTCCGTACTGCCCCAACCAATGTCTATTATATTTAATTATTATACTTATATTAAGCACTATATGCAGAGATACAAGTCAAGTGATGCAGAAACATGTTTGCGTCGGCTGTTCAAATCCCGAGGAAGGTTTAGTTGTCGAGTGTTGACAAGTTTGACATTTTGTATGACAGAAAGTGAAGAATGCTTTCAATCAGTTTTGCACTTGTGTCTTTATATCGGATGTAAAAATACAGCCTGTCAGCGCAGAACAGAATACATGAGTCTGGCATCGATCACACGCAGAAACCACGAACACTCAGAACATTAATCTTGCTTTCGAGACCCAGCAATGCTCTTCATCTTAATGAGCATGATGTCACTGAACAATATTTGATGTGGGTGGCTTTAAAGTGATTAGGCAGTGTGTTACGAGAACGTCTGTGAGACGGATGAAGTGTGTGTGAGGAACAAAACATTGAAAAATCCCACTTAACAATAAGACTCACACACTTGGCCTCGAAT
>CM070827.1:2223492-2248476 GCA_036326025.1 Chrosomus eos
AGCATGCGGAATTAAAGGTGACTTACAGTGCTATTTAATCATTTTCAGCAAAGAATAGCACAGCCGTCCTTAAAGTTATTATTATTTAGTAGTTTTGCCTGGCTTTTCATTTTAAATAATCCAAATATGTATATATTTATATATATAAAATTAAGATACATATACTTGAGAAGCTAAAGGAGTAAAAAAAAATCATCAAAATGAAGTGAGTTTGTGCTTAAAACAAGAACAAATGTCTGTCAGTGGAGTCATAAAAATTAATTAAAAGAGAAAAAAGATGATTTTGGATGAAAACATTCCAGGATTTTTCTCCATATAATGGACTTCAATGGGACCCAAACGGTTCAAGCTCCAAATGACAGTTTCAGTGCAGCTTCAAAGAGCTTTAAACGACACCAGACGATGAATAAGGGTCTTATCTAGCCAAACCATCGCTCATTTCAAAAATACATAACAAAGTTTAAGTTTTATAAGCACAAATGCTCGCCTTGCTCTGTTCTGTGATGCACGTTTGTGACTCTCCTGTTCGAACTCCTTCATCAAAATGAACGAATCTTTTTCCGAGTCATTTCGTTCATTCAAGTGGCTTTAAACGTTATACTTCTAACCGCCGAATTCCCCGAACACATTCACCTATGCAATCTTGATCATATTCTGAATAAAGAAGTCATTATAATGCAGGGAACATAAATAATTAATTTACCTTCCGAGTCTTTCGTTCATTTGTCACGTGACAGACACAATGAACTCTTGGAGCATGTTCATGAATGACTCAGGAGAACAGATTCATCACGAACAGAGCAAGGCGAGCATTTGTGCTTATAAAACTTAAACTTTTTTATTTATTTTTGAAATGAGCGATGGTTTGGCTAGATAAGACCCTTATTCATCGTCTGGTGTCGTTTAAAGCCCTTTGAAGCTGCACTGAAACTGTCATTTGGACCTTGAACCGTTTGGGTCCCATTGAAGTCCATTATATGGAGAAAAATCCTGGAATGTTTTCATCAAAAACCTTCATTTCTTTTCAACTGAAGAAAGAAAGAAATGGACATCATGGATGACATGGGGGAGAGTAAATTATCAGCAAAAGTTTTTTTAGTGAAAAAAAAAGTATTTAAGTGAAATAATCCTTTAATATTCATGATTTATTTTATTTTTTTCAGAAAAGTAATTTAGCTTATCCAGTAAATGTTAATCTTGAAAACAAGACAGAAAGACTGTGCTGTGTGCAAAGTGAATATTAATAACGGCTTTGAACTTTTGTGAACACAACATTTCTCGGCATCAAATTTTGAATGCATGCCAAAGATCACAGCTATTACAGATAATACCATAAAAATATTGATCTAATATTAATCATCGTTACAACTGATGAACTAAAGCCAATGGCACATACGGTACTGGTGCAGTTTAATACAAATAACTGTTTTAATTCATTCACACCATATTGTCTTATGCAAATTTGTCATTTTTAAGAATGTTTTGCAGTTTTATATGTAAGTAGCTCTTCTCAAAAGCAGTGTTATTCTTACCGACAAGCTTGGATGATATTTTACTTTTATCCTTGAACCTAAGGTTTGCAGAAGTGTTGAATAATTTTGAATTATTGAAAGGAAAAGCGTTCATGGAGTCAGGGAAGCGCCTGAGATTCATTTGTATGTGAAGTTTATTTGTTACGGTTTTAGGGCCGGATCGCACGCTGCAAAAAATCAGTTTTTAACTCAGTTTTTTTGTCTTGTTTCCAGTCCAAATATCAAACAATTCTTAAATCAAGATGCATTTACTATAAGAGTAAAATGACAGAAGATATTATGTCTTGTTTTCTGGGGAAATAATTAAAATTAAGCAAAATGATCTGCCAATGGGGTCAGAAAAATAATCTTAATTCAAACAGAAACAACATTATTTTTCTTTCCCCATTTGCAGATCATTTTGCTTTTTTAAGCAAAAACTCACTACATTTTTATTTATTTCCCCAGAAAACAAGACTTAATATCTTATGGCATTTTACTACTTTAGTAAATGCATCTTGATTTAAGAAATGTTTGATATTTGGACTGGAAATGACAAAAATACTGAGTTAGAAAAGCATTTTTTGCATGTGTACAGAATGCATTTTTTAATAGTTTTTGTATTTAAACATGTTTTGCTCTTTTTTGCTTTGCACTGAAACAGCAGCCGTTTTAAAATCCTGCATTTGTTTCCATTCTCATGTTTTTCATTCCTCTGCGCGGCTTTTAATAATTTCACATGTAAACATGCGCCAGACAGACTCTCTGACATTATGCCACGTCATTCTGCTTCCTCAGCGTTTTATGCATAATCATCACGTTTTTAATGAATTCTTTTCCATAAGCGTGTTCTTGTGAACGGACTTTTTTCAGTAACAATTTACAGGAAGGGTCCATTTGTTGAACTAACAATGAAAAAAGCATCAAAAGTTGCATCTGTTAATTCGGTTTGCTTCACCTGAAATATGAAATATACTAAACATATATATTTTTATTAGGGGTGTAACGATATCCTCATGTCACGATTCGATACTGAACTCACAATAAAATATTATTGAGATACTCCAAGGTAAAAGGTTATCAAAAAAATGTACTAAATGCTAAATTTGGTGTTACATTGTGGGTCAAAAAAATATATATATATTCATGCACAGTAATTTTTATTTTGTCACTTTTGACATATTGTCACTATCCACGATACTGTTGCATTTTTTTATATTGCGATATATTGTGACAAATATTGTTACACCCCTAATTTTATTAACAAAGGTTAATGAACACAGTTTATGTTAGTTAATACATTAACTAATGGGACCTTTCTGTGAAGTGTTACATACTTTACAAATGTACATACATTTTGTTTTGGTTTGTAGAAAAAAGCATGATTTTGTACACTCTAAAAAATGCTGGGTTGTTTAACCCAATTTTGGGTCAAACTCAAACATTGGGTTAAAAATGTAATTAAACCCAATGTCTGTGTTTGTCCATATTTGACCCAAATTTGGGTTAAACAACCCAGAATTTTTTTAGAGTGTAAATGTTTTTTTTTTTGAGTTGTCAGGGTTGTAAAGAGATGTTAATTTTAGCTCACAGAAGTTTTAGCTTCATCAAAGTCGTCTGATAATATTCTTCTGTGTCGCTGTATAAGTTTATTAATACTGTCTTCCATAAAACAACAACAGCATTTTACTGGAAACAGGAACTTTATTGAAAATCATAAACTGGCTTTTCAGAATGGCATGTTTATGATCACACTCCAAATACTGTGTTTTAAATTGCTTTTCAGAGAAAAGCACTGCTTTACTTCTTATTTTCTATTAGCACAATATGTTTTGAATGAACAAAGATGTAGCTAAAGCAACAATAATGGTATGGACTTTTAAAAAAATCTCATTTAAATTTCATTTGCCATGTTATTTAAACACTTCATCCTTTATAACAATGTTCATGATGTTAGTTCAAATAATAAAATAAACTAATGCCTCATGCTTAACTGAATCAGAAGTGTTTTACTCACTTATTAATACACTGCAACAAAAAATACATTTTTGTTTCAATGCTTTTATTATGTACTATTAAGCACAAACTCGCATAAAATTATGCTGTGTGTGTGTGTGTGTTGTGTGTGTGTGTGTGTGTGTGTGTGTGTGTGTGTGTGTGTGTGTGTTGTGTGTGTGTGTGTGTGTGTGTGTGTGTGTGTGTGTGTGTGTGTGTGTGTGTTTGTGCCCGCACACTCTGGAATCCACAGTCTTTCTTTTTCTTTCACGCCGCTATTCAGCATTTTCTATTTGAGTCACGTATCTCCTATAGACACAATATTTACACACGGCAGAAGAATAAAGCATAAAGAAGAGCAGTGTGTGTATAGAGCGTGCGCTGGGCGAGCGAGACAGCTTTGTGTCGTGAGCGAGAGACTGTTAGTTCTGTTAGTTCTGGCCGTGACAGATTATCGAGGTGTCAAGCGATGCTGTCGGGACGGACAAAACCCCCATAGCTGACATTCCTACACACTAATCGAGTTTAAGCAAACGACGGGCGCTTGTAAACCTCCACGTGTCCTTCAGCACCAGAACTGACCCACAACACACCGGCACAATGGAGAATCAGCACACATTCAGGAGCAGCGATGGATTCAGCATGATCTACACAAGAGGCTGAGATAGAGTTTAACATGTGTATCGACGACACATTGATATGGTTTAGTCTCCAGTGAAGGCCGAAACGCTCCACTGCCGTTTCTCAAGACGGATCCTTTCCTGTTTGCACAAGCCCAATGGGTTTTTATTGTAGGAACGCCAGAGGAACGCTCCACTGACCCCAGATCAGACACGGGAAGAGACGAGAGAACATGATTAAAGGTGTACTTCACTTCATTTAACATTTCCTGATCATTTACTCTCACAAATGACATCCAAGATGTTCATGTCTTTCTTTCTTCAGTTGGAAAGAAATGAAGGTTTTTGAGAACAAAAAAAAGGAATATTTTCTCCATATTCGTTTGGGTCAAATGACGTCACTGTAGATTTGCACCGCCATCTTTACGACCGACGGTCTCAGTAATGCAACACTCTAAAAATGGGTTGTTTTAACCTTACTTTGGGTCAAATATGGACAAAACCAGCCGTTGGGTTAAATTTTTACATTACATTTTTAAACCAACATTTGGGTTTGTCCATTTTTGACCCAAAATTGGGTTAAAACAACCCAGCATTTTTTAGCGTGAATATGTTGTGCAGTTGGCTGCGACAACAGCCGAAAGAGAAACCCCGAACTGGTGTTGTATTGGTTTTACTGGTCAGCGGGACACGAGTTAGCATGCGCTGCATGTCTCATATTGTATCATGTCTCATGTTTCTGTGCGCACACACCCGACCCGAAGCGTGCGGCCATAGACCCCTATACAGTAATGAACAGAGCTCTGTTTCGTGTCTGAATGGACAAATACACACATAACATTATGTTCAAATGTCCGTTTTGGAGAGTATTCACGTAAAATATGTCGGTTATGTCTTAAACAGAGTGTCATCCAGTCTCTTTGGTAGAGAGAGAGAGAGAGAGAGAGAGAGAGAGAGGAGAGGAGGAGAGAGAGAGAGAGAGAGAGAGAGAGAGAGAGAGAGAGAGAGAGAGAGAGGAGAGAGAGAGAGAGAGAGAGAGAGAGAGAGAGAGAGATAGAGAGAGAGAGAGAGAGAGAGACGAGGAAAACAAGCATGCAAATGGAAATTATCGAGCTCATTTTTTTTATCGTGCGATTAATGGATTTATTGACTATTGCGACAGGCCTAATCCAGATTAATGACAGCTAGCCGAAAGCTAGACAGCTAGACAGCAAAATAATACTTTTGATGATTAAATATAAATCCTTGGTGGCAGGTGCCGCACTTTTACGTCTTTTACCCATCCAGCTACAGCAGCATATTGATATGCATCGGTACTCCTGAAAGCCTTCAAGCGATCCTCCCTGTATGGGGAGGGGTTATGCACAAGATATATATAGCCTATATATATATATCATGCAAGGCAAATTGGGGCAGATAATAATGGACAAAAGAAACTCGGGGTAACAAATAAGGATCGGAGCCTAACATTAAAATTTTCTCCAGGTATCTCTCTCTCACTCATTCAAACGGGCAGTTTGGGCGGCCAAACCGGGCGAGATCGTCGTAAATATGGCGGCGTTCTGTTTGGTAGTGATGTAGGTGGCACTGGCACCTCTGAATAGTGACTTCAATGACATTCAACGGGTCGAAGGTCCAAATGTGAGTTTAGGTGCAGCTTCAAAGTCTCGACAGTGACTATTGTTAAGTAGTATTGTGGAGTCTGAAAAAGTATGTTTCTACTTTTTTTATGGTTCCATCACTTCAACACCAACTTTTGTTTCATCTTAATATTTTAGCTATCATTAACTTTAATGTTGCTTCCTCTATCCTAGACTGGGAAGAACTTAACAATATATATATATATATATATATATAACCTTTTCCCATCATGGGCTCATTTATAAAGAGTTTTGTGGACTGGTGTGATAAAAACGCTGCTGTGACATACATTTCCCCCTGGGGATTAATAAAGTAAATCAAATCAAATCAACATATTACAAACTTTCCATAACAAAGTTGTACAATTTGACATATGTATAGGGACAAAAAGGGGGGTAGGATCAGAAGATCCAGGACATACTTAATATAAAGGGAACAATTGTTGACCTCAATAACAATGTACAAATATACCTAATAAAGTAACAAATATGCAAAAATTACCCCCACCCCAAGAAAAAAAACAACAACAAAAAAACGTGCCAACCAAGGTAAATGTTGAATTTTTTATTTTGATTAAAATGTATAAACTAAACAGCTCATAAACATACTTTATCAGTAGAATAAAGGTAAATAACCATTAAACATGAGAGTATTATGCAATAATTTAAGACATTTCTCCTTGTAAAGAATCTTTTTGGCTTTATATATAGAACCACATTGACCGCATACATTTGACAGTAAACATTAAAATGACATTGATCCAATTTTTTTCTTTTGTTCTCCATAGAAGAAAGTATTTTGGAACATGATGGTGAGTAAATGTTGACAGAATTGAGATTTTTTGGGCTTGAGAAACGCACAACCTCATTGCGACACCACTGAATAAATGATTCCTTTTAAATATGCATTAAAGGTCAGCGCTTGTTGATCAGGGTCATCACTATTTTAAAATGCACTGACACATCCGTGGTTTTAGAGAAACAGAGACTCATCTATCGACAGATCTCCTACACTGGAGGATTCTTGATGTCGAGTGTGAGAGTGTAAACACACAGCTCGTGGTTTGGGACGTCTCTCGCTTTAGAAGTGCAGAAGGTGTGGTGGTGATGGATGGATGAGAGCGTACGAGTGAAACTTGATTTGGAGGCGGTGAGGTAATAAGAGTTAAATCAGACCCACGGGACGCTCTTTCCACTGAGAAACCCTGTGTTTGTTTGCTTGCTCAGTGGCATTAGCCTTTATTTCACCAGCGGCGACACAGAGCCCTTTATAAAACACCAGTTTGCTTTCACGGACTTTATTAAACGGGATTGCGGAGCCGTTCTGTACTCCAGTCACGTCGAGGAAAGGCTGAGAGGCTGTAAATGTGCTGGTGTGGCAAGACGCTTTAGCTTAGATTGCAGCTTACTCGTCGTAATTGCATTTTTATAAGTAAGAATTGAATTAGAGAGCTCTACAATTCAATTATTAGTAGTAGCAATTACAATTAGAGAGATCTACAAAGGAATTCTTACTAGTCATATGTCTCCATTGACTTCCATTCATTTTTAATTACGGAGCTCTACAATTGAATTGTTACTAGTAAGAATTACAATTAGAGAACTCTATAATTCAATTATTACTAACAATTACAATTTTAGAGCTCTGTAATTCAATTATTACTAACAATTACAATTGTAGAGCTCTATAATTCAATTACTAACAATTACAATTTTAGAGCTCTGTAATTCAATTATTACTAACAATTACAATTACAGAGATCTCTAATTCAATTATTACTAACAATTACAATTATAGAGCTCTATAATTCAATTATTACTAACAATTACAATTTTAGAGCTCTGTAATTCAATTATTACTAACAATTACAATTTTAGAGCTCTGTAATTCAATTATTACTAACAATTACAATTGTAGAGCTCTATAATTCAATTACTAACAATTACAATTTTAGAGCTCTGTAATTCAATTATTACTAAAAATTACAATTACAGAGATCTCTAATTCAATTATTACTAACAATTACAATTATAGAGCTCTATAATTCAATTATTACTAACAATTACAATCTTAGAGCTCTGTAATTGAATTAAAGAGCTCTGCAATTATACCTTTAATTCGTTTTTTTACTAGTAAAAATTAAATTAGTGAGCTCTGCAATTGTAATAATTGTAATAATAATTGAATTGTAGAGCTCTCTAATTGAATTCTTACTTAAAAAATGCAATTAGGACGAGGAACGCTGGGTACAATTTAAGCTAAATGCTGGATCAGTGTTATTTTAGTATCATTGAGATATATATTAGTTAATTAGGTTACACTTTATTTTAAGGTGTCATTAATTGTATATTTAAGTACTGTGTAATATTATATTAAGCAACTACATATAGTACTTACTATAGGATTAGGGTTTGATTTAGGGTTAGTTGCATGTAATTATGCATAATTTACTGTTATTACTATGGTAAGTACGTGTAACGTGTAACAAGGACACTGTAAAATAAATTGTTACCGTTATTATTATAATAACCTCGGCTCAGAAGTGATCGGATGAGTTTTTCTGTGAGCAATGAAACCTATAAAGCAAACATAATTCACAACAAAAATAGCATATAAATCAACAGAGGAAAAAAAAAACACAAAGCAAGTGTTTCTGACACAAGAGGGCGGCCTTGACCTGAAAAATACAGATTTAAAATAAAAATCTATATATGCACAAAAACCGACGAAGATCTTTTTACAGAAAGGCTCTTGTGTTTTACAACATTCTTTTCTGTGAGATGACGAGTGAACGCACAAACACTCACATGTTAATAAAGGTTTTTTATTCCTCTAGTGAGCAGACAGACAGTTTTTAAGAATATTTTTTTATCCATTATGTCCAGAAGCACAGTAATTAAAACACAGCAAAGATGAAGGACGATCAAATCATGTGAAACACACAAAGAAAGCCAGATCTTTTAATTACTCCTCATGGTGTTCTCAGGGAAAGCTGTAATGGATGTGTGTGTGTGTGTGTGTGTGTGTGTGTGTGTGTGTGTGTGTGTGTGTGTGTGTGTGTGGTGTGTGTGTGTGTGTGTGTGTGTGTGTGTGTGTGTGTGTGTGTGTGTGTGTGTGTGTGTGTGTGTGTGTGTGTGTGTGTGGTGTGTGTGTGTGTGTGTGTGTGTGTGTGTGTGTGTGTGTGTGTGTGTGTGTGTGTGTGGTGTGTGTGTGTGTGTGTGAATAAGACACATAAAGATGTGTTCTGAGGATGTCCTGACAGATTCCTGCAAATACATACATTTACATAAAATACATGATATTGATTGAAAAAGGAAAAAATAAGTTCTCGTTTTTAATATTTATAAAGTGCTGTTTTCCTGAATATCAGCATGTTTGCAAATTTGAAATTGATTTAATACAATATTGTCTGTTTTTTAATGTCTGTTTCAAACTGTTTCTTTGAAATGGGCCTCCAAATTGCAATGGCCGCCTCTGATAGCTATATACAACAATATATATAAAATGTATATATGCACATATACAGTGTATATATGTATGAAACGCTGTCAATCATCATTTTCATCAACTAAATGCAGCCTTGGTGAGCAGAAGAGACTTCTTTAAAAAACATTAAAAATCTTAAAACTTTTGAACGGTAGCCTAGTGTAAATTGTATTTTTTTAATAAAAACATAATAAATAACAAGATTTGAAAATATAATATATAGGCCTAAAACAAAGTTTATATTAAAAATTCATTTATTGAGAATCGTATGTTTTTATAATCTTTTTTGATGAATCTGATAGGCCTTTAAAAAGAAGAAGAAATGGGCATGTGTGCCTCTGACTCCTGATCTATCATCCATTCCCTTTATTTATGCGGATTATGATCCAGACGGACAAACACGATCCATAACGCTTGTTGCAGTCG
This sequence comes from Chrosomus eos, assembly GCA_036326025.1. NCBI lineage: Eukaryota > Metazoa > Chordata > Actinopteri > Cypriniformes > Leuciscidae > Chrosomus > Chrosomus eos. Next base: position 2,233,172 of record CM070827.1, read on the forward strand.
AGCTTTATTGGATTAGAGACGGATCTGTAACCCAGCTGACTCTGTTGACTCAGGACTGTGTAAAACGATGAAGACTTTTAGTCATTATCCATGAGGAAGAGGATGCTGGGTTTACTCTTCTTTTACACTCATCTGCTTTTTCTCTCGTTTAATTTCTCAGTGTAATTTCCAAGTCGATCCCAGATTCGGGCGCTGTTTTCCCTCTTGTGTCGGTCTCACAGGTATTTATATTCATGGTTGGCAGCTAAAGTCATCCGTCAAATCCAAAAACAACATCATACAATATGATTCTCACAGTACAAATATTCTGTAATAAAACCCGAGAGTATAACTCTTCAAAATTGTTACTTTCGAAAGCTATTTAGATGGCAATGTGTTTCCCCTACTGAAAATATTTTGAAAACCAAGAGTAAAATTATTTACCTCATTTTTTTTTTTTTTTTTTTTTTTAAGACTCAATGGTGCGTTTAATCAGAGACAGATTACCACAGCATAAATCCTTTTTGTCGGCTCAGAATGATACACAGATCAGAAAGCCCAGGGCTCGGGATATTAGCTCTGATGGCCAAAGCAAACAAGCTCAGGAACGGCTGAAGACTCGGAGGAATTGAAAACGTAACATCAGCAGGTACAGCGCAGCAGGTACAGTGCTCGTACTCACCGGACCCTTGACCAGCACACGGGACAGGCCCAGCTGGACCAGGGAATAACTGGACCATGAGTCTATAGTTCAGGAAGCCGATTAAACACCTGGCGTTCTGGATGAGGCGCCGATCCACACTAATGATGAAGGTAATACATCAGCGCAAAGCTCGTTTGGAACGGAAACCATCTTGAGGGCTGGTTTAGGACAAATATTTGTGTACTAGATGAGTTAAATGAGGTATTACTGGAGGAATGTAATGTGCAGATGTGTTTCAGGGTGCTTTCACTTCTGTAGTTCGGTTCATTTGGTCCGGACTAAGGGCGAAAAATTATACTTTTTTTCATTTTCAGGCGTTTTGGTTCGTTTTCTCACCACACTGATCGCTCTGGTCCGAATCAGTCGATGAGTTGATGAACCAAAATGAAGTCACGTGACAACATCCACATCTCTGGCCGGATATGTGTCTTGAACATATTTCCATAACTGCACTTCGATAATAACGGGAAAACCAACTCTAGTGCGATTCAACCCAACTAAATGAGTCAGGTGTGAAAGCACCATTAATTCGCTTTTTTTTTTTTATCAAATGAAGTCGTGTGCATTATCAAACCAGCATGAGTGCTCGTGACCATCAGCGTGTGAGAGGTCGTTTCAGGGGCTTTCAGTAACACTGAGGGAATTTGGGGCGTTGACCTTTGACCTGTGTTGCAGATGAACCCCATATATCACTCGTTCTGGACGATCTGCCTTTATCTCTACATCTGCAGATGATTGTGCTTTAATGCGCCAATGATAGTCTGCATTTTTGTTATTTAAATATTCTCAGACCAATTTATCAGTTGTTAATTACATTTATGCATCAGACAGAAGCTTTTATTTAAAATCTTTTATCAGTTTGATTTTCATGAGTGGCAGCATGCATGCAGTACAAGAGCTAAATGTCGATGTGTGTGTGTGTGTGTGTGTGTGTGTGTGTGTGTGTGTGTGTGTGTGTGTGTGTGTGTGTGTGTGTGTGTGTGTGTGTGTGTGTGTGTGTGTGTGTGTGTGTGTGTGTGTGTGTGTGTGTGTGTGTGTGTGTGTGTGTGTGTGTTTAAAAAAAACATCAAACTATAAGAAAAGTATTTAAATAGGAGGGAAGAACAAACAATAAACTTGTTTATGGAATTAATCTGCCAGAATTATTTGGCAAAAAAAAGGCAAACTAAAGCTACAGGTTTTATTTTACTCTGAAAAAAATGCATAGAAAAACATAAAGCTGACAGGAAAAAGCATACATTTACTATATCATAATCAGTTATTCATTTTTCATGGCTTTTCTCTTGTTTTTGCATGTGTTTAACATTTCTTTGTATGACAGCCTGGCCAAAGATTATGTATATTTTCATTATTATCACAAATAAAACAAGCACAACTACACATGCTCACACAATCGTTAACACATTTAAATATATTTGATTAAATAATAGGTGAAATTAAAAAAAAATTCTAGTCCAGGCATCACTTCTGTGTATAAAATACACAAATTAAATATAGAAAATATGTACTTTAATAAAAAGTTTAATTAGTTTAATTTTAACAAAATTAAAGTGTTAGCCAAAGTAGAGCTCTTCCCAATCTCATATAGTTATGATGACCTCTGCTGGTGGACACGGCACACACACTTAACACTGATTCTTCTGAGCATGCACTGTTTTTATTCTCTGTGATCTGCAGGTAAGGTATTCAATTAGTAAAGTTGATATTTATGATCACACATTTACTTTTTATGTTGACTCTGTTGGCTGTATGTCAGCTGCACGTTCTGGTTAGTGATTATGATTGCTAAGATTATGATCTCTCTCTCTCTCTCTCTCCTCTCTCTCTCTCTCTCTCTCTCTCTCTCTCTCTCTCTCTCTCTCTATCTCTCTCTCTCTCTCTCTCTCTCTCTCTCAGGGGTCTCCAAACTTATTCCTTTTTTAACAGTGCCCACCCACTGTAAACCCTCGCTCAAAGTAATTAATTGGTTTGAGTAGGACAAACTTAAAATAAACTAATTAGTTCAGTCAAATTAACTTTTATGAATATTTAGCACTTTCTTTTTCTTTCAAGTTCACAGAACTGATATGTTTTAAGTAAGACTAACTTAAATTTAACTGAAACTTCTGGGATGTCTATTTCCCAGCATGCTTTGCCGATGGCACTGGAAAGGGAGAGTAGGGCCCAGTCCCAAATGGCGCACTTCATGTGGATTTTCAGTCTCGTGGACTTAAATTGCGTGTGCTCGCCGAGTCTACAAGTCCGTGGGCCGTCCCATTCATCATGTTAACGCACTGAAGTGTGCTCAGCAGCGCCCCCTTTGTACCCTTGAAGCGGTCTTTAAGTGAGCTGATGCTTAAAAAAAGCAAAATTATCTGCCAATGGGGAAAGAAAAATAATCTTAATTCAAACAGAAACAATATTATTTTTATTATCCCATTGGCAGATCATTTAGCTTGTTTTAAGCAAAAACTCACTTAATTATTATTTATATCCCCAGAAAACAAGACTTAATATCTTATGTCATTTTACTATTTTAGGAAATGCATCTTGATTTAAGAAATGTTTGATATTTGGACTGTAATCAAGTCAAAACAATGAAACAATGAAAAAAATACTAAGTAAGAAAAGCATTTTTTGTAGTGTACTCTATAACAAACTATTGTTACATGTTAACATCTTAGCAAACTAGCTTGTTAAAGCTATGTAGTTTATACTAATAAAAGTGTTCACATTGAGATTACATGAAAGTTTTAAGTTAAATGTATGAATTAGTGAACTCAAGTTAAGAACAATTCAAATGTATAAGTACAAAATAAAAATTTTGAGTTTAGCCAACTTATTCTGGTTTACAGTGGTCAGGATTGAGTTTGGAGACCCTAGAGTTAACTTAACAGTGACCGTCGTCCCCTAAAGCACACTGACACAGATCTACACACGTGACTGACAGCCACCAGCTGCAGATACTATTAATAATGCCTCTCAGTGCTATCTCAAACTAACAGAAAAACATAGATAGCATATTAAACACCAAGTTTAAACATGCATGCACAAGCACAATTCTCTGCACTTCAAAACAAATGTGTGGCAGAAGTGTTTAAAGTGCATTAATTTAGTCAAGTCCTTCACATCTGATCTTGCTGCCGTGTGCAACGCGAGACTGTCCGCTGTGTGTGTAAGCAGAAACTCTGAGTCTCCTTCAGGTGTCACTTATTTTCCTCTCCAGAAACATGTCTACTTCTGCTTGAGTGACTCCTTGACATTTGATCTTCCAGTAATTAATTTCTTCTCAATTATAATATTTATCTTGTTTTGGTTGAACCATAAGAGGAAATGTTCTCCCGTAATTATATAGGAATAAACCATATGGTTGACATAACATTGTATCTGGGTTTAATGGGAAAACTTTTTTTTAATTCCTTCACATTTCAGGTGGACTGAGACCATATGTAGTTAAAGTCCCACTGTAGTCAAAAATTCTATCCCTTAAAACTCATCTTCGATCACTAAAATGAGGGGGGGGGGCGTTCATGTGACGTCACGTACGCAATTACGTTGAAAAGGTCACGCCTGATGAAAAGGCAGGGCGAAAAAGTCCATCTCATCTTCTCCTCTAAGTTCAAAATCGTCCGACATCGTTGTTTTACCTTTAACTTCCTTTTTTTGTAAACGCCGTTTGACTTGGTTTGCACGTTCAACTGGTAAACACTGACTCGCTACTTCCGCCTACTTGACCTTTTCAACGTAATTGCGTATTACGTGTCATCATGAACGCGCATCACGAACAGAGCAAGGCGAGCATTTGTGCTTATTAAAACTTAAACTTTTTTATTTATTTTTGAAATGAGCGATGGTTTGGCTAGATAAGACCCTTATTCATCGTCTGGTGTCGTTTAAAGCCCTTTGAAGCTGCACTGAAACTGTCATTTGGACCTTGAACCGTTTGGGTCCCATTGAAGTCCATTATATGGAGAAAAATCCTGGAATGTTTTCATCAAAAACCTTAATTTCTTTTCGACTGAAGAAAGAAAGACATGGACATCTTGGATGACATGGGGGTGAGTAAATTATCAGCAAAAGTTTTTTAAAAGTGAACTAATCCTTTAAGTTACATGTACTCAATTTTTATGTTAACCTCTACAAATACACAAGTTAACTCTACAAAGTAGTAGATAAGTCAAAAAATATGACTTAATTTGCTTGAAAAAATGTAGGCAATCAGTTTCCACAGCTTTTCATGGTAAAGTCAACTTATTACGTATTACAGTTGTCTTGATAAGCACCAATATCAAATCAGTTTAGAACAAGTATCCAGATAAGGAGCAATCTGCACATTTGTGAAGCCTAGAAGCTTAACACACTCTGCCCTGTAAGTGTGTATGATGAAACGTGATTCCCCACCAATCCCAGAGGTCGGGAAGTGTCAAGGAAAGATGATCAGCGAGATGCCTAGCATACTTTCCACCGCAGCGTAGCGATGCTTCACCCATTTCAAAACCACTTGTGCTGGAGCTCCAGAATTTACAAGCTTGGGAATCACAAAGCCAAAGGACTCAAATCCCTGGAGGTAAACGATGTCCGAAAGGAAGCCCTCGGCAAACAAGAACATTAAAAAGCTGCGTGCCATAAGCATGGTGTGCAGTTTAACCCGGAGCTGGCAGCAGTGGGTGAGCGAGAATGAGGACAAGCAGTCCAGCGAACCCAGCGGATGGGCTCCGGGAGACCCCAAAGATTCGGGAAAGACCCGGCCCTCTCAGAAGCCCCTTCCCAGCCACGACCTTAAAAACCAGGAAGATGTGGAGTCAGGCATCAAAATCAAAACCGGACCAGTGCTGAGAACCGTGACGAGGGATGTCCAGGAGAGAAGTGCGGGCATTGAGTTTCTGACCCAACGCATCAGGAAGGATCCGGTCACGGATGAGCTGGATAAGATGCTGAGCAAGAGACGTCGTCCCACGCTCCGGAGAAAGTGCTCCAGCATGGTGTCGGAGCTGACGCGGGGCTGGAAGGACATGGAAGAGGAGAAAAAGCAGGATCGGGAGAGCAGAGAGGAGGATGAGGATACAGGAGTACAGATGGGACTCAATCAGGAGGAGACCGGGAATAACAGGACCAATGAAAGCACTGCGGTCACTATCAAGAGATCCTCCGTTCTCGGGTAACTTCTGGTGTTTTTTGTAGAACTAAAAGTGATAAAGGAGATGTCGTGTGGTCTTTTAGTAGGGTAGTTAGAAAGTTATTTAGATGTCGTAAATCAATTTGATTATGTTATTTTAGTCAATCACTTTAAATAACATCCCTGTGTTTGATAGAGATCCCATATGTTTGTGTAATCTGTACCATGCAGTGCACTATTTATTCACTGTTAGGTTATTATATTTAATATTTAGTAATATAAGGAATAGGCCTCACATGAGCTTGACAGCCATATTGATTATTCAGACCAACTGTTGTTCAAAACTTTAATACACAAGTTGTTAATATGAACATTACATTTAAGACTAAATAGAGCCAGTCAGTTGCTTCTCTATTTCTCAAAGAAAACGTTCCAAATGAATCTACAATAGAATTGAGTGGTGTTTCAGAATGAATCAGTGTTTTTGAACGAATCGATTGAAAGATCTATTCAGTGAGTCACATATAAATTTGTTTTTTGAAAGAATGTGCCGACAGCCACTTGATTCGTTCCAGAATTAATCTGGGTTTTTTAAAGAATTGTTTGAGTAAAAGATTCAGTGACTCTCACATACAGTCACTAGTTTAGTTTCTGAAGGAATCTGTGTTTTTGAACAGTTCACTCTGTCATTTATGAGTACTTTTTTTGGTACACCGGTTTCATTGTTTAATAAATTTGATTTTGAAAGAATGTGTTTAATTAATTATTCAATAACTCATAAAGACAGCCTCTTGATTCGTTAGTGGATTAATCTGTGTGGTTTTTTTAATTGGTCAGTGAAAGATTCAGTGACTTGTAAAGACATTCAATTGTTTCGTTACTAAATGAATTTATGTTTTGTTTTTTGAAAGAATTGTTTGAGTAAAAGATTCAGTGACTCACTCATACAGTCACGTTTCGTTTCAGAATGAATCAGCGTTTTTTAAAAATTGGTTAAGTGAAAGATTCAGTGACTCACTCATACACACTGTAAAAAATATTTTAGCAATTTAGTTATTTCAACTTATTTTTTTAACTAGATTGTCCAGACAACAAGAAATTTTAAGTTTTCTTGTCCTCAACTTATCGAAATAAGTTAGTTAAACTAAAAAAAACCCATGCAAAAAGATAACTCAAAATAATGAGTTAACTTTTTTTACAGTGCAGTCACATGTTTCGTTTCTGAATGAATCAGTGTTTTTTAAACATTGGTTGAGTAAACGATTAAGTGACTCACTCATACAGTCACATGTTTTGTTTCTGAATGAATCAGCGTTTTTTAAACATTGGTTTCGTAAAAGATTCAGTGACTCACTCATACAGTCACGTTTCCTTTCCGAATGAATCAGCGTTTTTAAACGATTCTCTCATTAAGAAAGTCATTAATGAGCACTTTTAAACAAATGTGACCAAACGAAATAGCTAAAATAGCCTATAACAAATTTTGATACACTTTATTTGTAGCCCTACATTACAATTTGCATTAACCATATATTCTACAATCTTCTCAGGGGCAAAAAGGAAATTGAAGATGCCAACAAAATAAATGCCTTGTCAAAAAAATACAGCGCTGTGGGGAGTTTAAAGAGCCGCTGGCAGAACTGGGCATCGGAGCACACGGTCAACCAGAAGCTCAACCCCTTCAGCGAGGACTTTGACTACGAGTATTCGATGTCGACGCGGCTGCGCCGAGGCGAGGAGGGTTACGGCCGGCCCAAAGAGGGCAGTAAGACTGCAGAACGGGCCAAACGCGCTGAAGCGCACATCCACCGCGAGATCGACGACATGTGCTTCATCATACGGACCATGGCGGAGCGGGACGCAGACGGATGCTCCAGAGTGAGCTTCGGAGATCTGTTCGACAGATATGTGCGGATCTCGGATAAAGTCGTGGGGATATTAATGAGGGCCAGGAAACATGGAAAAGTGGCGTTTGAGGGGGAGATGCTGTGGCAGGGCCAGGATGATGACGTCATTATTACTCTGCTAGTATGAGACTAATATGATGTGCTGCACTGCAAAAAATGCTTTTCTTAATTAGTGTTTTTGTTTTGTTTCCATTCCAATTATCTAAAAATTCTTAAATCAAGAAGCATTTACTAGATGAGTAAAATGACATAAAGTGTTTTCCGGGGGAATTAATCAAAATTAAGTGAGGTTTTGCTATTAAAAATAGCTAAATTATATGCCAATGGGATAAGAAAAATAATCTTAATTCAAACAGAAACAAGATTATTTTTTTACCTCATTGGCAGATTTTGCTTGTTTTAAGCATCAACTCACTTAATAATATCTCATGTAATTTTACTACTTTAGTAAATGCATCTTGATTTAAGAAATGTTTGATATTTGGACTGGAAACAAAACAAAAATACTAACTAAGAAAAGCATTTTTGCAGTGAAATTACATGAGATATTCAGTCTTGTTTTCTGGAGAAATAAATAAAAAAAGCTAAATGATCTGCCAATGGGGAAAGAAAAATAATGTTGTTTCTGTTTGAATTAAGATTATTTTTCTTACTCCATTGGCAGATCATTTTGCTTTTTTTATTTATTTCCCCAGAAAACAATACTTCATATCTCATGTCATTTTACTCATCTTGTAAATGCATCTTTATTTAAGAAATGTTTGATATTTGGACTGGAAACAAGACAAAAATACTAAGTAAGAAAAGCATTTTTTTGCAGTGTATTATACTGAAAAAGCATGCAAAATGGGAGAAAAAAACACAAATCAATTAATTTTAAGTTAGATATACATGGGTGCATCTTCCACACATTTTATTTATTGAAGTTGAGATGGTTAAAGGGATACTCCACCCGAAAATGCTGTCATCATTTCCTCACCCTCAAGTTGTTGCAACCCTGTATGAGTTTCTTTCTTCTGCTGAACACAAAGGAAGATATTTTGAAGAACGATTGGAACTTTGGCACCATTGACTATCATAGTAGAAAAAAAATACTATGGAAGTCAATGGTGCCAAAGTTCCAATCGTTCTTCAAAATATCTTCCCTTTGTGTTCAGCAGAAGAATTTACACATGATTTGTCTTGAAGCATATTAAAAACACCACATAGACACATAAACAACATTAAAAGCTGGATTTTCACCACAGGGAGACTTTAATGCAACTTGGAATTTGTATGTACTCGAATAACGATCTGATTTTCTTGTTAAAACCATGTAAACTGATTGCCTTAAAAAGACTAAGTAAGTGTTACTCTAGTAAATGAAGCGCTTCAATCATCCAGCTAATAGCACAAATACATGTGTAAAACTGTTCATGTTTATAGACTCATCCTCAATCTAGCCACAGGCTCTCCTCTTCAGAAACCCTTTAAATCCAAACATTTAGCAGCGTGGTCTTGTGCAAAAACATAAAATAACACTTAATATAAACATTTGCTCTGAAGCAAAGCATGCTGGGAATTAGAAATCTCCTGTAACCCAATCGATTCTACTCAATATAATCAGTTGTTTTTTTTTAGTGCGATGAACATTTCATTTAGTGAATCATAACTTTATATTAACTTTTCCAATGTGGAATAATTGATTATATAGTTTAAAGTCAGACTTTTTTTTACCTTTTGCTTTGAAAGTAAAAATAACAGCTATTTTTTGTAACAATATTGCACTGTTAAAAAAAAGGATATTAATATAAAAGAAGATCCAAGCGCTCCACCAAATGAAATAATAATAACTATAATGGTGACAAATCCATCATAGATAGTCAATGTCTGTTATTCTCTCAGAAACAACATTCAAGTTCACTTGAAAATGTATGTAAATAAAGAACAGCTTTAGAATGATTGATGAATTTATCTTAATTAGGCTTTACTGAGTAACAAAGGCATAGTACATATACAGATCGCTAGATTTTTACAATTAAAATCAATCATTTTTGTACACTAAGTTAATAAAAAAGTGTGAGGTTTGACAGCTGAATATGAATGATTTTGCTGCTATTAATAAAACATAGAAAGACAGGCATTCGATGCGTTTACATGTTACTTTACAATAACATCATTACTGCATTAATGTCATGAACTAACAATGAGAAATATATTCTTACAGCATTCATTAACCTGTGTTAATGTTAGTTCACAGTGCGTTAACTAATGTTAAAAGATAACATTTTTAGTCTTAAAAATTTACTGAGATTAACATGAACTAAGACTAATAAATGCTGTTCATTATTAGTTGATGTTAAATGAAACCTCATTGTGTTACCCAGCTTTTTGTCATTAAATGTGTCATGTCTCCCATTCGGACTTCAATGTTTATGGTTATTTCCTCTTCTTCTTCTTGTAGTTGTGCTGTTGATTTGCCCATTATCGTTCCCAGGTGTTTGTAGTTTTCTCTTGTGTTTTGTTCATTGCTGTTGTTGTCGTAACCCGTTTTGGATTTGTTTCATATTTCCGAGCCTCTCTTGAGTTCTGGTTTTTGGTCATGGTAGGTAATATTTTGTTTAATTTAAATATAATAATAAGTTTCCTGTTTCCTGGCTTTTTGATTGCTCTTTTCTTGCATTTCGAGCCACTAGCTTCTGCCTTCCTCGATCCTCAATATGTTTGTTGCATTTGTGTATATATGCATGTAAAAAGATTTGTTTTATTGACTCATACTATGTAAAAAAAGAAGCTGCTAAAAGGAATGATATTTTAGGTTTGTTTGTTTCTGACTTTTGCACTAAGGATATACCGGTACACAATCTGTCATACTGTAAATGATCCAGAAGAGGGAGACGTGCACTTACACTGTTCCTCTCACCAGGAATTGAAACTGGATGTTATCTCTGCATTTAGTACATGTTGTACTTTTAATAAAGTGCGATATTTGAGCAAAACAAAATGGTGTATGTTTTGATTAGTATAAAACTGAAAAGAGCGGGGCACAACCTAACACTTTTTGACATTCTCAGTTTGTGTAAATCAACTTAGGGTTCAGAGTATTTTTTCCCCCACATTAATTTCAAACATGTCACAATTATGTGGTTTTGTTTTATTAATACAGTGTTTACTTTTTTCCTGATTTACCCTGAAAGATGGAAGTGAGATGTGACAACATGCCCCGGAGCACATTATAACATGATCATATGACAGATTAACATGCCTGATCTAATAAAAAAATATTCAAGAAAAATATTTTCTCAATAAAATACAATTAGTAACTTTTTCATATAAAATAATGGATTTTTTTAATAATTAAAAATGAACTAATTTTTTGAGTTTGACAACAAACACACACGAAAAAAGATATACAGCATTTCAAAACATAATAATAATAATTAATCATTTCTGAACATTGACCCTCAGTCTTTATTCACCTTTTTCTTGTGGTTTCTCAAAGAATTCATAAAAGTGTAGAATATAATATCATAGTTCTAATAGAGGCTCATTATAGTGTGACAACATGCCCCGCCTGAGCAACAGGGGTTTAAACACGGCGAGTGTTTCTGCTGGTTAGATCAGCATTAAACAACTAAATAAAATAATAACTTTTATGGTTTTAATAATTAAAATAAAACCAGATTTAGCACAAAATGCCTCTAGCACACTTGTTTGGCTGACATCTTTCAAAAATATGTAAGACATTCTACAACAACGAATGACAGCATGTTTATGGGAAGCCATACACTCATTTGTTGGTTCCTTGTCATGTGGTTGTGTGTCACGTTAATAAAGACAGCAATGTAACAGAACAATCTGATTAAACAATGCCAAGCATTCGGTTTAGACTGGAAACCCGACAGACAAGAGCTGACTATAATCTGCAGGAATGCGGATCAAAAACCATTAGCAGGAAACGCTGTGTCATCAGATAAAAATGTCAATCTTTGTTCACACTTATATATAGCCTACTGTATATATATATGTATTCAGATCCAAAACAGTGCTTTCCCACATGATGTCCATCTGTGATGATACAGCACATTCTCCATTCATTGGCTGTCAGTGGACAAGAGTCTCGAGATGCCAAAAAAACCCCTCAAATTTCACAGATTACAGCCGGAAAGTGGAATTACTGGTGTTTAACTTCTGAGACTTGGATAATGACCTTGTTCTTAATATAGAACAATTAAACACACAGTCTCTGTCGGTTTACAGATATTGTTCTTCTTCCACTAAAGTCTTGTTTACACTGCAGGTCTCGATGGCCAATTCTGATTGGTTGCCTATATCCGATTTTTTTGACCGTCCGTTTACACGTTCTTTCAATTCGCCTTTGGCTAAGCCACGCCCTAGAATGTAGATTGACCAATCACAGCGCAGCCGAGAATGAGCTCCCACAGAGGTCCGACACACTTTTTCACAGCGCTCCATTGACTTTCAACACAGGTGTCTCATATTTTCGGTCTCGGCAGGCTATTACCGTCGTAGGTTTATCAAAAATATGGTTAAATGTTGTGCCTGGGTCATTTGTAACACAGATTCGCGTTTCCCAGAGAGGTTGGAGGGGGTGTCAGTTTTTTCCCTTCCCAAAACCGAAGTCAAATCCTGACAAGTGTCGTGTTTGGGTTAAACTGTGTGGACGTCAGCTAAACCCCTCAAAGATCAACAAGCACAGCTTTGCTTTTAACCTTACTGTGAAGTTATACTAGTTAGACAGTTTTATAATGTTTATAGGATTTCGGTTCTCATACCGGTTCTTGATACGCTAGCACACGCTGCTAATACAACGTTATACTCGCGTTGTCGTTTGCTTTGTAATAACGATTATAGAAGTGAATAGAGACCTACCCAGCTTTGCATGGCATTTGGACGCCTTGTTGTTCCTTGCGTTTCACTGTATGTCTTGAATATAGCCTTCGAACGCATATTGCAGCCGCTTTTGCCTACTTCTATCGGACACTTATTTGCTGCTTTATAAAAGTTTGATCAAATGTCATCAGGAAGAGCCGTCACAGCTTAAGCCATGTTAATACCAAACCAGAGCCCAGATGAAGTTTGACGGACGTAGCAACAGTAACTAAGGGGGGCGGGGCTTAGCCAAAGGTGAATTGTGACCCACATCCGATTCATGCGTTTACACTGTCAGTGAAATGTGACCCAGTTCTTATTTTCTGCTCATATGTGACACATATCGGATGTGCTCTAGACCGTGTAAACAGAAGAAAAAACTCATGCATTTGGATATTTCGAGATCGGTTTCAGGCTTCGTTCATATGTGGAAATAAATCAGATATAAATTCACCCCTGAGACACGCATTTCATCAGAGCAACGAGATTCAATCAGTTTACTGCAGTTTCCTCCATTCGGACACACAGAAGACCCTAAACGTCTGTTTATAGCACAGTTTAATAGAACTCACGTTGTCCAAAGTGCTTCACAATCACACACTAAAAAACACAAAAAAACTGAAATAAACACATCACATAAACACATATAGACAATAACCCATTTAAGAAAACTCTCCATTTGAATTTAAAAGATGTTGTTTTAACACATGCTTTAACAAGTGTACAGTATGACATTTATTCTTGCACATTTCACATTATATCCTGAATTATGTTATGCAGTGTTCAGTTAAGACAGCGGTTTACATGATAATGAATATATTCTCCAGGTTCAGAAAGCCTGAGTTGTGTTTCTGTGATGAAGCCTCTTCAGTCTCTGCGTTCACTTTCAGCTTCTGTCTCAGGATGTCAAACTCTTTCATTCAAAACTGTATTTACAGTAGCTCTCCACACTCTAAAAAAATGCAGGGTTGTTTTAACCCAAATTTGGGTCAAATATGGATGAACCCAACCGTCTGGGTTAACGTTTTTTTATAAAAAAAAAAAAAAAAAAAAAAAAACGGTTGGGTTTGTCCAAATTTGACCCAAATTTAGGTTAAAACAACCCAGGATTCTTTGTTCTAATTCAGGGTTTTGTACTTTTTGGACATCTAATTCAAAAAAAGAAGAAGGAAGCATTTGTTCTACATGAAAAATGAGAAAGAACTCAATTTGAGCTTTAACTAGTTTTGATGTAGTTTGGAGTTCACAATAGAGTTATTCGACTGTCTTTCAGACATGATAGGAATGTTGACAATGAAGAAAGTCTATGCCACAATTTTCAGAACAAAATTAATAGTAAGCTAGGAGGAGGTAGGTATGCAACAAGTTCACTATTTACTATCAAATGTAAACACACACACACACACACACACACACACACACACACACACACACACACACACACACACACACACACACACACACACACACACACACACACACACACACACACACACACACACACACACACACACACACACACACACACACACACACCACACACACACATATTCTCTCTCTCACACACACACACACACACTCACATATTCTCTCTCTCTCTCTCCTCTCTCTCTCTTCTCACACACACACACACACACACACACACACACACACACACACACACACACACACACACCACACACACACACTCATACTCTCTCTCTCTCTATCACACACACACACACACACACACACACACACACACACACACAACACACACACACACACACACACACACACACACACACACACACACACACACACTCATACTCTCTCTCTCTCTCTATCACAACACACACACACACACACACACACACACACACACACACACACACACACACACACACACACACACACACACACACACACACACACACACACACACACACACACACACAATAACGATGCCATTTAAATGTTCATTTACGCCTATAAATAATTACAAACAAACGTGTCCATGCGGTCTAAATAAAGTGAGATGAAACCGGTCTAACAGCGTGTTTGCAGATCCAGTAAGTTAAAGGTGTAACTCACTAACTCCACTAATCACACACACACACACACACACACACACACACACACACACACACACACACACACACACACACACACACACACACACATCAACTCCACTTCCCATGATCCCCCGAGAGCAGATCTCACTTCTCCAGCCCGCTCGGATTCACTGAGGTTCTGCTTGGCAATTGTTAATAAGCAAAGACGCTTTGGCAGAATCACAGACAACAGCAGCAAACCTTCCCATGATGCCCGAACTCGAGCAGTAACAGCATGGCTGTGCAAGGTAAGGCTTTAAATATATATTTATGCTCAAATGTTTTTGTATTGAAATGAACGCCACAAGTATACACACACACACACACACACACACACACACACACACACACACACACACACACACACGGTTTGGGATTATGATTGGCTGCCGATCAGCCGCAGATCTTTGCCCTGCTCTTATACTGGAAACCTATGACATGGAGATGGGCTCGCGAGGCCTGTGTGTGTGTGTGTGTAACCAGTCTATGCATGTAGTGTAAAGATTGCCGATCTGCATCATTCAGCATCTGCGCGCTCATCCTCTGATTCACAGAAGAAGACCACAGAGAGGAGCACAACACAACACGGCATGTGCGCTCACCGTTTTACCGTTTAAACGCTGTGTTCAGTGCGACGCGATGCGATGCGCCCTTCA
>CM070827.1:2248576-2266076 GCA_036326025.1 Chrosomus eos
GCTTTTGATTTTAATAGAAATGTTTAATTATTAGAGCCTTGATTCTTACATGCATCTTGAAAATAAAGTGATTAAAGCATTCACTTGATTCAAGTTTAGTGGACATATAATGCATCTTAACCTTTAAGACTGAAAACGTCCCATAACATTTAGTTTTTAACATTGTTTTGGTGGTTCCATCTTTAATTGAGGATTATTGCACCCTAGGTAGGGCCAAAAGCCAAAATAATTACATTTCTAAACCTTTTGTTGTCAGCATACTGAAGATGTCCTGTCTCAGCATATACAGTCATAGAGAACCTGAGGATTTCTGCTTTACAAACAAAACATAATAGATCTTTAGGGAGAGTAGGCCTACATGTACACTATTCCCCTGAAAATGAGCTCTGCCGAAATATCTGTAGCAAACCTGTGAGTGATTACACATATTAAACGCTTTCTGGTAGGATCTTGCAGTATCATCTCAGGGGTGTACTTGTATAAACGCTTTGGCTGTTTAAAACACTTGTGATTCTTCTTCATGATTGGTCATGAGGGACGTGACATACAGTATAAGCTATAATAACCCAGCCTGGATGAAGACAGCAGTGTGACTGTAGGGCTGTTTAGTTAATGCTCTGCTGAATGATTCCTTACGCTCTTTTAGAGTGACATTTACACTTTATAAGACTGCAAAACACTCGATTCCTGCATTTGTGATGTCCACTAAAGTGCCCCTATTATGCTTTTTCGTAAATTACCATTATTGTAGTGTGTATTTTAGCTGTTTGTGAATGTAAAAGCTCTGCAAAGATTAAAGTGCAGATTAATGGAGTTACTAAAAGAAAGAAGTGATTCTGAACTGAAACGAGTCGTCAGTAATTCAGTCTCGATTCCTGCTGAACTTACGTAGGTTTGTAACTAATTTGCATAATGGCAGCCTCTCCTCTTGATTGGCTGAACAGCGTCTCTTAGCCCCGCCCTCAAACACTAGTGTATCTGAGACTGAAGAGTTTGGTTCGTGTTGTTCGTGTCGAGAAGACGCTGTTTTCTGCTGACAAAGCAAATCCACTTTGATGAGATTGATACGGTAAAACCCACGCCATCGTTACTGTTCGTATCACTGTATATCAAGAGCTGAGATTCAGAGATGATAATGAGCGTTTGCTTTATGACCAATCACAGCAGTGCAGTTCTCAGAGAGGCGGGGTTTAGAGAGACTGAATCTTCAAACAAACCGTTTTAGACACTATGAGAAAAGGGTTGATGCTGCAATTAATATTATGAGAAAATGTGTGTTTTTTGATCTTGGATGCATGTAAACCGTTTGTAGGAGATTCCAAAACAAAATTAGAAATTAAAATGGCATAATAGGGGCTCTTTAAGCAGCAGAAATATGCATGTTATGTTGAAATGTTCGGCGAGCATAAAATGAGGAATGCTCGAGAAATCTGGTTATGCTTCAGCGTGTAAAAGGAATATGTGTTGGAATGGCTGGTGACGGATCGCTCAGTCACATGAGACATTCAAAGACATTAGCATTCTCAAGCGACTCGAGATGAAAACGCTGAGAGACTGAGCCTGACTCTCTCCAGGCGGACTCAGAGACTGAAACACACTGATGGTGTGTGTGTACGCAACGCTGGAGAACATGTCGACAGAGAGTGTGTGTGCCAGATACAGCTTCTGAAGAGAGCGAGCTTGATCAGCAGAATTGAGAGGGTGTTAAGGACTATTTTCTTATATAGGGCAGTTGAGTTGGGCTGTATGAATTTTTAAAGTTCAGACATACTGTACTTGGCTTCTTCAGCAGGGTTATTCTTTATATAAGACAAATCAGTCTAAAGGCTCGTACACACCGGGACGAATATCGGCTCGCGTTATTCGTCAGCGTTTTTCAACGCGTTTTTTGTGTTCACACCCAAGCGTTTTTCGCTGACGATGAGCCGAGTGAACATGCAAATTCATTCCCTGACATTAGATGGCGCTTAATGTACAGAAATACCCCGGTCCATAAAGTGCTTCTGACACTCGCTTGTCACTCAGAAGAAGAGAGCAAGTTTGTCGCGTTTGTCATACAGTTCTTTATTCTCATTGGTGTCTCTTTATAGACACCAACGAGACCAGCAGCTCTACATTCATCTGGCCTTGCATCTTCCTCGTCTTATTTCTTCCCTGCAGAGTGTAGTAGACGGACGCTGTGTATCTTCTTCGCCATTACGTATGTGTGCTCGGCAAGACCGTTTTGTGTTTGAGCGCCCCCAAGTTGTGTTTTACTGTAACTTCAGAAGCTCCAGACACGTGAGCAAAAGCGTCAATCTCATTGGTCGGATAGTTTTTGACGCGGCGCGTCAAACTGAAAAAACGAACCCGAGGCGTTTTTTTTAAAAATGACGCTTTTACGCGCGGCGTTTTACGCGTCGGTGTGAACACTCACATTGGCGCCCTTTGTTTAGTCACGAGGCGTTAAACGTCGGCGAATAACGCGCGCGAAATTCGTCCCGGTGTGAACAGGCCTTAATCCTCCTGACCTTTATTCACTGACTCTACCGTTGAAAAGGGTCAATACGTTGTTGTTTTTTGGTTTGTTTTAAGATATTAATACTTTTACTCAGCAACGATTAATTAAATTGATTAAAAAGACTTTTACATTGTTACAAATATTTTAAATAAATGATAATGGAATAAATTTCCACTCATCAAATGATCCTAAAAAAAAATGTTATAAGTGAGAAAGAAGTTTTCTATACGTACTGTATGAAAAGTTTACTAGTAGATGTTTATTTTATGATGTCACAAAAATTCAACATGCTTGGTGATTGAGATATTGAAATCGGTTGACTTGCAGATATTGGAAATACACCAGTGTTGGTGAAGCAACTTTGTTCTAAAGGTTTAAGACCTTTCTGGAAACCAGGATTTTTGGAGCCAGTTTGAGAGGTTTAACTCGACACCATTGCAAGGTGCAATTTTCTGTAATTGTGCTCTTTTTCCTGTTTTTTTAACTTTATTATTTTACGTTATTTACTGATAACAGATTTCCTCAGCTGCATCTCTCAAAGATCATTCTATTTATATATTCAAATCAGGCAAGTCTGATGTTAAAGTCATGAAAACAGAAGTTGTGCTCGTCTTTTCTTCCCTTTTGTGACATCTATCCGAGTGAAACACTTCTTACACAAGAACAAATGTGGGCGGGGCTTGATTGTGTCTGTGGGGAATTGATTGGATGGTTGTGGATTGCTATTGGCTGATCTCATGTGAGTGACAGGTTATAGCCCCGCCCTCGTCATCAGAGAAGAGATGAGGGGAAGTTATTCTGATTCAAGATTACCAGGAACATGAATTTAAAACGATGTCCACAGATAAATCATTTAGAATAAACACTGCAATATTGCATAAAAATAAGAAATGTCAATTTTGTTTTTAAGGTGACTTTAATGGTGTGAAATGATTTTAAATATGCATCATCGGTCAGTCGTTGAAGATTTGATTTCAGCATGCATGTATTCCAAGCATTCCTCAGAGAGTTTTCCAAGTCGACACACCTGAGCGATGTAAAATATGTGTTCAATGTTTCTCATTCATAAGTTGAAGTGCTAAGCTGGGGTAAAAATCACTTGCTTTATCATGGAAATTAAGTACATTTCTTCTTAGGAATACACCATTAGGAATACACATTTATTGGCATTGATGTTTCCTTGAAAAACTTTTAACATCCATTGAATCTTTCCATTGCACAAAAGTTTCTTAATCGTGGAAAAGGCTTATAAAACCTTCTTCACATTAAGAAATAAATGGTTATTTTTAGGATCTGATCACTGAAAGGTTCTTTGGAGAACCTGAACTTCTTCTTTAATGGCATTTCTGTGAAACCCTCTTTTTGGAAGCTTTATTTTTAAGAGCATCTCCATCGATCTCAATCAATCTTCCACTAAACCTCACTTCTACTGAGACTCAGATTCTCATTCTAAGTCTCCGGTGATAATCGATATGGTTTGTTCTGCATGTCTATTTATTCACTGCTCAGCTATTTTTACTTTAGAGAGTTAGCTGATGCCAAAGGGAAGGGATAAAGATAGTCTGTCTAATTTAAGCTCTGATTAATATTCATCTGAATCGAGGCTAGAGGAGCTGGCTGCCATTGTCATCTTCACAGCAATGAAGCATATTACATTTCTTTTTTGCTCATTATTTTACTGTAATTGAAGCACTTTGGCGTTATCAGCTCTACTTTAGTGAATTGTTAACAAGTAAAGGATGGATTGATCTGATACTGAGCTTTATCAGACTAAGATGCTGGACTGGCTGTCGGTGAAAGTCAGCAAGTGTTCATTTATGGTGCAACTTATTTTGAACATATTTAGTTTTATGCAAGGATATATGTATGCTTTGCAGATGTTGTTTATGCTCAAACAGCAACATTACACACTAACGAAAGTTAATCATACTTTACCACCCCTTTAACTTTAACTGAAATATACTTTTCAGAGCATTGGTTTGTGTGGCTATGACTGGAGATGCATGATATATCAAATATGTTCTTTTTCAATGTTATCGGGCCAATAAAAACATTTGACAGATATGTTAAAGCTGATAAATAATGTATTATTTCCTTCAGCTGAGACACTTCAGATGCGCACTGTTCAACATGATGGATTTGAATGGCTTGAAATATGGTTGGAATCACTTCAAAAAAGGAAAAACAGTTCACTGCAACAAAATTATAATGAGAACATCATAATTGTGTGTTTGGGACATGGCTTTTAATGCTGAGACTTTTGTTTTTGTAATCAGGCTCTCAAAAATTATATAAAAAATTGGATTTAGATTTATCGGCCAATATATCGTTATTTAAAGAAAGATTTATCGGTTATCTGTATCGGCCAAAATATTAATATCAGTGCATCCTTCGCTATTATATCATTATTTAACAAGCTTAGATGTAATAATTTGATTAGTGACAATGTTATTCAGCTCAAGTTAGTTCAGTGTTGATTCGGTTCAGTTCAATAACTGGGTCAATGTTGCAAACTTCATCAACTTAAAAAAAAAGGTATTCGGCTATAAAAGACAACAACTTCATTATTCAGTTTATTCTCTTTGCATCATTGACCATCATTTTCCAGTTTATCCCTTTAAAGCTTATTTTCAAACGATCTGTATTGTAGAAATAAAGCCGAGTTGATTTGACTGTTGCTGAACTTGATGTATTGTACTGTATGTTGTATTGTAAAACTGAATGTATTGTATGCTAATTTGTCCATTTGCAGGAAATAGTGAGTGTCGGGTCTCACTTTCCTTGGTTACATTTGTTGAGGCTACATATGAAATTTGGGTTGAACAAGCAGCTGAAAGTTATGAGGTCATAACTGATTATAGCTTCGACTCTTTTTCAGTGGCATAAAGAACAAAAAAACAAACAAGATGAGAACAAAATAAGATGACAGGTTCTCCTTTGTGGATCGAGAGAGTTTTATAAGCAGAAAGTTCTCAGTCCCAGCGGACAGACGCCTTGTTTCCCTAAAATAGGATTTTGAAATGCTTTCAAAATTCTTGCTCCTGATTAAATATGTATATCTGTCTCAGTACTTTGAGTCCATATTAGCTTGCAATGCTTGCTATTTATAATCTCTCTAAAGACTTCGACTGTTTCAAATGTGCAGTGAGCATTTCGCCTCTGTTTTGTCTGCTAAGCAAGTTATTGGTAGGCCAAATGTTGAGGATATTTTTAGAGTAAAGTTGTCTATTTAAAATGGGTCACTACCTTTTTTTTAACCTGCTAAAATAAGTAAAATATTTGGAGTACATCTTTGTAGTTTTTGAATGGTGGAATTGTAGAGAAACAAAGATCTAGAGGCATTAAAGAGATCTATTATGTGCTTCTACAAAGTCTTGATGTTGTTTTTGGGCTCTATAAAAACTTTTTCCTGCTTGAATGTTGATTATTTTCCTCATATTCTCCATTGTTGCGGCTCCTCTCTTTCCAGTCTGTCAGTAACGCTCTGTTTACTTCCTGTCTCAATGAAGCCCCTCCTCCTGAAAATCACACTGTGCTCTGGTTGGTCGGCTGGATCAGTGTGTTGTGATTGGTCGAGCGCTTCGAGTGTGTTTGGGAAATGTCCCGCCCCTTACCATAACCGCCAGTTTAACACACTACTAACTAACTCAACCAGGCCCCGCCCCTTTATTCTGCGTATGAATTATTATAATGAGGAATATTGTGACGTGTTCGTTCCCGGAAGAAACTCAAGACTACAATGAAGCGTTTCAGGAGTTCAGAAACACTGATATAGAGAAGAACTGGAGCTTTTTCATCCTCAAACAGCAACATTACACACTAAAGAAAGATAAAAATTGACCAAAAAAAGCATTATTGGTCCTTATTTTAAATACGCATCTCAGATGCACCATGAGGTGTGAGAGTTTAGAGTGTCAGAAAGCTATATCCTAATTTTATCCTCTTAGCTTGATGAGAAGAAAGCCAAACTATATTTAATTGTACATTTAACAATAACCATGAAATTGTCCAACCTGGAAAATTCATTGCAGCTTTTTTAAATCTAAGATTTAACACAAAACAAGCCAGTGGCTACTTACAACACTTTAAATGGGTCTCTGAGAGTTTAAATAAAATTGATTAATGTGACCGACTTTACGACTGAAATGTTATCAGTAGATGTGAGTATGCAGGCCTGAATGCTGAAACTTGAGAGGAAAGTTCAGAATCTCTGAAGCTGAAACGCTTCGGACGCCTCGCTACACGCTCGCTGAAGCTCTAATTGAGCTCTTTGAAGAGCGAGGGAAAGAGAGAGAGATAATTGTCCCATGTGTGAGCTGAGAAAAAGCTTCCAATCTCGGCCCCTTTCCCAATTTCAAGCCATCCTCCAGGATAAAGGGATTGTCCCTGCTCTATAAAGTAGGTTACCGTAATTCAGGAATTGGATAGAGATATTGGATCCTGGCCTGATGTGGGTCTCCTCGATTCATTACATCTCCAAACCCGATCCGGATCTCAGGGGACCAGTGGTGTGAGATTACCTCATCGCATCTAAAGTGATTCAGTAAGACGTCTTATCAAAAGTTAAGACTGAATAACATTTCTCAAGTATAAAAGAGGACCAATAATGCTTTTTCCATGTTTAACTTTCCTGTTTGAGGAGGAAAAAGCTCCTGTTATTCTCTATATCAGTGTTTCTGAACTCCTGAAACGCCTCCATTGTATCTTGAGTTTCTTCAGGGAACGAACACGTCACAATATTCGTCATTATAATAATTCATACGCAGAATAAAGGGGCGGGGCCTGGTTGAGTTAGTTAGTAGTGTGTTAAACTGGCGGTTATGGTAAGGGGCGGGACATTTCCCAAACACACTCGAAGAGCTCGACCAATCACAACACACTGATCCAGCCGACCAATCAGAGCACAGTGTGCTTTTCAGAAGGAGGGGCTTCATAGAGACAGGAAGTAAACAGAGCGTTACTGACAGACTGGGAAGAGAGGAGCCGCAACAATGGAGAATATGAGGAAAATAATCAACATTTAACATTAAAAACCTGCTCTAGACTTTGTTAAAGGGCATAAATGGCCTCTTTAAAGGCCTGCAATGCATTTTTGACCATTTTAAAAGTTTCCCCAGTGAGATAGAAGGCCAAGAATTCAGCATTTTATCTCATAGCAACTGAAGTTCATCAGGCTACGTTGGTAATCATTGCAATGTTTATCTGTGATTTACTGTGACTCTTTTGATAGCATCATGTATACACTATAATATACGTTTACTTGGAAGATGCTAAATATGATTCATAACAGCAATAGTGCTGTATTTCCCTGCCAAACCTGTTGCCGTATACATTTTAAAGTTTGCGTATATGTACATAACACATATTTAGTAAAACAATATGTATTTAATTGCTTTATGCTTGTGTTGCAGTTTTCTACAGTGGGTCACTGGGGGTTAAAGTAAATTAAAAAGTAAGTTTTATTGAGTACAGTACCCGTTCATGATCTAAAAAAAGTAAATTAAGACATTTATTCAGGGAGGAAAAATTAAAATGATTTAAAGTGACAGTAAAGACATTTACATTACATATTCAAATAAATTCTGTTCTTTTTAATACTTCTTTACTTTAATAATAATCAAAAAATCCTAAAATACGTATCACGGTTTTCACAAAAATCTGAAACAGTTTTTAACAGTTATAATCATAAATGTTTCTGGAGCATCAGATCATCATATTATAGTGATTTCTGAAGGATCATGTGACACTGAAGACTGGAGTAATGATGCTGAAAATTCAGCTTTAAATCACAGGAATAAATTACACTTTACTATATATTCACATAGAAAACAGCTGATTTACATTACAATAATATTTCACAATATTACAAATCAAACTGGGTGAGCAGAAACGACATCTTTTTTTAAAACTTACCGACCCCAAACGTTTTGCAGTGCACATTTTGTTTTAAAGTTAAATAATGCATTAAAAAATCCAATTTCCCCAAGTGCTTAGCAACTGAGTTTAATAGTTATTAAATGTATATTTTTCCCAGAGAGGATTTGATTCAGTTTTTGGTTTCTCCTGTAATATTTACAGTTTTGCTTCGAGCCTCCATCACAGCGCTGGACAGCATTGGAAGTGAACTGCCCTCACAGCTTTATATCCTCACACGAATAATGACGTATATGTGTTCAGAATCAGCTGATCTCAACTATCTCCACTTCTGTTTCTGGGTCACACCACACTGAGCGCACAAACAAACCACTCCACTTTTAAATGCCTGCCATCCAGCCTTACTTGAAGAACACTAGAGTCCACAGCAATGCAGTCGAGATGTTCTGACACTATTGAGTTAATCAGTTCATTCAGACTTTCTGGACTTTCTCTTCACTGTGTAAATCAGCCCTAGCCTGGTTCTACCAGACTCTCGTACATTTAATTTGTACAGAGAGTCTGGCCTCTCGTAGGAGGATCATAAAGGCAATTTTTGTTTAAAAAAAAAAAGGGGGGGGGGGGGGCTTTTTTAGAAGCCATATGATAACATTAAAATGAAAATATTCTTTTCAATTCAACAATAGCTCTTCAGTTCGATTCCCAATGTAAGCTGATCTGGGATGCTCACCATCATTTATTTGATTAAAAATACAGTAAAAATAGGAAATTTCTGAAATATTATTACAATTTAAAATAACTCTATTCTATGTGAATATATAGTAAAGTGTAATTTATTCCTGTGATCAAAGCTGAATTTACAGCATCATTACTCCAGTCTTCAGTGTATGATCCTACAGAAATCATTCTGAAACATTTATGATTATTATCAGTTGAAAACAGTTGTGCTGATTCATAGTTTTGTGGAAAAAGTGTTTTTCAAAATTGCAAATACATTCTATATTAGTCTTTCTACTTCGCTACTTCACATTGCTTTGTAATTATTTATGCAATTTTACTAGAAATTTCTGAGTTTCAAAGTAAATCCTGCACTAGATTTTTTCAGGATTATTTGATGAATATAATGTTCAAAAGAACAGCAGTTATTTGAAAACATTGTAACATTGTAACTGTCTTTACTGTCACTTTTGATCAATTGAATGTATTTTTGCTGTATTGATTTCTTCACAAAAAAAAAAAATCGTACTGACCCCAAACTTTCTGTAAAAAATATAACGTAATTTTTACGGTAAAAAAAACGGCAGCTGTGGTGCCAGAACTTTACCGTCAAAAATACGGTAGCAACGTTATTAGTTTTACAGTCTTAACTTAAAATTTACAGTAATAAACCGTATTTCATTATCTGAATCAGGGTATCCGCGGGGTCTTGAAAAGTATTAAAAGGTGATAAATCAATTTTGGGAAAATTAAGACCCTTAAAAAGTATTAAAAAGTCTTATCACGGGTTCATAAAGTCTTAAATTTTGAAAGTATTTTTTCTGAATTAGCTGTCCAACAGTTTGAGTCCCAAAAACATCGTAAAAGTGTGTGAATTTAGTCATTTTTATTAAAAAAACGAACAGGTACATAAAAAACTAGGCTATTTTGGGTGCGTTCGTAAATTGCCTCTCTGTCATGTCAGTCACTGTACTGATTGCCTACACCAAACACTGATCGCTAAACCTACCCGTCACTGTAACCTAAACCAATGAAATCGGTTGCAGGGCGGGATTTTCCCAGGGAGGGAAAAAAAAATCAAGCGTATTACAACGCACCAAATGTTTTAAGAGAAGGTTTGTGATTTACTATCCCAGCTTATTTGATTTTTTTGTATC
Source organism: Chrosomus eos (assembly GCA_036326025.1). Taxonomy (NCBI): domain Eukaryota; kingdom Metazoa; phylum Chordata; class Actinopteri; order Cypriniformes; family Leuciscidae; genus Chrosomus; species Chrosomus eos. Next base: position 2,258,825 of record CM070827.1, read on the forward strand.
AGAGTGGTCTATAGTCTTTATCACAAACTAAAACTGTTAAGTTAAAAGTATCACTGATGTTAATGGTTACAGCTTGAAGTGGCGGTGAGGTATTAAAAAATATTGAGAAGGTCTTGAAAAAGTCTTGAAAAGGTATTAAAATTAACTTCAAGATTCCTGCATATACCCTGCTGATATAATGTTAATTTACCGACCTATTGAAGTATTAATATCTGTTTTGTAATACACTGACAATCAACAATCACAGCAGTGATGAAAGTCACATGATCAATCAAAGCTCATCACAAGCAGCTTATACACAAGAAAGATAATATTAATATATAGAAGCTGAAGAGTTTCATTGGCACACACACTAAACACCATTATGGTAACACACATGAAATTTTAGAAATGCAATAAACATTAATTTAACAACATTAAATGTAACATAAAACCCTAATGTACATAACTGATTAGAACAAAACTACGAAAACTATGAAGAAATAGTTATTTCCACAAAAATATATCAATTGTTAAGTGTCACGCATAGAATTGTGGGAATGTCAATTTATGTTTTTTCACTGTAAATTATACAATGAGATGTTCTTTTTCACTTTCAAAAACTGTAAATGTAACGGTAATTTACAGTAAAATTACAATAAATGTACCGTTAGATCTATCACAATTATTTACTGTATATAAGGAAACTTTCTGTTAACCAATTAACAGTTTTTCACTGTAGCATTTTACCTACATTGTCTTTTACCGTTAAAATCACGATCATTTTTTACAGTACACTATATAGTGCACAATATTGCACACATTGCTTAAAGTAACACCAAGTAACTTTTCCTCTTCGGTCGCCCTACTGGTTGGAAACGAAATTGTCCATTGCCGCTGTCGTAAATAATTTAGCCTACCGTCACACGCACGCTCGCTGTTTACCCAGCACCGGCTTTAGAATGAACGATGTCCACAGACAAGGTAGAGTATGTTACATGATTTCATGAAAGGATGATGTATAGCGACATCAGAAACGAAGAAAAACGAAATAATGACTATTGTAGCGCTTGACGTAAAGCAGTCGAATTGTGTAGTTCTTTTTGTGCACGGGTTCCTACCCGAAACCCGAAGTTACATAGTGCCAGTAAAAGCGATACAGACCCCGTCAGGCGATGGCAGACGAGTCATTTAACTTATTTTAAGTCGATGTACCATCACAAGAGTCTTGGAAATATATTATGAAGGTTGACAAACTACTTAGTGTTACTTTAAATTGCTTTTGAGTTTACAGACATAATTATATTATATCTCCTTTCATTTTACATGAATAAAATAACAGCATAAGGCCGGGTGAGTAAATAATGACAGCATTTTTATTTCTGGGCCGTACTGGCCCTTTAAATGAGTGTGAGGAATTAAACAGTGAAGCATCTCTTTCTCTTTCTCAGTCTCTCGCTCCCTCCTTCCCTCAGTGCGCATGTCGTTCAGAAGAGGAGAGGAACCTGATCTATATTTAGAGGAAAGGCAGAAAAAGCCTTCTAGCCCCAGTACATCTAAACACACAAATCAAGGTCTCTGAGATCAGTTATCATTGATATATCCGTGGTTTTAGAGTGTGTGTGTGTGTGTGTGTAAGAGAGAGAGATGTAGAGCGAGGAGAAAGCAGAGGATCTGAGAGAAGAAAACGCTCGTGCTTTGCATGCTAATCTGCTTTTTGTTTCAAGGCTTGTTTCTCGTAGATGCTCTGTGTTCTGGAAGATTCCCAGCGTTCCCAGTTCAGTAAACACATCAGTCGTTCTCTCAGTAATGCTGTTCATCTGATGTGGTCATGGTTTGGTTTGATGAGCTGCTGTTACGCAACGGCTTGTTGAGCTCATCACAATCACAGTCCTATCCAACATTAACATTTGAATCATTTATTGTTACAAACCTGCATGCTTTCTTCTTCTGGAAAAGAGGTTTCACAGATTTTCTGAGCGGCTTTAGATGGGGAACAAAAAGCACCATAAAGCATCATATTATACAGTATATATATATATATATAACTGTCTTGTTATTAGACTATAAGACTATATTTTTGTCTGAATCCATATGATAGCTTTGTATGCGAATACGCGTAATTTTAATTTTGGTTACACTTTATTTTACATTGTCCTTTTTACATGTAATTACTGTAGTAATAACTAAAAATTATGCATAATCACATGCAACAACTAACCCTATAAAGTACATGTGTAGTTAATTATTACTCAGTACATAAATGCATAAGTATGGACACCTTAAAATAAATTTTAACAGTTTTTAATAATATTTCTGAACTATTTTTTATTTTTCCTGGTTCAGCTAAAGTTTTAATAATTTAAGCATTTTTTTTATAAAAAATGTATTATTATTATTTAAGTTTTTTTTACATCTATATTTTTTATTATTTTTTGCTATTTCAGTTTTAGTTATTTTACGTCTATATAGTTTTTATTATTTTTTGCCATTTCAGTTTGTTATTTTACGTCTATATAGTTTTTATTATTTTTTGCCATTTTAGTTTTAGTTATTTTACGTCTATATAATTTTTATTATTTTTTGCCATTTCAGTTTTAGTTATTTTATGTCTATATAGTTTTTATTCTTTTTTGCCATTTCAGTTTTAGTTATTTTACGTCTATAAAGTTTTTATTATTTTTTGCCATTTCAGTTTTAGTTATTTTACGTCTATATAGTTTCTTTATTTTTTGCCATTTCAGTTTTAGTTATTTTACGTCTATATGGTTTTTATTATTTTTTGCCATTTCAGTTTTAGTTACAGTATTTTACGTCTATATAGTTTTTATTATTTTTTGCCATTTCAGTTTTAGTTACTGTATTTTACGTCTATATAGTTTTTATTATTTTTTGCCATTTCAGTTTTAGTTATTTTACGTCTATATAGTTTTTTATTATTTTTTGCTATTTCAGTATTAGTTATTTTAGTACATTGTTAATGTAAATGAAAATCAGAAATGTTGGAAACTACAGTAAAATATATTGTTGTTTCTGGTTGCATTATGTTTTGAGTTAATTGAAATTAAAAATTTGAATTAATAGAAATAAATAAATTGGTTTAATCAACAGAAACTCAAAATATTATGTCATCTAAACAACATTAGTTAATCTAAGTTGACAAATGTGATAAATCTTCATAATAAAGTCATGAAACTTTTACAGTGTAGCTGAAAAATTAAATAACTTGTTATATACTGTATATATTTTTATTTTAAGTTAATATTTATTTTATTTAAAGCAACAAAAATGTTTTTTATGGTTTTAGTTTTTTTTTTTTTTTAGATTCATTTAACTATAATAACCCTAGACTAGAATTTAATTGATTAGTTTATCATTTGCTTTCATTGTAAGAAAAAGAGCAGCTGGGACATTCTGCTAAACTTCTCCTTTTGTGTTTCACAGAAGTCATACGTGTTTTAAAAAGACATGACGGTGAATAAATAATACCAGAATATTAATTTCATATTACTTATATAACCAACAATGTGGTTGTTAAACGTTGTGTTGTAAACTGCGTGTTTATTGTTTGCAAACAGATGTTTATGAAAATGATTGAATTATTAACATTAAAACAGTTGGCGTACAGTAATGATGCTTCAGTGGTGATGTTCCAGTCTCTCAGCGTTTAATATGATCATATTGTTCTGCTAGAGCTCCGTGGTTACTCATAAGCAGTGTTTCCACGCTGGCTTTTATTTTGCTTATTTATTTCATCTTCATGTGTGTGTAATCTCTGTCAGAAAGAGCTTGTTCTGGCTCTCAGACTCATAACGTGACAGATACATCTCTTCAAGTGTTTTACTCTTTAATGTTTCTCTCAACGACAGCCAGAGGACTCTTCATGTGCTGCTTTTTATAGATCATTATTATTATTATTAATGTCATTAGCAGGGTGGCCGCGGGTCCTTAAAAACTCTTAAATAAAGTTTTCCTATAAATTGCCTTAAAATGCCTTAAAGTTTTCCTATTAAAGGCCTTAAAAAGTCTTAAAATGTCTTAAAGTTTTTCTGTAAAAGGCCTTAAAATGTCTTAATGTCTTAAATAAAGTTTTCCTATGAAAGGCCTTAAAAAGTCTTAAAATGTCTTAAAGTTTTTCTATAAAAGGCCTTAAAATGTCTTAATGTCTTAAATAAAGTTTTCCTATGAAATGCCTTAAAAAGTCTTAAAATGTCTTAAATAAAGTTTTTCTATAAAAGGCCTTAAAATGTCTTGAATAAAGTTTTCCTATGAAAGGCCTTAAAAAGTCTTAAAATGTCTTAAAGTTTTTCTATAAAAGGCCTTACAATGTCTTAAAATGTCTTAAATAAAGTTTTCCTATGAAAGGCCTTACAATGTCTTAAAATGTCTTAAATAAAGTTTTCCTATGAAAGGCCTTAAAATGTCTTAAATAAAGTTTTCCTATGAAAGGCCTTAAAATGTCTTAAATAAAGTTTTCCTATGAATGGCCTTAAAATGTCTTAAAGTGTTCCTATGAAAGGCCTTAAAATGTCTTAAATAAAGTTTTCCTATGAAAGGCCTTAAAATGTCTTAAATAAAGTTTTCCTATGAAAGGCCTTAAAATGTCTTAAATAAAGTTTTCCTATGAAAGGCCTTAAAATGTCTTAAATAAAGTTTTCCTATGAAAGGCCTTAAAATGTCTTAAATAAAGTTTTCCTATGAAAGGCCTTAAAATGTCTTAAATAAAGTTTTCCTATGAATGGCCTTAAAATGTCTTAAAGTTTTCCTATGAAAGGCCTTAAAATGTCTTAAATAAAGTTTTCCTATGAAAGGCCTTAAAATGTCTTAAATAAAGTTTTCCTATGAAAGGCCTTAAAATGTCTTAAATAAAGTTTTCCTATGAAAGGCCTTAAAATGTCTTAAATAAAGTTTTCCTATGAATGGCCTTAAAATGTCTTAAAGTTTTCCTATGAAAGGCCTTAAAATGTCTTAAATAAAGTTTTCCTATGAAAGGCCTTAAAATGTCTTAAATAAAGTTTTCCTATGAAAGGCCTTAAAATGTCTTAAATAAAGTTTTCCTATGAAAGGCCTTAAAATGTCTTAAATAAAGTTTTCCTATGAAAGGCCTTAAAATGTCTTAAATAAAGTTTTCCTATGAAAGGCCTTAAAATGTCTTAAATAAAGTTTTCCTATGAAAGGCCTTAAAATGTCTTAAATAAAGTTTTCCTATGAAAGGCCTTAAAATGTCCTAAATAAAGTTTTCCTATGAAAGGCCTTAAAAAGTCTTAAAATGTTTAAATTCAGATTCGATGGGTCTTAAATATTTCTGGTCAATTACCGCTAAAATTCCTCCAGTCTGACGAACCCAATGTCCGTCAAATAACCAGTGAAGCATCGAATCGCGAGAGTTATTCTGATTTTATTACATAAACAGCGATTGATAATGATAATGTATTTCTGCTAGCGCTGTTGAGACTGTGAGAGATATTATAGTGAGAAATCAAAACTAATGAGCATAACAGCATATAAAAAACATACAGGAGAAACATACTGAGGTAAAAATGAAAAATGTTGAGTTATTTTATTTATAACATATGATATAGTTAAGTAACATGACATGACAGGAGCTATTTTGCTGAATATTCTCACGATTTCAAATTTTACATTGATTTTAATTTAATAAACAAGTAGTTAATATAAAATTACTTCAATTACTTAGGTTAAACATTAAATATTACATAATTTAATATGTGTATTTGCATCACAGGTTTGGTGTTAAATTTCATTCAAAGTGCCATTAAAAAGTCTTAAATTTAACTTGTTTAATCACAAAAATGTCTGCATTAAGCTTTGGTTCTCTCTGAGTAATATCAAATCCTTATGATTGTATTGTATGTGTCAGGATTATAGAAACGCTGTGTGTCTGTCATAATTTTGTCTTCTCATGCCATCTAGAGGATAAAGTGAAACATGAACAAGCCTGGAATATGAAATAATGAATAATGAAATAATAGTCAGAAACACAATCACAGATTATTGAACCCAATATTATTAGATACTATTATATTTTTTTATTAATATTTTGAATTGTGTTTTTGTTTGTATATTTTCTGCTTTGATTTTATATATATATATAATATATATATATATATATATAATATATATATATATATATATATATATATTATGTATGTATGTTGTTGTTATTATTATTATAGTTCTAGTTTTGGTTATTTTAGTCCATCAAGTTAAAATGAAAATGTAAAATGTTGCCTCGGCAACTAGCATAATAAGTTGTATGAAATAAAATAAGTTTTGCATATATTTTATTTTATTTCAGTTCTCATTTATTTTATTTCAAGCAACAACAACATCACTTTTTTATGGTTTGGTTTTAATGTCAGTTATCCTGATTAAAACTTTAGACAAAATATATTTTTTAAAGTTCCCCCCTTCATATTCAGTATCATATTTCACAAAGGAAAAAAACATTTTAATATTATTCGGAGGCCAAAACTGAGCGCATGGTGCAGATGCTGATGAATGAAAAGTCATTTTTTTAATTCTTTTAATGTAAATAAATGAGATCTCATTAGTTTCAGTAACAGCTCGTACACACACACACACACACAAACGCACGCACGCACACACACACACACACTCCTCTCTCTCTCTCTCTCTCTCTCTCTCTCCTCTCTCTCTCTCTCTCTCTCCTCTCTCATCTCTCTCTCTCTCTCCTCTCACTCACACTCACACACACACACACACACACACACACACACACACACACACACACACACACACACACACACACTCACACTCACACTCTCTCTCACACACACACACACACACACACACTCAACACACACACACACACACACACACACACACACACACACACACACACACACACACACACACACACACACACACACACAACACACACAGAGACAGACACACACTCTCTCTCACACACACACACACACACACACACACTCTCTCTCTCTCTCTCTCTCTCTCTCTCACACACACACTCACACTCACACTCTCTCTCTCACACACACACACACACACACACACACAACAGACAACAGACAACACACTCTCCTCACACACACACACACACACACACACACACACACACACACACACACACACACACACACACACACACACACACACACACACCTCTCTCTCTCTCACTCACTCACCACACACACACACACACACACACACACACACACACACACACAACACACACATTCCTCTCTCTCTCTCTCTCTCTCCTCTCCTC
>CM070827.1:2281076-2431076 GCA_036326025.1 Chrosomus eos
GACTCCAGACAGCCTCAAATACGGCTTTAAGATGCACATACTGTAATTACTACCTAATTAATTCCCAGTAAGTGTGGTTTGTGTGCGTTTGACCAGAGCGTATAAGATCCACCTTTCCATCGCGACACACGACTGTTGAGCTTCTCCGAGAGTTAGACTGGAACACAGAGCTGTCATTAAATCTGCATTAAAGCATATTAAGGCATAATTAGATATTAGTCCCTAATCTGCAGTAATTATAAAGACAGAGGCAGCGAGTGCTGTGCTAAATGAGTTAAGCACATATTTGTGATGGCGTAGGTGTAATCAGGGGAGAGGTGCACTTGTTCTGTGTAATATACAGAAGATAAGAGAGAAGGATGAAGCTGTCGGAGTCAGTCAAACTCTGGGCTGGATTTCAGAGAGACGTCAATCCCATGAGCCTCGGCACAGTAGGGTTATGAAAACGCTAACGTTAATGCCTGTTAAGTAACCAGCTGTTGTTTGACATCACAGATAATTGGATATTGGATATTCATTCATGAACTGTTGCGCCAGTGTTCATTTTTTCTAAATAAATCGTACTTGTGTCTGAACACGGTTATAAGTCTTCGAATGCCAGGTGTGTGTGTGATAACATTGATTACGGAAAAATCTACTCTGTTTTTCTGAATTAACAAATTAATTATCTCAGAATTACGAGATAATTTTTCATGGAAAAAAGTTGCTCTGTTTTTCTGAATTAATGAGTTACTCTTGAGATAATTAAGTCATTAATATAATTTAAATATAAAGTTAATCTAAAGCCTTTCATTTCTGTGAGTATTTCGGAAAGTCTGTTCTGGAATGCTTTAAAATATATTTCAATGAAAAAAAAAAAACATTTTGTCTGCTTGTTCAAATTGCTACAAATGAGCTTAAGCAACCCAATTGCTGTACATGATACGGTTTTATTTACAACTTCAAAAAATCTGAACTTTTTGCAAGAAAATACTATTTCAGTTTTTCCATTTCACAATTTCACGTTTAATTCACTGTTACTTGCTGTTTGTCTTTGTAAGTGTTTGAGAAATTGACTAGCAATTTCTGAGTGAAGATTGCTTCTGCAGCATTTCCCCCAGTGCAAGTGTCCATTTCTGAACCCGTTTCACAGCAGTGATGAGCGATGCCACTGTCGGGTCTGGTGTGGGAACTGGTGGCAGATCTTCACATCGACTCCTCCTGTTTCATGATCAGTGGCTCACTCTCTGTGGCTTTAACAGAAAGAAAGGAAAGTTTGACAGACTGACAGAGAAACGAGTCCAGCTGGGATGTTAGTAATCTGGCTGTTCTGGTGTTTCCACATGCGCTGGTCAGTGTGTGTGTGTGTGTGTGTGTGTGTGTGTGTGTGTGTGTGTGTGTGTGTGTAATTCTAGGTCTCGGTCCAGAGAATAGTGTGTGTGTGTGTTGTGTGTGTGTGTGTGTGTGTGTGTGTGTGTGTGTGTGTGTGTGTGTGTGTGTGTGTGTGTGTGTGGTGTGTGTGTGTGTGTGTGTGTGTGTGTGTGTGTATATGTGTAATTCTAAGTCTCGGTCCAGAGAATAGTGGGTGTGTGAGACATTGGGTTTATTTATTGGACTTTAATAAGAGTTATAAACAACTCATGTAAAGGAGATTCCCATCAGGCAGCACACTGGTGGTCTTGGCGTAGTTTTATGTTTTTTTTATGGACTTTTTGATCATTCAGCTGACATTTTCATCAGAGCGAATTTATTTATACATTTTTTAGTTTCATTTTGAAAATTACATGCTGTAAAATGGGACATCTGATGTTTGTTGAAATGCCTCTTTATATATATATATATATATATATATATATATATATATATATATATATATATATATATATATATATATATATATATAATATTAATAGATCTTAAGGAGGCCATATTATGACCTTGATGTTGTTTTCAGGCTCTACTAGAACAGGTTTTCCTGCTTAAATGTTGATTATTCTCCTCATATTCTCCATTGTTGCGGCTCCTCTCTTCCCAGTCTGTCAGTAACGCTCTGTTTACTTCCTGTCTCTATGAAGCCCCTCCTTCTGAAAAGCACACTGTGCTCTGATTGGTCGGCTGGATCAGTGTGTTGTGATTGGTCGAGCGCTTCGAGTGTGTTTGGGAAATGTCCCGCCCCTTACCATAACCACCAGTTTAACACACTACTAACTAACTCAACCAGGCCCCGCCCCTTTATTCTGCGTATGAATTATTATAATGAGGAATATTGTGACGTGTTCGTTCCCGGAAGAAACTCAAGACTACAATGGAGGCGTTTCAGGAGTTCAGAAACACTGACACTGATATAGAAGATAATGCTCATGTAAAATAAGTCATCTATAAAGATTCACATGAATACTTTGGAGTTAAACACATATTCAGCCCCAACACATAAATAACTGCAACAATTTTTTCCACAAAACATTCCCAGCAAGGGTCGGATCAAATGACCCAAACTACTCATCGACCTGACGCAACGCCCTCTATAAACACACAATCTCATCTGGAAACTATATGTTATGACGTCTGCATAAATAGCAACTTTAAATGTTTCATATTTAATGCACCCTTTGCTTGATCATTTACTTGGTACTTTCCACAGTTTTTGGTTTGCTGTCCAGTGCCGGATGACATTGTGAATAACAAAAAAACCTTAAGGAAGGCCTGTTCACATTATGAATAATAAATTATAAAAATATCTATATTAGAATCCACATCAATGTACAATATCGTTCTGTTTTTTTTTTAATAAGTATTCTGCCGCTTTAAATGCTTGAGCTCTTAAAGCACAATGGATTTTGATTGGCTGTTAGTGTTTCTATTGTTTACCTGCTGGAAACAATAATTATGAAAGTGATTCCAATGATATTGTTTCTCTGTGCCGTTATCATTATAGTTGTGCTTTGGACTGCTATTCTTTTATATTTTTACTACTATATCATTATAGTTAGCATGTGAACGGGAAAAGTAGCATACAGCACTGATCAAATTTACATCTTCACCCTTTATTCAAACGTTATTAAAAATTTTGCAAGCATATTGTGTAGTTGTGCTTGGAGTCAATTGTTTTGTAGTGATAATAACGCAGTAAAACATGCCATGCATTGTGGTCATGTCCATGCTCAGGTCCACCATCTGATCTGGATACGGCCCGGGTCCGGCTGATTACATCATGCGTTGTGGTCGTGTCTAGGCTCAGGTCCACCATCTGATCTGGATACGGCCCGGATCCGGCTGATTACATCATGCGTTGTGGTCGTGTCTAGGCTCAGGTCCACCATCTGATCTGGATACGGCCCGGATCCGGCTGACTACATCATGCGTTGTGGTCGTGTCTAGGCTCAGGTCCACCATCTGATCTGGATACGGCCCGGGTCCGGCTGATTACATCATGCGTTGTGGTCGTGTCTAGGCTCAGGTCCTCCATCTGATCTGGATACGGCCCGGATCCGGCTGACTACATCATGTGTTGTGGTCATGTCTAGGCTCAGGTCCTCCATCTGATCTGGATACGGCCCAGGTCCGGCTGATTACATCATGCGTTGTGGTCGTGTCTAGGCTCAGGTCCGCCATCTGATCTGGATACGGCCCAGGTCCGGCTGATTACATCATGCGTTGTGGTCATGTCTAGGCTCAGGTCCTCCATCTGATCTGGATACGGCCCGGATCCGGCTGACTACATCATGCGTTGTGGTCGTGTCTAGGCTCAGGTCCACCATCTGATCTGGATACGGCCCAGGTCCGGCTGATTACATCATGCGTTGTGTTCATGTCTAGGCTCAGGTCCTCCATCTGATCTGGATACGGCCCGGATCCGGCTGACTACATCATGCGTTGTGGTCGTGTCTAGGCTCAGGTCCACCATCTGATCTGAATACGGCCCGGGTCCGGCTGATTACATCATGTGTTGTGGTCGTGTCTAGGCTCAGGTCCACCATCTGATCTGGATACGGCCCGGATCCGGCTGACTACATCATGCGTTGTGGTCGTGTCTAGGCTCAGGTCCACCATCTGATCTGGATACGGCCCGGGTCCGGCTGATTACATCATGTGTTGTGGTCGTGTCTAGGCTCAGGTCCACCATCTGATCTGGATACGGCCCGGGTCCGGCTGACTACATCATGCGTTGTGGTCGTGTCTAGGCTCAGGTCCTCCATCTGATCTGGATACGGCCCGGGTCCGGCTGACTACATCATGTGTTGTGGTCGTGTCTAGGCTCAGGTCCTCCATCTGATCTGGATACGGCCCGGATCCGGCTGACTACATCATGTGTTGTGGTCATGTCTAGGCTCAGGTCCTCCATCTGATCTGGATACGGCCCGGGTCCGGCTGATTACATCATGCGTTGTGGTTGTGTCTAGGCTCAGGTCCTCCATCTGATCTGGATACGGCCCGGGTCCGGCTGATTACATCATGCGTTGTGGTCGTGTCTAGGCGCAGGTCCACCATCTGATCTGGATACGGCCCGGGTCCGGCTGATTACATCATGCATTGTGGTCGTGTCTAGGCTCAGGTCCACCATCTGATCTGGATACGGCCCGGGTCCGGCTGATTACATCATGCGTTGTGGTCGTGTCTAGGCTCAGGTCCACCATCTGATCTGGATACGGCCCGGGTCCGGCTGATTACAGTTAATCTCGGAATAAACCGAAAGACTAAAATTAGTGTAGATGCCATTCTTTTTAAAATGTAGTGAGTACATTAAACACTGTCTTTACTTATTTTCTGGGCCGGCAAGTTTCGGTCCCATAGAAGCCTATGAAGGAGTGATCCAGCTCTCAGATTTAATCAAAAATATCTTAATTTGTGTTCCGAAGATGAACGAAAGTCTTACGGGGTTGAAAAACATGAGAGTGAGTAATTGAGTATTTTCATTTTTGGGTGAACTATCTCTTTAAGGATTTTGTCCCTGTGATACAAGAAAACAACAGATTTTTGCCGTAATAACAAAAAGGTCAGTAAAGTAAAGTCAGTAATTTCATAATACTCTGCTAAATCCCGTTACATCGCAGTCCTCAAGCTCCGGATTGAAGGGCTTCCGGCAGCAGTCGTGTGTGTTTGGGATTCAGCTGGATGTCTTCAGTTTCAGCTCCCGGTGTTCGCGGTGATTTCCTCGAGCGAGATGATGAGGAATGAGCATCTGAAATGATGAGGGTTGAGCATCTGAAATTGCAGTGTTCCGCAGGGATGCAATTCACAGTCATCAGATCAATTTTCAGTATTCAGTGGAGAAGGATGGAGAGAAGAAAGATCGGATTGAATTGTGGTGATGTTGGAGGATAAGAAAATGATGTGCCCTGAATGAAACTACTGCAATTTTCGAGTTTTGAAGGATTCTGAAGGGACAGGAGGGGGTTAGTCTTTTGATGGCCACATTAACAATTAATAATTCGACTGTGATCACTCGCTCCGCAAGCGTTTTATAGCTGTTATAAGTCATAAAGAGGTAATAGTCGAGTTCTGATGGATGTAGAGGTGAGTGGTTTGCATATTGAGCAGACGACTCGCACAACTGATGCTTTTCTGGATGATGATGATGTATAATGATCATCTTGATAATGCTGTAGATTTATATTCAGGGGAAGTGGTGGCCTGCGGCAAACCAGTGTATTTGCTATAGTATCTTTCCAAACGTGCATGTCATGTGGAAACACAACATCTCGATGCTCATTCATAATGGGTTGTCTCAGTTCTTGTTGTTTTTCAGGTAAATGGTATGTGAGCTAAAGTGAAATTTCTCCACCACTAGAGCCACAAATGGAATAGCAGCAACTATTATCAAACAGGTTTCTGAAACACTGTCTGCTATTGGTCTAACCAGTGTAAGCTAGTAAACCAGTATATTGGTTGAACTGGTTGTGATTCTGCAATGTTGATGTCGCCTCAGTGCCTAAACTGGTGTGTGTGTATGTACAGTGTAATTATTTTTCTATATTATTTTTTTTACAGTGAATTTCTCTTCAGCATCATATTCACCGATTTTCAAACCTGTTCTCACTGGCAATTTTCATTTAGACTTTGTTCCTCCTCAATGTAAAGTACGTAATTATTATCAAACAGGTTTCTGAAACACTCATCCCTGTCTGCTATTGGTCTAACCAGCATAAGCCCCACCCCCAAACTCACGTGATTGGTTGAACCAGTCAGGCTGGTTGTGATTCTTAAACAAACTGCAATGTTGTCTCTTCATGTTACGCTTGATATGAGAAAATACTTTAAGATATATACATTCTTGAACTGCTTTAATATTACACTGTTTTTACTTCTTTAAATCAATTAGTTACATTCACAATCATGAATGTGTTATTGAACAAATGAACATCATAAGCATCTGTGTCTTTCTCTCTCGCTCTGTTCATCTGTGTAACTCCCACTCTCGGCCCTCTTTTGATTAAATGCCAGATGCCATTGTCCTCTTATCTAGAGATCAATATGGGCTCATCAACAGGACTGGCCAAATACTGATATCAGTTCAGTCTCCTGACAGTGATTTGGGCTTATTAAGTTGTTCCAGGGACGTCCTAGGACCTTTAGGAACACAAGATAAGATATTGCAGGACTTATTCCTCTTACGCTTGAACGTCAGGCTTGTGTGTGTGCGTGTGTGTGTGTTGCGTGTGTGTGAATGTATATGTATGTATGTATGTATGTATGTATGTATGTATGAATATGTATGAATATGTGTGTGTCTGTGTGTATGCACTTTCTCTCTCTCTCTCTCTCTCTCTCTCTCTCTCTCTCTCTCTCTCTCTCTCTCTCTCTCTCTCTCTCTCTCTCTCTCTCTCTGTGTGGTGTGTGTGTGCAGATGCACATTATGAGTGAGTTTGTGTGAATGTGTGTGTATGTGTATGTATATTTACAGTATATGTATGTATGTATGAATATGTGTGTGTTTCTGTGTGTATGTAATGTGTGTGTGTGTATGTGTGCGTATATGTAGGATGTGTGTGTGTATGTACAGTAAGAGTGTGTGTGTGTGTGGTGTGTGTGTGTGTTGTGTGTGTGTGTGTGTGTGTGTGTGTGTGTGTGTGTGTGTGTGTGTGTGTGTGTGTGTGTGTGTTGTGTGTGTGTGTGTGTGTGTGTGTGTTCTGATGTTGATGTGTGTGTGGTTATTTTGTATAATTTGATAATTATATATACCAAAGTGTAAATGAAAAATTCCGAAAAATTTGTAAATCTATTAATTTGATGCTGAACAAAAATATTATTTTCAAAGTGAATTTCTGTTCAGCATCAGATTCATAGATTTCCAAATCTTTTCTCAGTGGAATTTTTCATTTTGACTTTGGTCCTCGTCCATGTAAAGTAGGTGATTTGGCAGCATAATCTGTCCTGAAACTCTGTGTGGATCAGTGGAGGGAAGTACTTGGCAGTCGTGCACTTACTCTCTCTCTCTCTGTGTGTGTGTGTGTGTGTGTGTGTGTGTGTGTGTGTGTGTGTGTGTGTGTGTGTGTGTGTGTGTGTGTGTGTGTGTGTGTGTGTGTGTGTGTGTGTGTGTGTGTGTGTGTGTGTGTGTGTGTGTGTGTGTGTGTGTGTGTGTGTGAGAATGAAAGGTCCTCTCGGGACTCATGAATGCAGCTGCGGTTAAACTATGTGAAGTATTGTACAGTATCACCTGAGGAGTTTCCTTCTCCAGTCCTCAGTGTTTCTCAAGTGCAGTCCTGCTCGCTCGCCATGAGAGTTTTGTCAGAGAAATTGAGGTTAATTTCCATCTTTATAGGCCCCAGAGCCGCCCTCTTTCTTTCCTTCTGTCCATCATCCTCCTGGTTGTTGCAGTAATTAGCCAGGCTTTGGTTCACATGTAAAAGGGACAGATCCCTCGAGAGAGAGAGAGAGAGAGAGAGAGAGAGAGAGAGAGAGAGAGAGAGAGAGAGAGAGAGAGAGAAGAGAGAGAGAGAGAGAGAGAGAGAGAGAGAGAGGGGAGAGAGAGAGAGAGAGAGAGAGAGAGAGAGAGAGAGAGGAGAGGAGAGAGAAGAGAGAGAGAGAAGAGGAGAGAGAGAAGAGAGAGAGAGAGAGAGAGAGAGAATTTATCTTCCCTCACAAATGTGGATTCCAGCTATTATAATAGTATAATGGCATATTTGCTTGCAATTTTATTTAATCAAAATGCACTACTAATTTTAAATGGCCATCAATGTTGAAATATATGATTTACAGCCAGATTAACTTCCCCCTCCCTCTTGTCATCTCTTCTTATCTCTGATGACGAGGGCGGGGCTATGACCTGTCAATCACATGAGATCAGCCAATAGCAAACCACAACCATCCAATCAATTCCCCACAGACACAATCAAGCCCCGCCCACATTTGTTCTAGTTCCTGAAGCGTTTCACTCGGATGAAAACACATGCCGACTTAAAATAGTCATTGTATTCGCACTGTAAAGCCGTCACAACAGTGTGCAGAAGAAGCCGAGTATGAAGTATGATCAGTATGCTGACGTCCAAATGCTGTTCAGTTTTTAAAGCCATTTCTCTGTCAGTTACACAAAGATAAGTCGACCCAGGCCGTGAACAAAGAGAAGCGCAGCACTGGCTCAGCGCTCACTGTGGGAAGAGACTTTAACAGTCTTTAAAACTAGTTGTATAGTCATATTCTTTTGTTGTGTCCATTATAATAATTGTATTGGCTATTATGACTCGTTACATATTTTCTGTAATTTACTGCTAAAATTCTTATCCTTTTTACAGTAGTTTTTGCATCACCACATGGAATGCTCTTACACTTAAAGCCTTTATATAATGCGTCATAAAAGTATTTTTAATGCATTAATTATGCGTAATAATGCATTGTATGGTCTCATGAATAATTGTAATCAGTTATGATGCATTATAATGCTCATCTATTGTGTGAACACACCTTTAGAAAGTATAATGCATTAAAACACACAACAAACATATTATAATGCATTTTTATGTACATCATGAATACCTTTAAAATGCATTTTACAGGTGAAACTCGAAAAATGTGAATATATCATGCAACAGTTCATGTATTTCAGTGCTTAAAATTAAAAGTTGAAACTAATATATTTAGTATACACTCACCTAAAGGATTATTAGGAACACCATACTAATACTGTGTTTGACCCCCTTTTGCCTTCAGAACTGCCTTAATTCTACATGGCATTGATTCAACAAGGTGCTGAAAGCATTCTTTAGAAATGTTGGCCCATATTGATAGGATAGCATCTTGCAGTGGATGGAGATTTGTGGGATGCACATCCAGGGCACGAAGCTCCCGTTCCACCACATCCCAAAGATGCTCTATTGGGTTGTACAGGGTTAGTATTGGGGTTAGTACAGTGAACTCATTGTCATGTTCAAGAAACCAATTTGAAATGATTCGAGCTTTGTGCATTATCCTGCTGGAAGTAGCCATCAGAGGATGGGTACATGGTGGCCATAAAGGGATGGAAATGGTCAGAAACAATGCTCAGGTAGGCCGTGGCATTTAAACGATGCCCAATTGGCACTAAGGGGCCTAAAGTGTGCCAAGAAAACATCCCCCACACCATTACACCACCACCACCAGCCTGCACAGTGGTAACAAGGCATGATGGATCCATGTTCTCATTCTGTTTACGCCAAATTCTGACTCTACCATCTGAATGTCTCAACAAAAATCGAGACTTATCAGACCAGGCAACATTTTTCCAGTCTTCAACTGTCCAATTTTGGTGAGCTCTTGCAAATTGTAGCCTCTTTTTCCTATTTGTAGTGGAGATGAGTGGTGCCCGGTGGGGTCTTCTGCTGTTGTAGCCCATCCGCCTCAAGGTTGTGCGTGTTGTGGCTTCACAAATGCTTTGCTGCATACCTGGGTTGTAACGAGTGGTTATGTCAGTCAAAGTTGCTCTTCTATCAGCTTGAATCAGTCGGCCCATTCTCCTCTGACCTCGAGCATCAACAAGGCATTTTCGCCCACAGGACTGCCGCATACTGGATGTTTTTCCCTTTTCACACCATTCTTTGTAAACCCTAGAAATGGTTGTGTGTGAAAATCCCAGTAACTGAGCAGATTGTGAAATTCTCAGACCGGCCCGTCTGGCACCAACAACCATGCCACGCTCAAAATTGCTTAAATCACCTTTCTTCAGGAGATTGTCTTGACCAGGAACACACCCCTAAATGCATTGAAGCAACTGCCATGTGATTGGTTGATTAGATAATTGCATTAATGAGAATTGAACAGGTGTTCCTAATAATCCTTTCGGTGAGTGTATATAACTATATACATATGCATGATTATACTTTTCAGAGGGCTGACATTTCTGTTTTTAAAATCAAATTATTGATTTCATGTAATATTCTAATTTTCTGAGATTTTTCTCGGTTTTCATAAGCTGTAAGCCATAATCATCAAAATTATATAACATGAAGACTTGTACATAAAGACTTTATGACAAAGTGTTGCCATTAAGGAAATCTAAAAAAAAACATATTTTTTGGCTAGCTTTCAGTGATTTTTTGGAAAAACAAAAAAATATCGGTCTGCTTAGATGTTTTGAATCATCTGTAAAAAGCATTGTGTAATTACTATAATTTGCACAATTGTTGGCCAACATGTCTGTGTATTTAGGATGCAATATTTTCTGCTTTCTTCTACATCTTATCTCTCTGAGACGTCTTGTTTCCCAGTGACCCGTTCTTCCTGCGAATCTACTTCTAAAATGTTTTTATTGGAGCGTTTCTTGTTTAAAATGGCACTTCTCTCGTTTCTTCTCATGCACTCTCTTCCCATCTGTATACGTCTCCTCTTGTTTTCTTTCTTTCCTGTTTTCACACTCTCTTTGACTCATCTTCTCAGTCACACACTCGTGGCAGTGATTCAGAGAGAAGACACGCTGAGTTTCTGTTCCTCATTGAACGCTGCCAAAAGAAGGAGTAGTCTGGCACTCGACCAACACACTGAAATACCGTCCCCGATCACCTCAACCTACACGCCTCACACACACTCCGATTTTCTGCTTCTAATGTTGCGTGACTAAAGATGCCCATCTGTGCTCATAGCGCCTCGATTTCTATTCAGAAATATAGATGCCATCAAAGTATCATGCAGTTCCAGGTGATCAGAATGAAAGGAGTTTTTCGACTGTGACTATTTTACTTTATGAACTGATTCATGTAAATGTCATGTACATCTATGTTTTTCTGCAAAACAATCCTGTTTTTAATCAGCGTCTGTCTTGTTTTCTAGTATCTCAATGTCCTCAAAACACTTACATTTAACTGAGAAATGATATTGCATAAGATAATAAAATATAAGTGTAAATGTGTATTTCTACATTTTATCATTTTGATTTTTATCGCAAATTTAACATTTGGATTTTTTTATGTTTAATATAGTTGTTGCTTATGATTGGAATGTCACCCATGTAAAATATTATTATTAATATTATGGTAATAGTTTACAATAGAGTTTAAAAAACATATTTTTGGGTGAAAATACTAACTAAGACTTTTGCACAGTAGGCCTACTATATATATATATATATATATATATATTATATATATATATATATATATATATATATATATATATATATATATATATATATACTTCAAAAAATGCTGGGTTAAAAACAACCCAATTTGGGTTATTTGGCAACCCAGCGCTGGGTAAAAATTGGACAAACACATGCTGGGTTATTTTTACCCATCAGGTTGGGTTTTATACATTAACCCATTTGATAGGTTGTTTTTTTAGTCAGTGCTGGGTCAAACAACCCCATGTTACAGGTTATTAAGTTTAGATAATAATAATAAAAATACTAATAACAAAAATAATAATATTAATAACAATAATAACACTACTGTTTATTGATTCAATTAAAGTGTTTATTCTATTCAATATGTAAAATCATCATTATAGTTTACAATAAGGTTTCAAAACCATATTTTTTGGTGAAAATGCGAACTTGTCTAAGACTTGTCTAAGACTATATATAAATATAGTGTATATAATATATATATATATATATATATATATATATATATATATATATATATATAAAATATATATATATATATATATATATATATATATATCGTATATACTCTATTATTCACCAATATTCTATACATTTAAACATAGCAGTATCGCAGAAAAAAAAATATTTATCAAATTTGTCATGAGGCCAGAAATAGTTGGCATGAAAAGTAGAAATCTAAACACTGGGCCAGCAGAAAAAAAGTCCATATTGTTATATTTTTTCATATTTTTCATTTGCCATGTTTTAAGCATAAACCAGCATTTATGTATTTTTTTCTTGCTTTTCCATTATTATAATTTGCTGACTTTTTCCAGGCTGTAGTTTCCTGATGAATAGTGCTACTTAATTGTTCCTCTTTGTCTTTTTTAATTTGCAGTTTTTGCATTACCGGATGAAATGTTGTCCAGTGGGTGTACGGGTCAGTGAACTTGTTTGTTTGTCTGGCTTTTAGTGTTTTCCCCCAGTTCCCCTGCACTGGAGACATGCTGTGCTGTAAAGACATGAGCATTACTGGAGCGAGTGACAGGAGTCGAGCACACACACTCATAATGCAGCATAATCACTGGAAATGCTGCCGTTTCTCCGTCTGAATACAGTCCTTTCACAGATAATGACACCGCGTTTGCTCTCTTTCAAGAAAAACAAGCGAATTATCAATTGTCGTGGCAGTGTAAATGCATTAGTAGCCTTTCTGCTTCGGCACCTGAAGGCGTGTGTGTGTGTGTGTGAGAGTGTGTGAGAGTACAATGGCTTTAACTTTATTGTGCATTAATGACAGCCACTATTATGACTTTATCAGCACAGATATGAGGAGAGTATTTGTGAGGCGATGATTAAAAATGGCAGTGAACTTCATCTGACCTTGATCGTATTTCTAGCTGGAGGGGGAAAAAATCCTGTCTTTTTCAGTTCACTAATTACGATATATTCTTGTTAGGTTCTTGTAATGTAGGATGTTATAATACTTAATCCATTTTTACACAAGGGCCTGGATAATAAAGGACATTTACAGCTAGGATTTAGATGAGTTATAGCCTGGCTACGCCCTCCTACGCACTTCCGCTCAATTTCATTTTCCTTCAGTACTACGTCTGGGATCGTGCTGTAGACTTTGGTTTCCAGAAATCAATTTTTTGTAGGACCAATCAGCGAATAGAGGGAGTGGCTGAGGACGATGACGTTGATGTAGCGCGTCAGTTTGAGTTCAGTAATGGCAGCGGAGAAAGACGTGAGAAAAGCGATTCGGTCTGTTGTTGGAAAACTGCCGAATATGCAGAATTTAAAGCCGGAGCAAGAACAATGTTTGCCAAGTTTTGTTGCTGGCCATGATGTTGTGGCCCTCCTCCCCACGGGATTCGGGAAAAGTTTGATTTTGCAGCTCACTCCACTAGTGGTGAATGAGTTAGCTAAGGCGAACGATAGGGATGCAAAGCCGATAGTTGTTGTCGTCTCCCCTCTTGTTGCACTATAATGGAGGACCAAGTGAAGGAGGTAGAAAAGTTAGAAGTTCGTGCTGGGCAGCTCGGCGTGCACGATGACCGTGACATTTTGGACGGACGATTTAGCCTGGTGTTCGGAAGCCCTGAGTCCTAACGTTAGCTGATAAACTGTTGTTGAAGATGCACTCAGGAGTCATGTCAGTATCACAAGAATCACTAAATTTACTGTTCAGAATTTGAGCAAAATAGAACACTTTGAGCCCCTGGTTGTGTGTGTCAGTTTTATATGTTGTAAATCATAAAAATTTGTTGTATTTTTTTTTTAATAAAAATGTGAAAACATACTTTGAAGACCATAATTTGAGTTTCAGTTTTAGATGGCAGTAGTTAGTTTGTTTTAATAAAAAAACTAAATGTCATAAATAAAAATGTACAAACACATACTTTGAAGACCATAATTAATTAAGGTAATTAAGAAAAAAATAAGACATAATATGTTTGACATAAAAAATTGTTGTTTATTACACATCTGCAGATAGAGACAGATCATTCACTGTACAGCATTTGCGGCAGATCCGAAGCGACCGCAGCGGTGTATTTTTAATGATTAGACCCAGCTTCGACCGTTGAATGAATACATCACTGTCCTTAGTGTCAAATATACATTTCGAATTAATAATTGTTCCTAGATGAACAAAACCTGCAGCTCTCGTTGACAGACATCCTATTGTAAACATAATCCTCTGATCATTCGGACTTGTTTCCGACCGGTTTCGGCGCATGACATACGTCAGGACCACACGTTAGCGGTTGGCTATGACAGATCCTGAGTGACTCTGGGCAGATCCAATAGTTTTGAACTTGAACAGAGAACCCGCCTACAAGGAAGTAAACGTTTCTCAATGGAGCGAGGCCAGACTCTCTGTACAATTGAAATGTACGAGAGTCTGGTTGAACCAGGCTAGATGAGTTATGCCATAAATCATAAATTTGTAGTGTGTGTGTGTGTGCGCAGGTCGAGAGCTGATGAAGCTCACCGACAAAGCTGGAGAAACAGGTGTTGATGTTGGTGTGTGTGTGTTTGGGTTGGTGTGTGTGTGTGTGTAGGTCGAGCGCTGATGAGGCTCACAGACAGAAAGCTGGAGCGGATGTAAAATGTGTGTTGATGTTGATGTGTGTGTGTGTTTGGGTTGATGTTGATGTGTGTGTGTTTGGGTTGATGTTGATGTTGATGTGTGTGTGTTTGGGTTGATGTTGATGTTGATGTGTGTGTGTTTGGGCTGATGTTGATGCTGATTTTGTGTGTGTGTGTGTAGGTCGAGCGCTGATGAGGCTCACCGACAGAAAGCTGGAGCGGATGGGAATAATGCAGGAGAGTCAGAGACAGTTCATCCTCCAGCAGGTCCTGCAGCTCCGCGTCAGAGAAGAAGTCCGAACCCTGCAGCTGCTCACGCAAGGTACACACACACACACACACACACACACACACACACACACACACACACCTGAACATCTCCATACACTTCAAGGTACACACACACACACACACACACACACACACACACACACACACACACACACACACACACACTGAACATCTCCATACACTTCAGATGCATTTACATGCAATTAATTAGACGTACTTCACCTTAACCCTGCCTACATAGATTGTAATTAAGGGATTATTCTGTCCTTTTATGAACCTTTTTTTTTACTGTAAGTGCCTAAAATAAGTATTTTATTTTATTTATTTATTTATTTATTTATTTATTTATTTATTTATTTATTTATTTATTTATTTATTTATTTCAACAGGGACAATGTGCAAAAAAACATTAATTAAAGATGCTTTGCACCAGATTTAGCTTAAGCTAGTTTCCATCTGCAGTCCCCGAGCAGGTAAGTTACAATACAAAATATACAATATAAAATGTAATAATTAGTCACTCAAATACAGCTATTAATTCATTCATTCAACCATTCTCCATTACAACCATCAGTTCAACTCAATCATACCAAGATTATTACAATAAAACCTCACTAAAAAGTCATATTTACATACACCATTATCTATGCTCGCACAACTGGTTGTCCAATAACACTTTCCTTGTATTACGAGAAAAATCCTTCAGGTCCAAATTAAGTTTCAGACTCTGTGGGAGTTTGTTCCATTCTTTAATGCCCTTGAATGAGAAGGCTGTCTGCGCAAAGGCCGAGCTACGTTTAGGCAGCCTGCAATCATAGTTAAGAGCGTATTGAGTATTGATGCCTGTCCTGATGATGGACGGATAGATAGATAGATAGATAGATAGATAGATAGATAGATAGATAGATAGATAGATAGATAGATAGATAGATAGATAGATAGATAGATAGATAGATAGTATAGATGATAATAGATAGATAGATAGAAATACATGATATATAGATGGATGGATGGATGGATGGACAGATTTCTTTCTCCATTGAGGTAGATAAGATTTGCACAACGTGTGTGTGTGTGTGTGTGTGTGTGTGTGTGTGTGTGTGTGTGTGTGTGTGTGTGTGTGTGTGTGTGTGTGTGTGTGTGTGTGTGTGTGTGTGTGTGTGTGTGTGTGTGTGTGTGTGTGTGTGTGTGTTGTGTGTGTGTGTGTGTGTGTGTGTTGTGTGGACATGTTTTTCTATCCTGGTGGGGACTTAAACCCGAATGCACACAGACTCATGGGGACTCGAGTCACTGTGGGGACCTAAATAGAGGTCCCCATGGGCACAAAAGCTTATAAATCATACAGAATGAGTTTTTTTAAAAATTTAAAAATGCAGAAAGGTTTCTGTGATGGGTAGGTTTAGGGACAGGGTTAGTGTAAGGGGACAGAATATACAGTTTGTACAGTATAAAAACCATTATGTCTATGGAGAGTCCTCATAAAGATAGCGCACCAGACTGTGTGTGTGTGTGTGTGTGTGCTCGAGTTCATCAGGATCCAGAACTCTTGAGCTCGGTGTTTACAGGCTAAGCATTCCTTGAGAGAGAAAGAGAGAGTTTGTGATTGAAAAGGAGAGAAACGGAGGTATTATTTGGTATTAGCTCCAGCTGTCACTGCTGTTAGTCTTCTCTCTGATATACACACTGAATTAAACACTGACATCCATGAGAACGGACACACACAGATGCTGTGTAAACCAGCCAGAGTTTGCAACAGTCCAGTGAAGGACAGTGTTCCGTGTCTGAGCGAGTTTAACACCGATTCTTAATCAAACGCCATGTGATAAGATTCCAGCGACAAGCAATTTATTTGTCCACACCAGAATATGAGACCTATCAAAAACAATCCAAAATCACAGCCAATCAGAAGAGAGTGTGGGCGGAGTCTCTCTGCAAGCGCACTGCACTCACAGCCAATCAGACGAGTGTGTGCGAAGTCTCTCTGCAAGTGCACTGCACTCACAGCCAATCAGAAGAGTGTATGGGCGGAGTCTCTCTGCAAGTGTACTGCACTCACAGCCAATCAGACGAGAGTGGGCGGAGTCTCTCTGCAAGCGCACTGCACTCACAGCCAATCAGACGAGAGTGGGCGGAGTCTCTCTGCAAGTGCATTGCACTCTCAGCCAATCAAAAGAGCGTATGGGCGGAGTCTCTCTGCAAGTGCACTGCACTCTTAGCCAATCAGAAGAGTGTGGGCGGAGTCTCTCTGCAAGCGCACTGCACTCACAGCCAATCAGAATAGCGTGTGGGTGGAGTCTCTCTGCAAGCGCACTGCACTCACAGCCAATCAGAAGAGTGTGGGCGGAGTCTCTCTGCAAGCGCACTGCACTCGCAGCCAATCAGAAGAGTGTGGGCGGAGTCTTTCTGCAAGTGCACTGCACTCTTAGCCAATCAGAAGAGTGTGGGCGGAGTCTCTCTGCAAGCGCATTGCACTCACAGCCAATCAGAATAGCGTGTGGGTGGAGTTTCTCTGCAGGCGCACTGCACTCACAGCCAATCAGACGAGAGTGGGCGGAGTCTCTCTGCAAGCGCACTGCACTCACAGCCAATCAGACGAGAGTGGGCGGAGTCTCTCTGCAAGTGCACTGCACTCTCAGCCAATCAGAAGAGCGTATGGGCGGAGTCTCTCTGCAAGTGCACTGCACTCTTAGCCAATCAGAAGAGTGTGGGCGGAGTCTCTCTGCAAGCGCACTGCACTCACAGCCAATCAGAATAGCGTGAGGGTGGAGTCTCTCTGCAAGCGCACTGCACTCACAGCCAATCAGAAGAGTGTGGGCGGAGTCTCTCTGCAAGCGCACTGCACTCGCAGCCAATCAGAAGAGTGTGGGCGGAGTCTCTCTGCAAGTGCACTGCACTCTTAGCCAATCAGAAGAGTGTGGGCGGAGTCTCTCTGCAAGCGCACTGCACTCACAGCCAATCAGAATAGCGTGTGGGTGGAGTCTCTCTGCAAGCGCACTGCACTCACAGCCAATCAGAAGAGTGTATGGGCGGAGTCTCTCTGCAAGTGTACTGCACTCACAGCCAATCAGACGAAAGTGGGCGGAGTCTCTCTGCAAGCGCACTGCACTCACAGCCAATCAGACGAGAGTGGGCGGAGTCTCTCTGCAAGTGCACTGCACTCTCAGCCAATCAGAAGAGCGTATGGGCGGAGTCTCTCTGCAAGTGCACTGCACTCTTAGCCAATCAGAAGAGTGTGGGCGGAGTCTCTCTGCAAGCGCACTGCACTCACAGCCAATCAGAATAGCGTGTGGGTGGAGTCTCTCTGCAAGCGCACTGCACTCACAGCCAATCAGAAGAGTGTGGGCGGAGTCTCTCTGCAAGCGCACTGCACTCGCAGCCAATCAGAAGAGTGTGGGCGGAGTCTCTCTGCAAGTGCACTGCACTCTTAGCCAATCAGAAGAGTGTGGGCGGAGTCTCTCTGCAAGCGCACTGCACTCACAGCCAATCAGAATAGCGTGTGGGTGGAGTCTCTCTGCAAGCGCACTGCACTCACAGCCAATCAGAAGAGTGTATGGGCGGAGTCTCTCTGCAAGTGTACTGCACTCACAGCCAATCAGACGAGAGTGGGCGGAGTCTCTCTGCAAGCGCACTGCACTCACAGCCAATCAGACGAGAGTGGGCGGAGTCTCTCTGCAAGTGCACTGCACTCTCAGCCAATCAGAAGAGCGTATGGGCGGAGTCTCTCTGCAAGTGCACTGCACTCTTAGCCAATCAGAAGAGTGTGGGCGGAGTCTCTCTGCAAGCGCACTGCACTCACAGCCAATCAGAATAGCGTGTGGGTGGAGTCTCTCTGCAAGCGCACTGCACTCACAGCCAATCAGAAGAGTGTGGGCGGAGTCTCTCTGCAAGCGCACTGCACTCGCAGCCAATCAGAAGAGTGTGGGCGGAGTCTCTCTGCAAGCGCACTGCACTCGCAGCCAATCAGACGAGAGTGGGCGGAGTCTCTCTGCAAGTGCACTGCACTCTCAGTCAAATATCCATTGTCGCTTTCAGTACGGCTATAAAAAAAAATCAAGCTCACATTAAATTATTTTATGCTCATAATCAGCACCTGAGATTATCAATGTCATATTTGATATGTTGTTGTTCCAGCCACGACGTCACAGAAATAAAAGCCATTTCTAAAATAATCCCTCATTGTGTTAAAAGATGAATATCTTATTTCCAGGTTCAATACATCTTAATCTGAGCGTCTGTTACATGTTAATGCCGTTACCCTGAAACACGAGGCACAATACATGCCATTGATCACGTTGTCTAAAGCGAACAGTAAAAGAAGCCGTCCTCACAGATGCGAGCGCTGAAACTCATGCTTGGGTTCACGGAGTCGAACATTAGCTGATATCTTCAGCGGGCGGCTAACAGCTTTATTGTGTTCTGGCTGTCGGGATCATGTAGACACACAGTAATTAACCTTTAGGGCTCACTGGACCATGCAGGGAAATAATGAGATCCTGGCTCCTGTGAATGCCAGATCAGCGTTACAGTGAACCGGACAGTAACAGACCATGTTTCTACTTCACGAAACTAAATGGGATTAGGACACATTTCAGACTGGGCTTAATGTTTATTCACAAGCCGGAGACAAATGAAAGCTCTTCTGAATTCATGATTCAATTAAACCTCTGGTTCTGTTCATCCAGCGGTCAAAAAGGACCAGATTTTTTTTTTCTTTCAATGAAATGATTGTACTATATTTTAGTTCGATAATGCTTTTTTATTTAAAGGGGTGGTTGATTATGATTTCACTTTTCAAACTTTAGTTAGTGTGTAATGTTGCTGTTTGAGCATAAACAACATCTGCAAAGTTACAACACTCAAAGTTCAAACCAAAGGGAGATATTTGCTTTTAAAGGAATCGTTTTTTAAGTCTGTCTTCTCTTGAAGCTCCGCCCTCTGTGCCGGTAGCAGCAGCTCATTTGCATTTAAAGGGCCAGACACAAAACGGGTCGTTTTTGATAACCCTCAAAAAATGACAACTTTAACATGCTATATAAAAATATCTGCAGGGTATTTTGAGCTAAAACTTCACATACACACTCTGGGGACATCAGAGATGTATTTTACATCTTGTGAAAAGGGCATTATACCACCCCTTTAATATTTTGTATTTTTAGTGGATTTTATGGTACTAAATTATATTTATGCAGTAGTTATAATCCATTACAGGTTTTAAATGGGCTTTTGGTTGTTATTTGCGGCCCAAAAACACACCAAGCAGAAGTTTTGTGTATATTTTCCTCACTGTGCATTAACATGTAATTTTCGAGCAAAAGCATCTTCATTGAAGCTCATGATTTCTTTATTTTTATCTCATGATGATTTCATATTTTTTTCAGCAGTCTTCCACCCACTACCGAGAGAGATCGAGAGCTTCCTACTTACATTTCTACTTCAGTTTCATGTTTTTCAGTGAAATTTACTATATTTAGTTCGATAAAGTTTTTTATTTCATATTTTGTATTTTTAGAGGGTTTTGTGGTACTAAATTATATTTGCAGTAGTTATAATCTAAAAATAAATCTTTCCATCTTAAAATGTCATAAATCTTGACTTCAGTTTGGTCTCTTTTTAAAGACAACACAGATTATTGCTGAAGTGAACAAAGTAAAAAAAAAAAAAAAAGTAAACTTTAAAAAGTTATAGAATTCCACGTGTATTATGAAAAATGCACAAAATACCATTTTCAGTTCTTCTAATATATATTTTCCAAAACATGTTTTACTGTGATCAAATTCAAAGTCATAAATCAAAACAGGACCATTTAACTTTTTTTTGTGCCAAAATCTTTACTAAGTTTCATATTATTCCGATTAAAGGTACAATATGTAGGATTTTCGCAGTAAAATATCCAAAAACCACTAGGCCAATGTTATATTTTGTTTAGTTGATTATATCCCAAATGTTTCCAACTATATGATTGTAAATCGTGAGAAAATTGCGATTTTAACCATTGAAACGGGGCGTGCGAGCAGCGGCGCTATGGGCGAGCCATAGAGGGCTGGGCCCCGCCCCCATAAATGCTTGTGGCACAGATCTCTTAAAAAAATTACTTTCATTTTAATTTGATATTACCGTAGTTGCTAATTTTGGGTTTCATTAATGTTGCATTCTTTATCATTAAAACATTAAAAATATAAAGAAAGAAGGTGTGCTTTTGTTTGATTGATGGTAATCTACACTGCAACAGCCTATCACGGCCTTACTAAAAAGAGAGTTAGGCTACGTCAGTGTAGCCGCTCAACAGTTAGTAACCGCGCATTTTTGAAAGCTTCATGAGTTTTCGCCGGCTTTTTGCTTCAGTTATGTCGAGAGCGGACAGAGCTGCATTCACTCAAAGTACCGGTAGGTTCAAAGTCTCTGTGCGTGTGTAACGTTACAGGGGCGGAGTGGCAATCGGGAGAGTCGGGACTTTCCCCGGTGGGCCGGTGTTTCGAGGGTCGGTCTGATAATAGTTATACAAGTTATACAAATTGCAAGTTCTTAGCAACACCATCCGCTGCCCGCTTGTCAAAATGTGCAGCCTCTCTGCTCAATGCGTAAATAAATGCATCGATCCGCAAAGTTTTATTTGAGTTCTTAATGATCTTGTGGTAGATCTTTTGTCAAGCGTGTCAGAGGTTACGGGTTCAAATCCGCACTTTTTTTCTCTCATCAAAATAGAATATGTCAATCAGTGGTTACAGTCTATATCAAGCAGGGACACGTTTTATTTTGTGATTTCACCGGAATGAATAGAGAGTCTCGAGAGAATAGATAGATTGAAGCTCGCGTCCGAGTGAAGACTGCGCGAGACACAGAGAACATCGTATCCATGACACTGATAGCAGCGACAACGAGCGCTCAGGTTGATTTAAAAAACAACACATTTTAGCGCTAGATCTCTTATTTAATTGCGAACTAAATTAATGCTCTGCTAGTTAACTGGAGATGTTTTATTTGTATTAGACATCCGTGCCTCAAGTTTCAAAAAGTGGTGGGGGACAATATCGATCCTAAGAAAAGGTGGTGGGACACGACTTAACTGGATCTAAACAAATCAATCTAACCATAGTAGTGGTGGCTTTCTTTCTTTTCTCCCCCCTTAATGTTGATCTAGCTTACTTATTCTCATACAGCCAACTAACAACCCAACTAACAACATTCAACTCACTCAAATGTGTTTAGTGTGATAGTGTAACTGTTAGAGCGAGTGAAACAGCGCTGCGTTACCTCAAGTTTCATTCCTCTAATAAACTGTCCTGTGTGAGTATTAATTCAGCACTTGCGAGTCGTTCGTTAGAATGAAATGTCCTTATTCCTTTATATCCGCGGGACTGGCGTTGTGTGTGTGCGTGTGTGTGCGTGTGTGTGCGTGTGTGTGTGTGTGTGTGTGTGTGTGTGTGTGTGTGTGTGGTGTGTGTGTGTGTGTGTGTGTGTGTGGTGTGTGTGTGTGTGTGTGTGTGTGTGTGTGTGTGTGTGTGTGTGTGTGGCGCTGGTGTACGTCTAGCAATCGCTCCTGCTTCACCACAGTCATGTTAAAAACATCAGTGTATTCACTCATCCATAAAAGATCCATCAGCTTGACGACAAGATCCATAATTCAGCTTAATGTACGTCATCAATATACGCCTTTGTTATTGTAAGAGGTTAGCGACCCCTGGTGGAGAAAAATCCTGCATATTGTACCTTTAAGTAAAAAATAAAATGAATATATAACACGCAAACTGACCGAATGTCACCAGAGGGTTAAACACACTCAGATGTGTAGCAGTAAGAGTGTGTAAGATGTGGACAGTGTGTGTTGTGTTGTGGACATGACTCAGTTTTTCTGTCTGCCGGATCTGAGCGTTTCTGAAGTGAGATCAGGCTTGTTATTTCGCCAGCGGTGAACGATACCAGAACCCAAATCAAAATGAAATCATCAATACAAAACGAAAGCCACCCATAGATACCAAACAAGCATCAACACAACAGTTGTGCGATTGTTTATGGGCCTTGAGAAGTAAAGAGATGCTGAGCTCTAATCGTTCCCTCATAATTACTTCTCATTAGTGTTAAATCTGTATCCAAGGTTACGTCAAATATTACACTTCAGGGGAGACAAAAATCATCTGCACTGTTATGATAAAAACTGATAATAATGAATCAGGCAGTTCAGAAATTAAAGAGTGATTAGTTGAGTCCTTTCTATTCTTCCTTTTCTATTATTCTTCCCCAAAAACACTTTGAAAATGGGTTGGTAATATTTCTAATGATAGCAGTTTATTAATGCCACACTGTGACGCTTTAAAGCTGAATTTGTAATTGTGGTAAAGTGTTTTATTAACATTAACATGTTTTTATGTTTACTTTCTAACTAATTCTATTGTTTGGAAACCGTTAGCATCTGGTATTTTTACAGCAGTGTTATTTTAGTATCATTTAGATAGACTATTATTATTATTATTATTAGTTTTTACTAATATTTTGAATAAGTTTTTATTTTTACATTTTGATTTTTATTTCAGTTAGTCAATTTCATATATATATATAATTATTGTAAATAATTTTTAAAAAGTATCAAAATATTTATGCTTTTATATTATTATAAATATTAATGATTCTTATATATATATATATATATATATATATATATATTGCTAATGTAATTATGAAGTAAATTATAATAAATACAACTATACATTTTTAGATATAATTTATACATGTATATAGTAATTTTAGTGGTTTCTGTCAGTAATGTTTAATTAGAGGATTTTGATCAGTATTGTGATGTGCATTGTGGCATTGGTGATGGTGTGTGTGTGTGTGTGTGCGTGCGTGTGTGCGCATGCGTGTGTGAGCGTGTGTGTGTGTGTGCGCTTGCGTGTGTGCGTGTGCGTGTGTGTGTGCATGTGTGTGTGCGTGTGTGTGAGCGTGCGTGTGTGTGAGCGTGCGTGTGTGTGTGTGTGCGTGCGTGTGTCGTGTGCGTGTGTGTGTGCTGTGTGTGTGTGTGTGGCGTGCGTGCGTGTGTGTGAGCGCGCGCGTGTGTGTGTGAGCGTGCGTGTGTGTGTGTGAGCGTGCGTGTGTGTGCGTGTGTGTGTGTGTGTGTGTGTGAGCGCTCTAGGGAGAGAAGTGCACTCAGTAGTCGTCTCTCTCGGGGTCTCGTGGGAAAAGCTGCAGATTGGTATCATTATTTTACACCGCTTCGAGGAACTCTTCCTCTTCTCCAGAAGGTCAGATTAATTTTATTTTTTAATTTCCTTCCCGGCGATCCCAGAAGGGACGCTTCCTGAGCCCGGTTTGGGAAGATGCGATTAAGTCTTGCTGAAGAAAATGCGTGAAAAGAAGTACACACTCCTATTGTTCCTGTCATTCAGACTCATGTTGTTTAAGAGTCCTCAGTCCAGAATCATATTCTGTCAAATCTCACTCAGAAGGAGTTTTCTGCACATCACCAACTCATTTTGACATCATTAGACAATGGGCATATAGCTTATGACTTATGACTGAATTTTTTTTTTTTTTTTTTGAGTATTCTGAAGCCAAACGTGTGTAATATTGAAGCCAATCACTTATACAGTAACATTAATATTCGATCTTTCTTATTAACTTGAAGGGATAAAAAATAATATTCTGTCATTTACTGTCTTTCTGAATGACTTCATTTGATCTATGAAACACAAAAAGCAGATGTTTTTAATTATGACTCTACTCTTTTTGTACTGTAGAATCAAACTGTACAGCCGAAACAAACTTTGTTGCATTATTTTCCTGTCATCTCTGAAAAGCTGCTTTGAAACACTCTGTATTGTAAAAAGCGCTATAAATAAAGCTGACTTGACTTTTTTTGTGTGTATATAATGAGAGTCAGAGGTCCGAAACGGGTAAGTCATACGGAATGATATTACAGTTAAAATAATGAAGACACCGTTTTTGTTTTTGGGTGAACTGTCCCTTTAAGAAAAAGTTGCATGCATTAGAAGGTTAAACATGTAATGTAAAAATATAACCCAACGGCTGGGTTTGTCCATATTTGACCCAAAGTTGGGTTGAAACAACCCAGTAGTTTTCAGACTGGGAAGGGAAAATAAAAAATATATATATAAAACAGACATACAGCTAATACTGAGTTAATGTGTTTTAAAGATGGTTTGTTTGTACAGTCTGTTTGATGGCGTTTGTGCTCAATGTCTCATTCTGTTAAATTAATTCAATTAAATTATTAAATTACCTTCAGAACTGCACATTCAAAGATCCTGCACTGAGTTACAGGGTCATAGAGAAGAGATTACCATAATGCATGTGTAAATAGCGGTGTCTATAAAGTACAGCTTTCAAAAATCCATCTGAGAGTAATTTTCCTGTTACCCCCCGGGAAGATCGATACTAACCATTTTCAACTCTCCATACGAACAAAAGTATTCACAAAGAAAAGCATTGTGACAAATGTTTATCCATTGACAAATGTTTATTGTGTATTGACGAGGGGAAGACAAAAACTCCCAAAGAGACGTTCTGTTTGTTAGACAGACATAAAGAGTCTCTTCCGTAAGCGGCCCGAGAAGACACATTCTAAAAAACACTGGGTTAAAAACAACCCAATTTGGGTTGTTTCTAACCCAAGAGCTGGGTAAATATAGGACAGATCACATGTTGGGCTAAATTTACCAAGCAAATTGGGTTGTTTTTTAACCCAGCATTCTGGGTTGATTCGTTTTTACTATAATACTAGCTTTTTTTTACTTTTTTTTTTACTTTATACATGAATTATTATTATTATTATTATATATAATATATTATTATAATATCTTATTATTATATAATAAATTAGTATTATTATATAATAGGCTATATAATAATATTATTATTATATACCACAATGAATTTTTACGGATTCATTTAAATCCTCTAAACTTAAAAAAAAAATACTCCACACAACCACTGGTTACAGTAGAGCATATTTTCTATATGGTTGAATACATAATGCATATATTTAAGCGCGTTTAACAAATGTTCAAAGTGAATCTGTATCTTTTTTTTAAATAAAATCATAAGTTTATGCAAGGCAACAGGCGTTTCCATCCCACGAAAAGACCGACGCAACACTCGTTTAGGAGACTCACGGCCCCTGTATGTTGCTTTGCATAAAATTAAACGATATACAGAACAATAATGACTTTATAGATTCAAAAAATGTACTCAAACCTGTATTTTACTGACGACACTTTGCACTGCTCTCTCCTGAAGAGGTTGCAAAAAGCCAGAGATAAATAACCCAACTCATGGGTTGTTACATCTGACCCAGGAGCTGGGTAACCCAAAAACTACCCAAACACTGAAAGAATAACCCAAAAAATGTTTTTTTAATTTTTTTTAGCGTGCACCAAGCAGATGTATATTTTCCTGACTAACATCAATGGCAGTGCACATAGATGGACAGATGATCATAGATGATGTTCAGAGCGTTTTGTTCCTCTGATTGGCCGTCGCTGTTCATTAACATGCATTGAAGCTGAACATCTCATGATTTCTTTATTTTTATCTCATGATGATTTCATAATTTTTTCAGCAGTCTTCCACCTACTACCGATTAAAATACCCTTGACATGAGAGATCGAGAGCTTCCTACTTACATTTCTACTTCAGTTTCATGTTCTGTATCAGAAGAACACGGCTAATCTTAGCGGTGGCATTTTGCTCCGCTCTTCTGCGCGTCTTCCAGCGCTGCTGTGAATGCCAAGGTCACGGAGAGGTCAAGATATCCCTCAAACAAGAGAGAGGAAAGAGCAGTGTGTTTGCGTGTGTGCGTGCATGTTAGTGTTTCAAGGACAGTGGAAACAATGAAGCTTTTGCTGCATTCTAGTCATGAAAGCGAGGTTGAGACTCCTTGATGTATGGAGAAATGTGCACGCATGCATATAGAGGACATGATGTGTGACAGCGCTGTCCCTGAGCAGTGCGGGAACTGGGACAACATGGGCAAACTATTTTTCATTTTTATATACTGTATGTACATGGAGAGAGAGAGAGAGAGAGAGAAGAGAGAGAGAGAGAGAGAGAGAGAGAGAGAGAGAGAGAGACAGAGAGAGAGTGTGTGTGTGTGTGTACATGTAGAGAGAGAGAGAGAGAGAGAGAGAGAGTGTGTACATGTAGAGAGAGAGAGATTTAAATTGATCAAAATTGGCTGTAAAAATTTTTTTTACTGTTATAAAATATTAAAATATTTAACTATTTTCAACACTGATAATAATCATAAATGTTTCTTGAGCATCAAATCATCATATTATAGTGATTTCTGAAGGATCATGTGACACTGAAGACTGGAGTAATGATGCTGAAAATTCAGCTTTGATCACAGGAATAAATTACACTTTACTATATATTCACATAGAAAACAGCGTTTTTAAATTTTTTATTTTTTATCAAAAAATGATAAGCAGAAGAGACTTCTTTCAAAAACATTAAGAAATCTTACACTGCAAACTTTTGAACGGTATAGTGTAGAGCCCTGCGCGGGACTGTTTTCTTCATCCCGCGCCCACAGAATTTCTGACCATTACCGCCCGCTCCCGCAACGTATGTGTTACACTCCCGCAACGTATGTGTTACACTCCCGCAACGTATGTGTTACGCTCCCGCAACGTATGTGTTACGCTCCCGCAACGTATGTGTTACCCTCCCGCAGCGTATGTGTTACGCTCCCGCAACGTATGTGTTACACTCCCGCAACGTATGTGTTACACTCCCGCAACGTATGTGTTACACTCCCGCAACGTACGTGTTACACTCCCGATGTGTTACACTCCGCAACGTATGTGTTACCTCCCGCAACGTATCGTGTTACACTCCCGCACGTATGTGTTAACTCAGCAACGATGGTACACTCCAGCAACGTATGTGTTACACTCCGCAAAGTGTCACTCCCGCAACGTATGTGTTACACTCCAGCAACGTATGTGTTACACTCCCGCAACGTATGTGTTACGCTCCCGCAACGTATGTGTTACGCTCCCGCAACGTATGCGTTACGCTCCCGCAACGTATGCGTTACACTCCCGCAACGTATGCGTTACACTCCCGCAACGTATGTGTTACACTCCCGCAACGTATGTGTTACACTCCCGCAACGTATGTGTTACGCTCCCGCAACGTATGTGTTACGCTCCCGCAACGTATGTGTTACGCTCCCGCAACGTATGAGTTACGCTCCCGCAACGTATGCGTTACACTCCCGCAACGTATGCGTTACACTCCCGCAACGTATGCGTTACACTCCCGCAACGTATGCGTTACACTCCCGCAACGTATGCGTTACACCCCCGCAACGTATGCGTTACACCCCCGCCCGCACCCGCAAAACTCTGAGAATATTCCCGCACAATAATAGAGATGCATTGATTTTGTGTCAGGAAAAAACACGTACTTGTATTGCTATTACCAAAGAGATTCATGGGGTTGTTTGTTTCGTTTGCCTGGCCTGCATGTGTTCTGACGCACTGATCAGGAAGATGAATAGTAGTCCAAATGTCAGACTTGCCTTGCTCAGGTTTTGTGCTGTAAATACCTCCATCATTTCGCTAGGCTTCCTCCCGATCCCTTCACACAAGTTCAAACCGCCCACTCCCGCGAGGTTTGTGTTGGGTCCCACGGGACTCAATCCCAATGCAGCCCTCTACGGTAGTGCATGATTATACTGTATATCTTTTGATCAAAGAAGAATTTTTCCTAGTATTGTGAAAAGCATAGTCTGAAACATGTAAATACTAAAAATAATATTCTGATAGAAAAAAAATACTGATACATGATCCACTAAGCTGTAACAATGGTCAACTCTGAACAGATATATCTGGGAATGGTTTTCCCTGGAGGTTTGTCCGGTGCAGTCGTCCGGTCCGTGAAGAGAACGGTGTAGAACTGTCTGGATTAGAAATGAGAAATGAACATGAGTTTGAGTCTCGTACATCAGTTTCCAGAGAGCAGCGGTGCCATTAGAAACACATCGGGCCGGTTCCTCTCTGTCTGCTAAACCAGCAGCTCTCCGGCTGGCCGACGCCAAGATACACACACACACACACACACACACTCACACTCACTCACACACTCACACACACACACACACTCACACTCACACACACACACACTGTCCGTCAGTTTCCCAGCAATCGGCCGCGGACCAGCAGGATCAATACTGTGGCATTAAAGCTGAGGAGCCAGTCGAGCTCAGACTGTGTATGACATATTTATTTATATATATATATATATATATATATATATATATACACACAGGTGAAACTCAAAAAATTCAAATATCGTGCAACAGTTCATGTATTTCAGTAATTCAAATTAAAAGGTGAAACTAATACATTTAATATCTATATACATATGCATGATACTTTTCAGAGGGCCGACATTTCTGTATTTAAAATCCTTTTTTGTTATAATTGATTTCATGTAATATTCTAATTTTCTGAGATTTTGAATTTGGGGTTTTCATAAGATGTAAACCATAATCATCAAAATGATAACTTTTGCACAATATTCTGATTTTAGAATTTATATATACACAGTCAAACAAAAATGTATTCAGACACCTTCAACATTTGTTTGTATTGTGTTTATATACACACTATTAACTTTTATCCCAGTACTTCTGTGATAGTGATGCGCGGGTCGGCTTTTTTTCCCACTTTTATGAAATTATTTGGCCCGCCCCGCAACCATTAAATAGACATACTAGGCATTGTAATGTGAAAACAGCCTTTTGACATTTACAACAACAGACGATTATGAATATGAGCATGAATGTGGGAGCCAGAGGTCATGTGACACCAAAGGTTTGGGGACATCACGCAAGTTACGTTGCTACGGCCTTCGTATTGTAACCTTATCAAATAACCTAATAAAATATGAAAATAGATATTCACAAATATTTATTATAGGATGGAAATTGCACGCAACAGCCATGGATTTAAAAAATAAATAAAATTGAATGACCCGCCCCACAAATAAAGTGACAATTTATTTCCCGGCAGTTACCCATAGGTTATGAGACGACCCCCGCATCACTATTCTGTGATAATATGAATATTTGTAACACTAAAATATAATGAAGCGGTTTCACCTCTGCTCTCTCTGGTTCTCTGTGATTTTATTAAATGTTTAATAGACGCGAGTGAATCGTTGTCGTATTATGAGTGTTTGAATCGAGATCGCCATATTTCAATGATTATCGTTCAGCTTTACTTCCATCGCATCTCTCCTGTCTCATCTAACACACTAAACACTGAACAAATAAACAGTCAAACCCAAATATATTCAGACTCCTTCAGCATTTCTCACATTATCAGATTATTCACTATAGTTTAGAAAATGGTAATAAAATATGAGCAGAACTCAGAGTTATGAACTCAGTTGATATTTCACTGGTTTTGTCCGTCCTTCTGTTAGACTGTCTCACAAATTATGAATTATGTTGAATATCTGTCAGCTGTTAAATTTAACTACACAATTATATAATACCAGTTTAGCTCAACCAAAAAAAAGAAAAGAAAAAACACTTCAGCAAAACATGATCATCTCCAAGTGTCCCAATCATTTTTGGTTCCAAATGTTTATATATTTTACTGGTAGTCACTATATGAAGAGTTTATGGGTATAATATGTCACAGTTTACTTTATTTTTATATTTACATAAATGAAGTGTCCTGCACCCACTAGTAAAAAAATATAAAAAATTATATCTGGTGTCTGAATAATTTTTGGTTTGACTATATTTGGTGCCACTAGCAATGTTTCTATCCACACTTTTTTATCCGCATTAAGTGATATCGAATGAAAAATGCCTTATGGAAACAGTAAAATTCAATTGAATTTCATGAATATCGACTCAAATGAAATGCGTTCGGTCTCATGGGATTTTATCTTGATGGATATACGGCTTATGCGATAAACGCTGATGGAAACGTTATTACGGCGCGATACATTTTGTCTAGCAAAACTTTGTTCACAAATGTTGTCTTGAATGTTGTGCGAAAATGAATGGAAACACATTAAAATGTATCAAATCAATTCGATATACCAATTTGATCGCAAAACAGCATGTGACGTCATTACACACAGGTTTATATTCGCTTTAAAGCCGTTTGATGGAAACACACTTTCACCAGCTTTATTCACATGAGGTTTTTTTACCGAACTTCAGATAATTCGATTGACAAGTGGATGGAAACTTGGCTAATGTATTTGCTCAAATTTACTCAATTTCAATTCTGAAAGTGAGTTATCAGGATTGTAGCACGTCTACAAAACATGTTGCGTGTGAGTTTTGTGGTGTGAGTTTTGTCATGCCGTGTCACTTGCTTGCAATGTTTAATCCTTATGTTGTGTTGAGGATTTTCCCGGACCTGAAATTGCTAATTAATGTTATTGCATTGAGTGAATAAAGTCAGTCAACGTCAGTCCAGAGTCTAACAACTTCCCAAACATTTTTTGATACCTTTTGTCATTTTTTGGGGGGGTTTCCACATTTTAACACTTGACTGACACAAAAATGACCGCCCTACAAATAATTGCTTATAAATCTCTAATTATGCTACACAATCACCAAATATTGGATTCAATCTTTTGGTAAACATGACTCGCTATTGAAAATGAATGTGGGAGTTGAAAATCAGAGAAAGAATTACTGATGAGGAGTGTGTTCATCATGTTCATGTGCACATATGTACTGTACATGTGAGCTTGCAAAAATAAAGGCCATGCATACTCATGCATGCACACACACACACACACACACACACACACACACACACACACACCACACACACACACACACACACACACGTTCATTTGCACTGATAAACTATTTTGAGTATTACAGGCTTTCTTTTTCAGAGAGATTAACTTTATTTAGCACGTCTACAAACATGTTGCATGTGAGTTTTGTCACGCCGTGTCTCTTGCTTGCACACACACACAGAGAGAGAGAGAGAGAGAGAGAGAGAGAGAGAGAGAGAGAGAGAGAGTGTATGCATACGCCGTGTCTCTTGCTTGCACACACACCACACACACACACACACAGAGAGAGAGAGAGAGAGAGTGTGTATGCATACGCCGTGTCTCTTGCTTGCACACACACACAGAGAGAGAGAGAGAGAGAGAGAGAGAGAGAGAGAGAGAGAGAGAGAGAGAGAGAGTGTGTATGCATACGCCGTGTTCTTGCTTGCACACACACACACACACACACACAACAGAGAGAGAGAGAGAGAGAGAGAGAGAGAGAGAGAGAGAGAGAGAGAGAGAGAGAGAGAGAGAGAGAGAGAGAGATGTGTGTATGCATACGCCGTGTCTCTTGCTTCAGTGCTTAAGTTGTTAAACCTCTTTTGTGAAACGACGTTTAATCGGTAAATGCATTAATTCACTGAAGGTTTCGTTGCTGTTTGAGCAGTTCATCAAAAGACATCTTTTAATCTTTACGAAACACTAAAGCTGTTCTTCACACATATATGATGCAATCTAAACTTATTTTCCATGTAATTTAACTGAAAAGAACACTAGAAATTAGATAAAAGAGGAGCTATTATGCCTTTTTTCCATTTTCTTTAGTGTGTAATGTTGCTGTTTGAGGATGAAAAAGCTCCAGTTATTCTCTATATCAGTGTTTCTGAACTCCTGAAACGCCTCCATTGTATCTTGAGTTTCTTCCGGGAACAAACACGTCACAATATTCCTCATTATAATAATTCATACGCAGAATAAAGGGGCGGGGCCTGGTTGAGTTAGTTAG
Organism: Chrosomus eos; assembly: GCA_036326025.1. Lineage (NCBI taxonomy): Eukaryota > Metazoa > Chordata > Actinopteri > Cypriniformes > Leuciscidae > Chrosomus > Chrosomus eos. The sequence continues at coordinate 2,313,737 of CM070827.1, forward strand.
TAGTGTGTTAAACTGGCGGTTATGGTAAGGGGCGGGACATTTCCCAAACACACTCGAAGCGCTCGACCAATCACAACACACTGATCCAGCCGACCAATCAGAGCACAGTGTGCTTTTCAGAAGGAGGGGCTTCATAGAGACAGGAAGTAAACAGAGCGTTACTGACAGACTGGGAAGAGAGGAGCCGCAACAATGGAGAATATGAGGGGCATAACATAATATTAATTTATTAATCATGAAGCCACTTGTGGCATATTCAAACAGTGTTTAATCTAGTTGCTATATAGAAACCTGGATAATTCCTAATATACCATGCATCTATAATTAGTATAAGAGCGCCATTCTTGGCTTTATAGATGAATTATAGTGATTTTGTGTTTTTGAATAAGTATATTTAAGTTAACATACTGAAAGCATGTATTAATGTTATGAAGGCAGATTTACATTCACTTTTAAAAGCTTTATTTGATGAATGAGGTTGTAGAAATGTCTTTCACGTCGCTGTGATTGTAGGTTACTTCACCTTTCTTAAAAGAATGACTATTACCTGTCCGCTTTATCCTCTGGCCTCAGCGGTTTCTGAAAGTGGCTCTCGAGATCTGTAATTTGAGCTTTCCTGCAGTCGAATATTACACTTATGAAAGGTAAAGTGCTGGAACTATCAGAAGGTAATACACTTGTGATATATACTTTGGTACTGCATGATTGCCATTTTCATTTGCCAATACCATTTGATACTCAAAGGTACTTGAATTAATCCTTTGAAACATTCACAGAAACCATCATGGTGCCTTCTGATTAGTTCAGGCGTTTGAGAGGAATATCCTAAAACAGTGAAGGAACGCTTTGGAGAAAGTGACTGTGTCGGAGGTGTTAAATGAGAAGGTTTACCTGAGGTGTTTCTCTGGCTCTGTGTACACCTTTTAAAACCAGAAGTCAGATCAATATTGCTTATATATATATACACACACACTGCTGTTCAAACGTTTGGGCTCGTAAGATTTTTAATGTTTTTAAAAGAAGTCTCTTCTGCTCACCAAAGCTGCATTTATCTGATTTAAAATACGAAACAAACCCAGTAATATTGTGAAATATTATTGCAATGTAAATCAGCTGTTTTCTATGTGAATATATAGTAAAGTGTAATTTATTCCTGTGATCAAAGCTGAATTTATCATCATTACTCCAGTCTTCAGTGTCACATGATCCTTCAGAAATCACTATAATATGATGATTTGACGCTCAAGAAACATTTATGATTATTATCACAGTTGAAAACAGTTTTGCTGCTTCATATTTTTGTGCAAACCGTGATTCATTTTTTTCAGGATTCTTTGAAAGTTCAAGAGAAAAGCATTTAATTAAAAAATAAATATTTTGCATTATTATAAATGTATTTATTTTCTCTTTTGATCAATTTAATGCGTCCTTTCCGAAGTAAAGTATTAATTTCTTTTAAAAAAAAAATCGTATTGACCCCAAACTTTTGAACAGTAGTGTGTGTGTTATATATATATACATAGAGCTGTATATCACAGTCCTTTCTGGAGATAAACTGCATTAAACGTGTTTTTCTCGAGTCGTGACGATGTAAACGTGTACATTAGCGGTCTGGGTGAATACTCGATTCTGATTGGCTGCAGGGTGACCATTAAAAAGCTGAGAAAGCATTGTTCACCCTTTGCTTTTGCCGGGAGAACTCGCTGAAACGCTGACCTCTCGAAACCACATAAACATCTGTTTGAGTTCCCGGATAAATGGCCTTGATCATGACGCATTTCCCTGAGATTCCTCAGAGGTTTTGAACAAATAGAGTTAATTTCCCCGTCTCAGTCAATGCAGGTGCTCTACCTCTCAGTCTGAGCCTTTCACTGGACTACACACAAACACACACACACACACACACCACACACACATGCACGCACACACACACACACACAGACACACACACACACAGAAACACACACACACTCACTCACTCACTCACTCACTCACTCACTCACTCATTCACTCACACACACACACACACACACACACACACACACACACACACACACACACACACACGTCCCATCATCCATTCCTTCTCTGAAGAATTGCTGTGCGCTGATCAACAATCCATCATTAACTATAATTGATGCCATTACACATTTAATTGCCTGCCAAAATATGTCTGTCCTCCTCTCGGGCGAGCGCATGAGGAGTGATTATTGTCTACAGGCTCATTATAAAAGCTAATTTTGCACTTTTCTTCCTTTAAATATTAAGTGTTCATAATTTGTTGTAAGAAAGGGATGACTATAGGTATACTGTATGTGTAGTTCTTAAAGGGATAGTGCGCAAAATTATGAACATTTTCATGTATGACTGACTTCAGTGAAAAACTAAGTAAATATTTGTTTATTATATTTGTGATATTGTTTAATGTCTGTTTTAAATGCTTTTTTTTCCAAAGCAGTTGCAATGAGCAGTGATTCAAAAATAACTAAAAAGCTATATTAAAATATTAACTACTTATGAATATTATTAGTCATTTAATATTAATATAATTAATTACCATAGTATCATTAAACTGGTCAGGGTTATTACCGTTAACTAAAACTATTAAACACATTTCTGTTAATTGAAATAAAGCTGATAAATGAATAAAATAAAATGAATATTATATAAGATAAATAAAATATTTTAAAAAAATTATAAAATAAAATAGTAGTTGAAAAGTTAAACTAAAGGAAAAATTTAAATGTTACCTTGGCAATAAATTAAAATAAGTTGAAGTTGATTTCTATTATGACCTTAAACCTGAAACAAAAATAAATTAAATCTAATTAGCAATATTTAACAATAAATAAATAAATTGACAAAATCACAAAATTAGAAATTAAACATGAAACTAAAGCTAATTCAAAATATGAATAAAACTAACATAACACTGAAACTGATTTATATGATGCTTTCATCCAAATCTTCTAAAGCCGTAATTATGATAGTTATGAGAAACGGATTAAAATAGATTTTTTGCTCTACTTTTCACATTCAGATTCATGACTCAACACTCTAAAAAATGCTAGTTTGGTTTAACCCAATTGTGGGTCACATATGGACAAACCCAAACATTGGGTTAAAAATGTAATTTAAAAATTTAACCCAACAGCTGGGTTTGTCAATATTTGACCCAAAGTTGGGTTTAAACAACCCATCATTTTTTTAGAGTGAATCATTATTTTGAGTTGGATCTTTTCATTGAATCGTTTGATCAGGTTCACAAACCCGTTTGAATCAAATCCTTACAACCATGTCTATTTTAAAGCTTTAATACGTTCATTATAATGGCATGAAGAAGAGCGAAATAGGAAAGTCTTACACACATGAGAGTAAATGATGACAGAAATATGAAAATTCATCATTGGATGGTGACCCAATCCCCTAGCAACCACATAGCAACATCTTGGCCATCACTGGAACTGTGGCTGCGGTTTATTTCTGTTTGTTCTGTGTGAATAATGTGTGTGGTGGAGTTTCTCTTCATCAGATGTCACTGACTCTCTGAGAGCTTATTGGCTGAGATAAGTTTAGGCCTTGATAAGATTGTGTTTATGAATATTTGGAGGATTGGCTGAAGAAGCTGCCGGCTCAGTTTACCCCTATGGCAGATTCACACAGGGGCATAAAGCAGATTACAGACTCTCAGTTACACCTGTCTCTGTTTCCTCACGTCTTTAAAGAAAAAAGAAAATCTATATATCCGTTTGTGTATCTGTCGTTCTATCCACTTTTCTATCTATCCATCATTCTATCCAACCATCCTTCTACCTATCCTTCTATCCATTTATGTAGCCATTGTTCTATCTGTCATTCTATCCATCGTACCATCCATCCATCAATTGTTCTATCCATTGTTGTATCTGTCATTCTATCCATTTTCTATCTATCCATCATTCTATCCATCCATCTATCCATTGTTCTATCCTTCTATCTATCCATTGTTCTATCCATCCATTTTTCTATCTGTCATTCTATCCATTGCTTTATCAATCCATCGTACCATCCATCCATCAATTGTTTTATCTATCCATTGTTGTATCTGTCATTCTATCCATTTTTCTATCCATCCATCATTCTATCCAACCATCCATAGATCCATCGTTCTATCCATCATCCATCAATTGTTCTATCCATTGTTGTATCTGTCGTTCTATCTATTTTCTATCCATCCATCCAATCATCCACCCATCCATCGTTCTGTCCTCTTATCCAACATCCTTCTATCTATCCATTTATTTATCCATTGTTCTATCTGTCATTCTATCCATTGCTTTATCTATCCATCGTACCATCCATCTATCAATTGTTCTATCTATCCATTGTTGTATCTGTCATTCTATCAATTTTTCTATCTATCTATTCATCATTAGCCCTAACCCTAACCTAACCCTATCCATTCAACTTTCCATCATTCTATCTATCCTTCTATCTATCCATTGTTCTATCTATCCATCCATCCATCCATCAATTGTTCTATCCATTGTTGTATCTGTCGTTCTATCCATTTCCTATCTTCTATCTATCTATCTATCTATCTATCTATCTATCTATCTATCTATCTATCTATCCATCATTCTATCCAGCCATCCATACATCCATCCTTCTATCTATCCATCCATCCATCCATCCATCAATTGTTCTATCTATTCATTGTTCTATCATCCATCCATCATTCTATCCTTCTATCTATCCATTTTTCTATCCATCCATCCATTGTTCTATCTATCCATTGTTCTATCATCCATCCATCCATCCATCGTTCTTTCCTTCTATCTTTCCATCCATCCATTGTTATATCCTTCTATCTATCCATTGTTCTATCCATCCATCCATCGTTCTTTCCTTCTATCTATCCATTCTATCTATCCATCCATCCAACCACCTATCTATCCATTGTTCTATCTATCCATCTTTCCAGCCATTGTTCTATCTATCCTTCTATCTATCCATTTATGTATCCATTGTTCTATCTATCATTCTATCCATCATACCATCCATTCATCCATTGTTCCATCTGTCGTTTTATCTATCCTTCTTTCTATCTATCTATATATATATATATATATATATATATATATATATATATATATATATATTATAATCTATCTATCTATCTATCGATTATTTTAAGTAACAAAATTAAAGCTACACTGTGTAACTTTTTTAGTTTATTCTTAGCTAAAAACACTTAGTTCTTTCAAAAATATATGTGCTCATTAGTGTATATTTACTTCGTTCAAGTAATAAAGTATTCTCGTGAGTGTATAATATGCCATTGAAAATACATACGGGTAAGGGGTTCTAATGTCGGTCGCCATGTTGCCCCTCCATCTTGAAAGTACATTAGCCAAAGAGGGACATACCCTTTAATTCAAGCTTCGCCTTTCGCGTTTTAACACTCGATGGCACCGTGTCGAATGTGGATGAGGTCGAACTGGAAGCCATGTTAATCTTGGACTACATTGGCCACCGTAGGAGTTAAAACAAAATCGGAATTGAGAAGAACAGAAACTAATATTCACTGGATGGTCATATACCTTTTCACCGCTAGATGGGGGTAAAAATCACACAGTGTAGCTTTAAGATATAGACTTTTCCACAAATACATCTTGCACTAAATAAGGCGAGTGTCATTCCCCCTCTCCTCCAGCAAACCTCTGATGAAGACATGTGTATGCAGTGCACACACACTCTCCCTCTCACTCCATCTTCTTGTCATCCCTTATGTAATTACCCGTCTTAATTGCTCACCTCCCTCTCGTCCTGATCAGGAAGAACCGGTCGCAGCCGGTGGTGTGTGTCAGGTCTGTTCCTCAGATGTTTGTCTTTCGTGGAGTGATCTGTCCGTTCCCAGCGTGGGCTCAGCATGGCAGGAGATGCTCATATTTCACGGGCCTGTTAGCGTTGAGATGTTGTGTTCGTCTGAGAGCGAGATGAGGAGAAGCAGAAGGAGTGATGTTGGCGTCACCTGTTCTTACAGACGGAGAACACAGATGGTGTCTTCTTTTAGCCAATGGTGCTCCAATAAACCCATGATGGATGGGTCATTATCCCAACTCAGTCACAGGCAGTAGATTACCCAGTTGTGTTGACGGTTTCTCCGTTGAAGCACGCGTTACATGATGTGTGTCGTTTGTTGTAGTTTTCAGCTGATCGGCAGTCACTTCGGCTTTGTTTGTGCACAGCATGCACTGTAAATAGTACTATACGCTCTAAAAAACATTTTTTACGCCAATTTGGGTTGTTTAACATGAATTAATGTTTACAGATTAAATAAAAGAGGATTTCTCAGTATAAGCACGTGTTATATCAGTCCCTCCAGAAAAACGTGATTATGCGATCGCATAATTCAATGCATAATCAGCCAAAGTCTGCGTAAACCGCATAAATTCGTCGCATAAATTCGCCGCATAAATTCGCCGCATAAATTCGCCGCATAAATTGCCGATTTTCGCACAAAATATGTGTTTCTTGCATGATTTCATAATCCCCGCATTGTTGTTGCAAAAAAGTCACATATATCTCAGCAGAAAGTTGAGAAATGTTGCGTTTGCTTCACACAAGAGCCGCCGTTTTCCCTGTTGCCATGGGAACGTTATGAAGTGATATAAGTAATTACGCGACGTGAACATCATCGAGAAGCTGTAAAACAGAAAATACACATTTTATTTTTATTTCATTTCTTCTTTTTTCCAGAAGTTGTAGCATATTCCTTTTGTACAGCTCCAGAACTTGTTCGACTCATCAATGTTTTGTAAGTTTGATGTGTTTATTAAGATCTGAAATAAAACAAGATGAACTGAAATATTCCAGCACTTTCTGTGATGTAGTGTGCTTGCTTATCATAGGAAGTAATAAGAAATGACTCTTTACAGTAAGGTAGTAGCCTAGTGAGAACAGGGAACAGGGGAATCACTTTCTCTCTTTCATCAAACCGCAGTTTTTGCAAGCTCCCGCAATTTGATCACATAAAAATGCATAAATATCTGCATATTCCATCAAATTTTTTAAGAAAATGTGCCGCATAATCAAGGATTTTTGCCCTCAACAATCACAAAAAAACTGAAAGGACTGATATGAAAGGACTGATATTTGATATGAAGTGGCATTTGATAGTATTTCGCTGATCCGCAGTCACTTCAGCTTTGTTCACACTGTATACTGCAAACAGTACTATAGTATACTTGGGTTGTGTGTAGTCAAGTGAAGTCATCTTTTTACAATACAGTTTCAAAGCAGCTTTAAAGTGACAACAGGAAAATAATGCAGCAAAGTTTGTTTTAGTAGAAAATAGTGTCTAATTTATGTTGTAAACGGTTGTTAATTTAGTTCAGTTCTCATATAATGGTGTCAAGATCAATAATATTGTTGAATATTAAATTAAATAAAGCCCTAAAGTAATTTTTTTGCCTTTTTAAAGCTAATCTCAGTTTTTCAATACATTGCAGTTCATCTAGAGAACCGAGTGAACAGCTTCTTCAGAAATCAAACACAATAAGAATTTACTGCTTAATATATTGCAGCGTATGAGCGTCTGGCAGAAGAAAACAGTGTATGGTTTTAAAAACACAGCTGGTGCTGGTCATAACAGAAGTAATGGTGTGTTATTTACAGTGTGATGCATAAAAACAGCCTCTGTGCTCAGAGTATTAATGTAATACTCTCTGTTTGTGTGCGGCACAAAGACTCGATTTATGTCTCTGTATCTCTTACAATTTCCTGTGTGTAAATTATGCTTGTGTTCAGTGTGTTATGCAAAATAACCCTTTAATCAAACACTGGAAACGCCACATTATTGGGATTTAAATTAATTATTTAGTTTCTTGTCTATTCTAGTCTGGTGCTGAATTAAAACCAGCAAACTGCATTTCAGAATTGCCAAAATCTCAACTTCAGGTTTTCTGGACAAAAAATGAGTCTAAAAGTTTATGTGTAATAAATTATGTGGTGTTTGACATTAAAAAATATATATTTCTAAAGCTACTTTTTTGTAATGCGTATTTGATGCATTTCTCATTTAACACAATTTAATCATCTAATTATCTAATTTAATCATTCTAACAATCATTAATTAATTAATTAATTAATTAGAATGAAAAATGCTTAATAGCTTGACAGTGATATTTAAAAATATTTCTGCTGACTGAAATAAAGTAAAAAAACACAATATAAATATTAGTTGGAAAAAAATGTAAACTAAATGAAAATTTTAAATGTGTGTTGGCAATAGCATAAAAAAAGTTTCATTTATAACCCTAACATTATTAACTGTAAATAAATAAAAGTAACTAGAACTTAAATAAATAAAAAATTATCTAAAAAAAAAAAACGATTAAATGACAAAAGCACGAACCAACTATTAAATGAAACTAAAAATAGAAGCTAAAATTCAAAATATTAATAAACCTTCCACAACCTCCCTGATTTAACAAACTCTGGCTTATTATAATATCCGATAGCATTCTCACCCGTGACACGTTCGTTATTAGCCCGATTTTCCGCTTGATTATGGCGGCGAGTGTTAGTCGTAGGGTTTTCCTTTATTTAATGCTGTGGACCGGATCATGCAGCGAGGGAGTCTCCCGTCCAAACCTCACGCTCACGGGCTTTAATTAAACCGTGTGATTCAGTCGAGCCGAGGCAAACGTTCCAGAACCCCGACAAATCAAATCAAACCCCCCGTCCACACACACACACACACACACACACACACACACACCCCGGCGTGTGTTTCAGCGGGTCAGAGATGCTTCCTCTGGTCATTAGCAACACACACATCCAGCAAATCAATTACAGAGAGCAGCGATAAAAGCCAATAAGGCTGTTTTATTTACACCCTTCGCTCGCATAATTACTGAGCGTGTGTGTGTGTGTGTGTGTGTGTGTGTGTGTGTGTGTGTGTGTGTGTGTGTGTAACACACTTCAGTTTGGATAGGGTGACCATATTGTCCTGAAAACAGACACTCGCCCGCAAACAGATAGGCCTACTCAATGATACTCGAAGTTTACTCAAAGAAACTTATTAATTTCAATACATTTAAAGTAGGTTATGCCTCCTCTGCATGGATAGAATTTGTTATATTGTTATATGAAAACGGACTGTCCTGGAAACAGACAGTTGGTCACCCTAAGTTTGGAGTGTTCCTCATCTCTGGTTTATTGTGATAGTCCTTCTAGTCATTTGTCACACTCAGGGCAGCGATTCATAACGTTGAATGTGTGTGTTATAAAGCACATGAACGATTGGTCCTGTTTTCAGACCGCAGGCTTCGGGACGCTTCAAGCTTTCCATTACACTAAAAAAACTATTTAGTGTTTCATACACCTCAGGCTCGTTCATATAACTATCCATAAACCAGCTTTCTCTTTTTCTGTCTATCCCTTTCTTTCTTTCTATTCCCTCTTCTTCCTATCTGTTGACTTTTGCATGTGTGTCAGCAGGAAAGCACAGCTCATGCTGTGTGTGTGGTGTGTGTGTGTGTGTGCGTGCGTGCGTGCGTGTGTGTGTGCGCGTGCGCTGAAAATGGAAGTAAAGTGAAAGTTATTTGGAATGATGGAATGAAAGTTAATTTCTACACGCTTGAATTGAGTAATATAGAATTTACTTGTTTTGTTTTTATTCTTAACACAATTTTTATTTTATTTTTTATAAAACTTGAAAGTAAAGCCCCTTTGTAGCTTTGATTAATGCAACTAATATTGAAACACTGCATTGCATTGGACACACTTAACCCAGTGTTACTTTATACATTCTAAAAAGTGCAGGGTTGTTTTAACCCAAATTTGGGTCAAATATGGACAAACCCAATCATTGGGTTAAATATGTAATTAAAGAAATGTAGCCCAATGGCTGTGTTTGTCCATTTTTGACCCAAATTTGGGTTTTAACAACCCTGCACTTTTTAGAGTGTACCATTGAGACACTATTATGGCTTTTATTAATATTTTGAATCAGTTTTTTATTTGTACAGATACCGTGCAATAGATGTCCTACTTCATCTTAATTAACCCAATGCATTTCTTCATCTTTCTGTATTGAGGCATGAGAATCTGAACTAAAGCGTAAATATCAAAGTTACGCTCTTAAAACTGCTGGGTTGTTTCAACCCAACTTTGGGTCAAATATGGACAAACCCAGCCGTTGGTTAGATTTTTACATTACATTTTTAACCCAACGTTTCGGTTTGTCCATATTTGACCCAAAGTTGGGTTGAAACAACCCAGTATTTTTTAAAATTAAGTGAAATTACTCAAACTTTTCTGATATTCGTGTTCCCATCATGCACTGGGTCTTGAATAATTAATACGGTTTATTTTCACTGTTTTCCAGCTGTATTTACGCTGTTTGATCATTGCTTTTGTTGTTAGGATTAGTAACTTGCCATTTTGTGACATTTAGAGTTAATTTTCTACATTCACACACAAAAACGGTTCATTAAATGTTAGTCATTGTGTATTGTGTATTGTGTACCAATATTGAGGTCTTTGTGTTCAAGTTCAAACTTCAACCAAATTGATATTACTCCTCCTTTAACTGGTCAAGTTAAAATGACTTATTTTCTTATTAACTTAGTTAAATAGAGATTACTTAATTCCACATGTGAAGTTGTCGTTCTGTGTCTTTATCTCCTGTGATGCTGGTTAGACACTTGTGTTGTGTGTGTTTGATCAGTGTGAGTTTTGAGAGCACTCCGATATAAAACGCCTTCATTGAGCTTGAGAGGAACGGATGAGGCTTCGGGAAACAACCCAATCCTCCTCGAGAGCTTTAGTGTCCAGGCTTTCTGTCTCCGCTTTGCTCTCGGCGTTTGCAGACTTTATGAAGAGTGTGTGTCAGCACTATTGAGCTTTACAATCAAACAGTGATTCTAACCAACACTTTTTAGTTAACTTTACTACTTAATGTTTTAACTTAATTGTAAAAGTCTAGTTATCTGTACTTTTCACATACTATGATTTTTTTTACTCAGAAAACCCAAGTTCAGATTAATTGATTGGTTTAAGTGCCATTTTGTCAAGCCAAAAAAAAAAGAAAAAAGTTTTTGAGGCGTGGCAATTCTTATTAGACTTTTTAATACACTCTAAAAAATGCTGGGTTAAAAACAATCCAATTTGGGTTATTTTGGCAACCCAGTGCTGGGTCAAAAAGTGACGTACCCAGCGCTGGGTTGTTTTAACCCAGCATGGTGTGTTGTCATTTTAACCCAATTATGGGTTAAATTTTTTACAGCGCTGTAGAGAAATATTGAATATGTAAGTGATAATGTATTGTGACTCTATTAAAGAATTTTTGGAAATAAGACATAAGAAAACCAATAAATGCGGCAGTTAAGACTTGAGGCAAAAAACGCGGATATTTCCATATAAGCTCTTTTCTGACTTTTCCACCTTCCACGAAATCTCAAAATACTCTTGGATAAAAACCAATTGATAACTACTTGAAATTTGTATATTTATTTACCATAAACTGCATAAATGTCTTTTTATTGCCTTCACCTGAAGGCGCTAAGAAAATGGCGTTTCTCCGACTGGTGTCGTCCGTGTTGTTGCGTGACGTGCGTGCTCTCTTTCACGTCCGCGTTCCCAACCCAGCACGGCTGGGTTACAGATTAAGAACGATTTTCAACCCAAATTGGGATACATCAACCCAGCATCCTTACCCAACAGTCTCAACCCACCGTTTGGGTTAAAAACGCATTTGTTTTAGAGTATAATTTCTCCACTTCTGCAGTTATTTTTCTATTTTTCTCTGTTTGCATTCACTCATTCATTTCCAAAGTCATCTTAAATGTTAAATTGTCAATACAACTGAATTATTTTTTTTTAATAAATTGATGTTGATTTCCCTAAAATCGTTTTGTTTGTCACCATTATGATGATCGGTGTTCATGTCGGTCACTTGGAACTCCATAGATATTTTTACATTTCTCTCCTATTAATGCAGCGATCCAACAAGAAATCAGTGATTTGGTTTCAAATGAAGGGAGATAATAATAAATATTATAAATGAATGATATATAAAATAACTATATTTCATGTCAAAGATTGATCTTTTAAAGTTGTTGCTAACACTTATGTCATAACCTCGTGAAACTTAATTGGGTTGATATAATCTCTTTATATTTGTTACAAAATCTTCAAATTGACCAAGCTTGAGTCACACACAGACTTGTCGGATTGCTCGAAGTGTTGGGTCGGGAGTCGATGTCCTTATTTGGCAGTTCTGCTGCAAATACTGTGACGTAATAGTTCAAAAAACGTCATAGATAACAGAAAAATCGGAACAGTTTGCAAAATATGACCAAAACAGAATATAAAGATATCAACGAAGCACCTGAAGAGACTAATTTCAACTTTTCTGTACTTATAAACACTCCAAATATACAACAAAATGCATTTACGGGCTAAAAAAGTGTATTTAGCATGATATGTCCCATCAAGTATTCTGCAGTGATAGCCTCGTGGGAAAGTGTGCCGACATGTAGCGCCGCTGTGCTTCGGGCGACCCGAGTTCCCGGCTCGTGGACCTTTCCCGATCCCATCCCCCCTCTCTCTCCCGACTAACTACCGTCCTAATCTATAAACGGCAAAAAAAAACGCCAAAAATAAATCTTAAAAAAAAAAAAAAAAGGATCAAGTACTCTGCTCTTTTTTAGTTACTATAACTCTTGTTGGTTAGGTTTAGGGTTAACTATACTAACTAAGCATGTCAGTACAACATACTATTCTTATTTCACTTTTTTTTTTTTTTTAAAGCAAGTCTAACTAATTTGATTTGACAGTGTTGACTTTATTCCAGCACTTTCTAAACCCTAGTTCTGCTGAACTCTTTAATCCCAGTGCCTAAAATGGAAAATAAATAAGAGAAGAGGAGGAGAGAGGAGTAGAGAGAGGAAGGAGAGAGAGGGGAAGGAGAGAGAGAGAGAGAGAGAGAGAGAGAGAGAGAGGAAGAGAGGAGGAGAGGAGGAGGAGAGAGAGGGAGAGAGAGAGAGGAGAGAGAGAGAGAGAGAGAGAGAGAGAGAGAGAGAACCGGAGAGGGAGAGAGAGAGAGAGAGAGAGAGAGAGAGAGAGAGAGGATTAATGTAGTTACAGTAGAGCCACTCCACCCAGAGCAAGATTATCCTGTCTTTCACAAACTCACGTCTTATCTGGAAACACTGTTGTTTTAGAAATTAGAATTCGGATTAAAGTATGGAAATGTGTGGATTTGCAGCTGTGGGGGAAATATGACATATAACAAGGTTTGCAAGTGTTAGAAAATATTGTTTGTACAGTATGCTTGTGTGGAAGAGAGAAAGATAAATGCTGGGAAAAGTCATGTTTTATTCACACCGCACACTATTAATACTGCAGAAGTTTGAATGTTGACTCTATGGATGATGTCCGAAATTACATCGATTCATTCACAAATTTCATAAACAACTAAAATGATTTTAAATTACAACACAGAATCAGATTTTTGATTCCTGTCTGAACAATACCTTTTCACAACAGTTCAGGTTTAAAAAGTCTGGAGGCGGCCAATACAAACCAGCACAGATTCGGCTACATAATAAGGAGCTTAAATTATTATTATTATTATTATTAAAGGGGTCATATAATGCCATTTTTGTACAAGTTAATATGAATCTTTAGGGTCTAAATGAAAACTTTGTAATATACTTTTATTAAAAATTCTCATTAGTATTTAAAAGCTACACTGTGTAACTTTTTTAGTTTATTCTTAGCTAAAAACACTTAGTTCTTTCAAAAATATATGTGCTCATTAATGTATATTTACTTCGTTCAAGTAATAAAGTATTCTCGTGAGTGTATAATATGCCATTGAAAATACATACGGGTAAGGGGTTCTAATGTCGGTCGCCATGTTGCCCCTCCATCTTGAAAGTACATTAGCCAAAGAGGGACATACCCGTTAATTCAAGCTTCGCCTTTCGCGTTTTAACACTCGATGGCACCGTGTCGAATGTGGACGAGGTCGAACTGGAAGCCATGTTAATCTTGGACTACATTGGCCACCGTAGGAGATAAACCGAAATCGGAATTGAGAAGAACAGAAACTAATATTCACTGGATGGTCATATACCTTTTCACCGCTAGATGGGGGTAAAAATCACACAGTGTAGCTTTAAGGCTCAATCCCAATTCACCCCTTGCCCCTACCCCTTGTTTTCGAGTGTACCCCTTGGCCCTTTAAACAGAGTTACAAGGCGTTGAAATATTCCCCTACGAAATGGAACAACCCTTCATGATCCCGATACGTCATCAGTCGTCGGCGATGGCTCTGCCGTTATGGAATTTTTTGCCGTATTTCTCCATGACAACGACTAACAATCAGCGCCACTGCTCTTAACTTTGAGGAAACATGATGATTATAACGTTCCTTCTTAAAAATGTGTCTTTTCTGTTTCGGAAATGTAATTTATTATACAATTTCTTAATTTAAATGACTATAAAGTGGATGGTGGTGTCATCTGGTGCTAAATTTAAATGTTTAAACCGTTTGCGAAGCCATCTCGCCGGTGATTCGCGATGTATTCTGTGAACTTTCTTGTAGCCCTCCGTTTGGAGTGCGCCTCTGAAAAATCTCCGTTTCGAGGGCTGTAGCCCAACCCCTTCGCCCTACCCCTCGATCTAAACAAGAATCGGGACACCCTACCCCTTGACGTGAACGTGCGAAACGGAGGGGTAAGGGCAAGGGGTGAATTGGGATTGAGCCTAAGAAAACACTCATTTTACCTGGTCAAAAACAGTTTTCAGCACGCCGTTTCAGTGCATATGCCTTTAAATGATAATGAGCTTTGCTGACTCCGCCCCTCTACGTACACAGTTTTTAATAACACAATAACCATAACGCGTTGTTCATTATAAACGTGGGATTATGAATTATATTGAGAATGTCGTAACGTTACATAGAATACATGATGTAATGTACCCTGAGTGTAAACATTAGCCGCATTCATCTGAAGCGTGCAAGAGATTTGCAAAGATTAATATTTAAAGGTTAATAAAACGTTACACTCACTTCACTTCTTCTGAAAGTGCAGCAGGAACACGAATAGTTGGTACCGATTCTTTTTTCAGGAGCAGCTTCTTAGCAAAACCAGCTTTATACTGATCCTCGTTTATAAAGCAGTCTGGTGAGAAATGATTCGCGCAAACATGAGCGCATTGACGTTGATCGTGGGGAATATTAACACAACTCAGCCGCTGCGTTTTCAGCGGTTCGGATTTAGGAACATCAAAATGGCTGCTGTGTTCGTTATAGAGTGCCGAAGTTATGACGTCACTTTGTAGGACAACTCGGAAGTTAGCGGTGCATGGGTTCCCTCGTTTGAAAAGCTGTGCGTTTTCTCCATAGACTTTTGGAAAACCGCAAAAAATAAGATCTGTGTTCAACAAAGAGTTGTGACCCTTACACGTGTTGTCTATCAAGATAATCTTTACAAGTTAATCCAAAATGTATACATTTTGAAGCCTAAATAAAGCCGTAAGATATAATATTAAGACACAATAAAGTAAAAAAAAACACAAGCAGGTTATAACTGGTGTTTTATGTCATAGATCAAAACGTGAAAATATTTAGAGGCTTTGTTAACCACAGACCTTATTTCAGGCGATTTAGCAAAAACCCAGGGCGAGGGAACCGGGAGTGCTAAAATGCTAACTCACTTCCGCGTTATTCCATTATAATTCGACATGTTTTATTCATTTTATTTGTGTAAGTAAGTTTAATGTTTACTCTCTTCTTCTCCCAGTTCACCAGCCACTTACTTTAAGTATTTCGGGAGTGGATGAATATTCACGTGTTGTAAATCCATCAGATGCGATTCTCTGAACTGCGTCTGCGGCACAAACTAACATGGCGGCACCCGTCGCGCATACAGCTCAACTAACGCGATCCTTATAAAGGTGTTTAAACTACGATACACTTCCACTTGCATGTATCTGTCAATCGGAAATATCAGATATTTCATGCCATAGCTAACACATTTGTGAATATTCTGAATAAAAAAGGAAAAATGACATAAAAGCAAATCATCAGTCATTCATCGCTGCTGCTGCTGTTGCGGTGTGTCACGTGACAAGCAATGACGCGTCACCATGGAAACCATAAAGTGACACATTCTAAACAAAGATTATAGAAGCGAAACTCTGAAGCTTTTCTGGTAACAGCCACTAGGTGGCGCTTCGGGAGCGCGGCCGCCATTTTGGGGTGAAGATGCCAACTGGAGTTACTGGACAACAGCAGATAACAGTTTTTTGAAGTAGTTTATTCTTGCATTATTGAGTATTTCCATTTTATGCAACTTTACACATTTACTACTATTATTAGTTACCAACTCCACTAGGCCTGAAATATATTTAGTATGTTTTATTCTTGGTCATGCTACAAACATGATGATCTTATAGACCATGATGCATTGCTGTGTCCGTTATCCTGTAATTGCCACTTTTGGACAGTGGCTGTGTTTTTGTTTACATAGAAATATAAGATATAAAAAGTTTACTGTAAAGCTATTCTATATTTATTGTCCAACATTTACATTTTAGTACAATTACATTTATTTGCTGAATTCATTTATTTTATTGATAACTTATTTTTGTATGTAACGTTATGTGTACCTCCTGGGAAACGGTCTAACGTTATTATAACGTTATGAACTTTATTCTTACCTGTCACACTTAATGTAGAGAGTAATATAATTAATTAAATCCTTGAACTTCACTGTCTCGAGTTATGTGGGGGGAAAGCCTGGTTAAGTAGCAACTTCTTTTTAACTGCTATAACGTTAACTGTTGTGTGTTAAAATAATCACTTAATTATTTCAACCTAAAAATGACCACTGGACTAAATATATGTATAATATATGACTGCCGAGTCGCTTTCACCCCAGAATGGCGGAAGCGTAGCGCTGCTGCTGGCGCTGGTGTTGCAGTGGAACATTCTATTGGCTTTCACTTCTTGTCAATATACATTCTTTGTTCTAAATAACGGTCGCCTTGAAATAACACCCCCCCCCCCCCCCCCGTAGTTCCCACGTCCCCGTTTGTGAGGTGTCTTTTTCCTGCAGCAATTATATGACAATTAGTCTCAAACAAACCTGTATGCCTCTCCTCTCTCTCTCTCTCTCTCTCTCTCTCTCTCTCTCTCTCTCTCTCTCTCTCTCTCTCTCTCTCTCTCTCACTCTCTCTCCTCTCTCTCTCTCTCTCTCTCTCTCTCTCTCTCTCTCTCTTCTCTCTCTCTCTCTCTCTCTCTCTCTCTCTCTCTCTCTCTCTCTCTCTCTCTCTCTCTCTCTCTCTCTCTCTCTCTCTCTCTCTCTCTCTCTCTCTCTCTCTCTCTCTCTCTCTCTCTCTCTCTCTCCTCTCTCTCTCTCTCTCTCTCTCTCTCTTTCTCTCTCTCTCTCTCTCGTGAAAGACTTGAGGAGACGACAGTGACTCTGGGGAAATACAAAGCAATATCTGGCGCTGCCGGTTCATCCGCTCGGCCCCTCACAATTACAATAGATGTGAGGGTGATATTGAGCCGCGATCCCCTGCCGTTCCAGCTGATATTCTCCTGTCAGTGCCACAATCTCACACAAACTCGCCCACAAAAAAGTGTTAGTGCTGGCTTATTGAAACAGAATGTCAGTAAGAGATCTCCGGCTAACAATCTCTCGCTGAGATTCAGTGCTCACAGATTTATTGCTGACATAAAATGGAGACAGATTCTAGTTAAAGAGAGCAGTGTAGTCCTCCCGCTGTATTATTGGATGCTTTATGGAAGTTTTCACAGGATTACAGTTTTATTGGGGTATTTCTCAGTGTTTTGTGGCTGAATGTTTTTGTTGGGTCACGCTGTTTCACCAGATGTTGTTTTTAAAGAAGTATCAGACATATTTGTTACATTTTACATGCCATTTATAAAACTGTTTATGTACTGGTACATTGAGGACCCAGCAAACTAGGAAATCATAAGGATCTGTAATGTAACATGAATTTATTATTATTATTATTATTTCCAAATATATATATATATATTTTTTTTTTTTTTATTAACCAGTACCTCATTCATTCCAGAAAGTGATAATGTTTTATTTTAATTGAATATAAAACCATATTAACTATTCATTTGTTTATTCATTCATTCCTTCACTTTATTTATTATTTAAAAATTTCGCTAACAACTAAACTGAATTTAAATTACAACACAAAATCAGATTTTTTTTTAACTGCAGTTCAACTTAAATATAATCTCCATTGGAAGCAAAAATGGTTTTAGTCTGATGGCATAAAGGAACTTTCTTCATTTCCCTCATAGTTTCTTTTTGTGTACTCTTTATAAAAGTGTTGTGTGTGTGTGTGTGTGTGTGTGTGTGTGTGTGTGTGTGTGTGTGTGTGTGTGTGTGTGTGTGTGTGTGTGTGTGTGTGTGTGTGTGTGTGTGTGTGTGTGTGTGTGTGTGTGTGTGTGTGTGTGTGTGTGTCTTCATGAGTTAAATCCAGAAATGTCAGCATCTTCTGAACTAAGAGGAACTTTATTTTATTTATTTATTTTATTTTATTTTATTTATGTTAATGCAGGAAATATAAAAAGATATGCATAAAAACAGAATATCATAGTTCTGTGAAACTATTTAAATTGGGGATATAAATAGTTAATTTATAGTTAGTTATTAATCAAGATGTAATTTTAAAAACATATATATTTTTCCAGATAATATTTTAACTGTTTGCTTTATTTGAGTTTTAGTTGTTTAATATCCTTATCATTTTTGGCTTTTATGCTGGAAATATAAATAGATATCCATGAAATATATAGCTATTTATAAATTGTTAGAACTAAATGTTGTTTTAGTTTTTTTTATAGGTTTTTACCTTCATTATTTAAATTTTTTATGTATTTATTTTATTATATTTTGGTTTATTTTTCTAAGTTTTACCATTAAATCATTTATTTTTATTTGAAAAATAACCCAATTTATTTTAAAACTCAGAGTGCAGGATAAGTCTCATGTAAAAGATTTTTGTTTGACAAAACGCACATTTAAACGGCATTAACGCTTGTCGTTGTGTCTGCATCGCGGCGATGGTTAAGATCATGGGCGTCGAATGCAAAAAAAAAAGTGTGTGGGTCCTCCCCCAGAAAAATGTTACTGGAGTAAATGCCAATTCATGTATTCTGGGGCCTTTTAATTAAACAAGTAAACTAAACTCCGCTTCACGTCGTGCATTAAATGCACAGCTATCCGTGCATTTGCTGATACCATAGTCATTTGCTGACAACTTAAAGCTGTTTTTGATGTTTGCAACGCAGTGTTTGACTCGAAGGGCATTACGGGTGGTTATTTTCGTCAGTTGCGGCTCGTTGAGAAATATAATGATTCAGCAGAAATGGATAATAATGGAAATAATTTAATTTATTAGGGCTTTTCTCAAGTGGAATGGATTTGACTGACGGCGCTCTGAAAAGCGAACAGACCAACCCGATCTCACGGCAATTTGTACGAATTTTACGAGGTGGCTAATTCGTAACAATGCGTATGACCTCACTCATACGAATTAGTAAGATTTTTGCTAAATCATACATATTTTACGAGTTGCCCAATTCGTATGAATTCGTACGAACGACCTACCCCTGACCCCACCCCTAAACCTACCCCTGACCCCGCCCCTATACCTACCCCTGACCCCGCCCCTAACCCTGACCTCTGACCACGCCCCTAAACCTACCCCTGACCCCGCCCCTATACCTACCCCTGACCCCGCCCCTAACCCTGACATCTGACCACGCCCCTAAACCTACCCCTGACCCCGCCCCTATACCTACCCCTGACCCCGCCCCTAACCCTGACCTCTGACCACGCCCCTAAACCTACCCCTGACCCCGCCCCTATACCTACCCATCACGCGGGTTTAGACAAATCGTACAAATTCGTACGAGTGAGGTCGTACGAATTCTTACGAATTAGCCACCTTTTAATCACTCGTACAAATTCGTACGAATTGGTTGTGAGATAGCGTTGAACAGACATATGCGCTGAATTAGAGACGGTAGTGAGTGGGTCCAATTTCATTGGTCTTAAAAAGTTTTTTGTGGAAAACATTTCTGTCATATTATTGTTTAAAATGGCCCTTACGTGTGCGTATCCTGGATGTTTAAATCTTTTAAAACGTTTTTTTTCCAGCGTGAGCTTTCAACGTGATGTAGTTTCTGGTGCATTGCAGATCAGCTCAATCTGAACAATTGTAGTTAAAAAGTATATATTTTTTTGGGGGGGGGGGAAATGAGCTAATGGTTTGTCTAGATAAGACTCTTCCTCAGCTGATCGAGCTCAGCCGCTGAAGCTCTTCAAGATCTTTGAAACTGCATTGATTTGGACTTCAAAACGTTGGTGTCCCTTGACGTCTATTATTCAAAGAAAAATCCAGAAATGTTTTCCTCAAAAAACTTATTTGCTCTTCCACTGAGGAAAGAAAGACATGGATATCTTGGATGGCATTGGGGTGAGTAAATTATTAGGAAATTTTCATTTTGAGGTGAACTGAATCCTTTAAGATACAGTGTGAAGTAAAGTATTCTATCATTGTTCATTGTTCACCAAATAACTTGAGGGGATAGTGTGACATTTCCAGCAGGACCATTAAATGAAAGCCTCTATTCTGAAGGGTTGATTCATGAGCGGCGCAGATCATTCTCTAACAGGAGCTACTCGTCTCTGTACACAGCAAATGGAGGTCAAGGGTCGCGTACAGTCCCTGCTCTGAAACTGCTGTCTCAGGCTTCAGGCAAAATCTCTTCTCCAGTTTTCCCGGTCCCCGGAGAGACTGTCGGGCACAGACGGGTAACGGCTCATTTTAAGGTGTCCGGCCCGATCGCTGCATACGTTGCCAGAGACTCGAGATTAAATTATGTGAGTTTTATGAAGGTTAACTGAAGGTTTTGCTCAGAAACAGCCCGTGAGAGACTGATGGAGAGCGTGTAGTCATGAGTAGTTTGTCTTCTCAAAGCAAAATCCACAGTTGTCTGGCTTTTGGGACACAAGTCCAATAAAAACGATTAGTGCTGTCAAACGATTAAAATATTTAATCGCGATTAATCGCATAGTTAACTAACTTAAAATCGCAGAGTGATATCTGTGTGCTTGTCCATCTAGTTTCAGACTGGACGTGCTGCGATGATCGCTCAGTTCAACTACAACGCCATAGACTGTAATAAATATGGACAAAAACGTCACCCATAGACTTTCTGAAGAACGGTTTTGAGGCCGTTTATGGGGGGTATGGGCTAGAGGCCTGCATTTCAGCCCGAGCCCGACGGGCCCCGACTTATTTACGCTCCTAGGGCCGGGCTTCGGGCCAATTTTCACGTCATAGTTCACACGCGGGCCGGGCCGGGCCGGGTTTTAGGCTTATCTTTTTTATAGCATATTTTAGACATTAATTAAAATAAATATGAGAAGATGACGATTAAACGCAAACATAGAAAGACGTTTTATAACCTATCACACTGACATATGACTGACATGACAGTCTGCTCACGCTCACGCTCACGCACACACACACACACACACACACACACGCACGCGCACAGGTTTCCCGGCGGCGCGATGTGAGATTCGCGCGACCGGCTCGTTCTGTGTTTAGAGTCCCGGTAGCGAGCGTGACTTCAGCGCAGCTGGAAAAAGTACGACTGGATTAAAACCTTTCACTGTGGATGCTGTGCTTTTTCTTCACGATGCTCTGAGACTGTTCTTAGCCATGTTAGGAGGCTGTTTTTTGTTTGACTTCATTTTCATGAGTCTGTTGGAAACAAGGATGTAAGGTGGAAATAAGAATGGCCATGTAGTGAAGACTTGATTTTTTGAGGTAAGATAACCTGCATGGTTGTTTTTAATGTAATTTATGTTGATTTTTTTAGATTGCGTTCTCTGTATTGTAGCCTATTGTATAAACTCATTTAGTTTGCGAGCGCTGTTGCTCTGAGCAGCAGAGCAGTTTGCCTCAGCTTTTCAAAAATGACAAAAAACGTTTAAACAAACGTTTAAACTAACGTTAACTGTCTGTGTGGTATGCTTAAGTTGTTTTATATCTATGGATTTTATTGTAGCCAAGTAAAGTGTTGATTTGAGAGGCTATAAATCAATGGATCAAACATGTTTAACTCGCTGTCGGCTACTTGGTCGTCATAAAAATAAAAAACATTTTTTTTCTTAACCCTTTATAGGGCACTCATTGAAATACTTGGAAATTCTAAATTTCAACCATAGAGTGTTATTTGAGAATATTATTAGACTTCTAAACATTTGTGAGTTTTTAAAAATATATATATTTTTAGGTTGGAAATCAAGGGCAATGAAGTTACCATATATGGTTCCTCGCCAGTCTAGGGTAATTTTTTTCCCCTTAAAAAGTGTATATATAAAAATATAATAAAAACACATAAACTTGTTACAAACATAAAAATATTTATTTAGGAACATTTTAAATTATTATTAGGAACATTTTGAATTAAATTATTATTAGGAACATTTTAAATTATTATTAGGAACATTTTACATTATTATTAGGAACTTTTTTTTAGCCTGGCTGCTGGCTTCCCCTTCTTAGTTGGCCTCTTTGCTTGTGGTGCTGGTTCTTCATCGTCGTCGTCGTCATCGTCATCATCAAGTACCTCAACTGCAGGCTGCACACACTTCGTCTTGGCAGAGGGGCCTAAATCACTCTGGCCTGGAGTGTCTAGGTTGTGGGTGGGTGAGAGGAAGTCAGGGTCTGCCACATCATCATCTTCCTCCTCAGAGCCCTCATCATCACTGATGCTGGGGTGGGCTGGCACAACTGTCTCCCTCTTGCCGTAAAAGGTTCTCGTAGATATCTGCAAAGAACAGAGAGTACATTTTTGAGTCAATATCAAGCCCAGTTTGAGTTATTTGTTGAGTAACAGTGAAGTGCAGATCTACTGAAATATAAATAATAAGAAAAATAAGTGAGTAACATTGGACTGGTCTGTCATAACACTTAAGTGCTAAAAATATAAATCCTTTGAAATATTACTCAAATTATATATATTTTTTATTTTAATACATTAACATAATTTGAAACCAAATTAATGAATAGGGTATTAATTTATGGTTTGTGCTCCTAAGAACATCTAATATGATTCATGTTTTATAAATGCACATTTGTGCATTTATAAATGTTATAAATAAATGTATACATTTATAAAAGATCTGTACTACTGATCTTTAGTATGGTCAAGTACTGGTGGTACCAGTTATTTTAGCAGTAATAAAGATCACAGTAAAAAAACACACCAATACATGGCATTTGACTATGATAAAAAAACTGTTTCAAGGGCATAAAACTTACACATAAAGTGTAAATATATAATAAGAAGTGCAAAATATCATAATAAGTATTAAAAACGGTTATAAATGTCATAAAACTGACCAAAACCACACATATTTCAATATCTATGGCTTGAAAATGTCTATAAATGTATTACGTTTCCCACTGGATCACTTTATAATGTTATTCAAACCTGTGATAACATCCAATGCACTAGTAAATACTATTGTCCTACGTTATAATCATAGACTGTGGTTATAATGCATTATTTGTAGAAAAAAAATACCCTAGTACGGCTTTTCTATACGCATAGGGCGTATGTCTAAATATGGACTTCCTATCACTTGCGCTAATCTTACGTGAACAGGGCGTATGATCAAATATGGTCTCACCATTTTTCATGCCACAAATGTCACTACTTTCAAAAAATCTATGCAAACAACACCTATCTCAACATGTTGCACAACTATTCAACCATAGAATGTGTGAGTTTCATCAACTTACCATTTTTTGTTTTGAAGTTATTAGCGCTGATGTGGGAGTAGGTAGTAGCGCATAACCTCACTTTCCAATATCCGGAACAACACTGAAGTTTGAAATGTCCCGCGCAACTTCTGATTGGTCAGATACCATGGTGTGACTATCAGTGACGTAGCCTGATCTTCGCTGATTGGCTAGGAGAAAACCATGCGCTCATACGACAACGCAAACAGGCAGGGGAGGGTCAGTTTGAATGCGCGATTAAGTTACCAAATATGGTTCCTCGCCCGATAAAGGGTTAATTAACTTTATAAAGAAATGAAAATAAACTTACCGGTAAATACTTTGCCTTTGAAAACGAAACATATCTGGTTTACTGACTGCAACATAGGGCAGGCTGTGTATTATCCCTTTTTTTTTAATATTTTTTTTTTTAAACGGGCTCGGGTCGGACTCGGGCTGATCATTCTGATGAGCTGTCGGACACGGGCCGGGCTAGGGCCTGAGCGTCTCGGGCCAGGGCCGGGCTAGGGCCTAGATTTGAGGCCCGTGCAGGGCTCTAGTATGGGCGGCGCCATCTTGGAAAATCTTTTCAGAAAGAATACAGAGGTGGTGTGATGTGTTGGGTCAGATCATGGCCGAGACGTCAGGAATTCAGGAATTCCTCTCGGCACAGCCCGTTATCAGCTGTCAATCAAGCTGTCAATCAAAGTTAACGACACCCTTATTTGTCATACATTTTATATCTAAATACGATCTAAACTAACGAGTTAGAAAAAAATTCACCCTCCTCACAGTTGTCAGGCACTCGGTACCTATCGAAAAATACAATAAAAGTCCATGGGACCAACCTGTAAAAACATGAATTTATGCTGTGAAAACGGACATTTTAACATGGGGGTCTATGGACATTTGCTCCCTTTTGGGACCGGCCCCTAGCGGAGTTTACATGTATTGCAGTTTTTCGCAACTTCCGGGCTTTATTTATCAGATTAGAATGTTGCCGCTTGTACAAAACACACAGATCACTTTGGTCTTGTCAATGGAACCTTTTGGCAACTTTTTAAAAGTAAACTTTCCATTCAGAATATTATTGGCATCCATTTCAGCGTCTCGCGCTCATCCACTCAAAACGTAACGTTAGCTTACTACTCGACCGGTGCGCAAGCCCAAACAAGTGTGTGTGGCGTGCCTGTTGTTGTGTTTCCGGTCTAGACCCGGTGTGGTGTTGTAGATTTTCTAACGTTACTATAGTTGTTGCAACAGCATGTGAAAAAAATGAAAAGTTTGCTAGGCCAAAATGAACGTTAATCTTGTGATAAATAAATTGACGCCGTTTAAAATGGGTTTGCGTTAACGCCGTTAATAACGCGTTTAACTGACAGCACTAAAAACGATATTTCTTGTTTTTTCAGTGCTGGGCAACGATTAATCACATCTAAAATAAAGGTTTGCGTTTACATAATATGTATCATATATGTGTGTGTACTGTGTATAATAATTTTCTATATATAAATACACACATATGCATGTATATATTTTGTAAATATTTGCTTGTATATATATTTATACATCATTTATATATATATACATTTGTGTATATTTATATATACAGAATAATTATACACAGTACACACACATATATTATGTAAACACAACATTTTATTTTGGATGCGATTATGACACGGCTCTGTGGAATACTTGATTCTGATTGGTCAATAGTCATCAGGGTCACTGATGTCAGCAGCGCTATACACTCGCTAGCCACGGTTTTTCTACGTGGAAGTTTTGCGTTTGGTGAGCTAATAAATAAAATATTAAAACTCAGTCGAATCAATATTTTGTGTACAGTTATTAAATTATGCCATCCAGTATCGTGAACTCGCTCTCTCTTGTTTCATCCATTGTGGGACTATTGTTTTGTACACTGTTGGATTATGAGATTTTAAAGCAGTTTAATCTGAAATCAATATATCTTATCTCCATAATTATTATTTGTGTTGAAATGCTGTGTAATTGCAATGCAAGTGTTTTGACTGTATATGACCGTATCTCTTTAATGTCCATTTAGCTTTAACTCGCCGCTGAAACGTCTCTCTCCACGTAAGCTTTGTTTACAGACATAATCAAATATTTCAACTCAGATCAATTGTCAGGGTTATGTTTCTTTTTGATCTGTATGAGTTTCACCTGTTCCTTTGTTCAGTTTCCATGGTTACATCATTATTAGTTTATTGCTTTCAGCTGTGTGTCATTTATTAGCTCGTTTCAGTGTGTTATTTAAGCCTCACTCTTGCCTTCACTCTTTGTCCAGTCTCTGTGATGTTTGGATGTGTTTACACTGCATGTTTGCTTTATTTTTGAGTAAGAATTAACTTATGAGTATTTTGTGAGAACCTGAGTCTTCTGCCGTCAGCTTCCCTGCATGCACCATTACATCAATATTTCGTGTCTAATTATTTACTTCTGTGGCAAGTATCTGTGTAATAAGCGTGGTAATGTACATCCAGCTGTTATCTCAGGATAAACCCCTTCAGACTGATCAAGACTCATCCTCTTTATCATGTCGGGGGGGGTATTTTGAGAGAACCATTGGGTGGATGTACATCATCCCTCACTTAAAGTAACACCAAGTAACTTTTCCTCTTCGGTCGCCCTACTGGTTGGAAACGAAATTGTCCATTGCCGCTGTTGTAAATAATTTATCCTACCGTCGCACGCACGCTCGCTGTTTACCCAGCACCGGCTTTAGAATGAACGATGTCCACAGACAAGGTATGTTACATGATTTCATGAAAGGATGATGTATTGCGACATCAGAAACGAAGAAAAATGAAATAATGACTATTGTAGCGCTTGACGTAAAGCAGTCGAGTTTTGTAGTTCTTTTTGTGCACGAGTTCCTACCCGAAACCCGAAGTTACATAGTGCCAGTAAAAGCGACACAGACCCCGTCAGACGTATAATTTAACTTATTTTAAGTCAATGTACCATCAAAAGGGTCTTGGAAATATATTATGAAGGTTGAAAAACTCCTTAGTGTTACTTTAATCGTTGCCCAGCAGTATTTTATATACAGTATTAATGGTAGGGATTATTTTAAAAACCTTCGAGCCTCTGCAAGACACCAGGTTGAAATGCGTTTTTGCTGATGAACTTCATTATGCATTGGCTTAAAAATAGCAGTGTGTTATTTTGGAGCTTAAAGCAATGTTTTCATGACTGTCAAAAACATTAAACACATCCATCTTATCTGCATTGAATCTAAGCAGATTTATTTTTTTGCTGAAAAGACAAATTTCACAGCTTAATGTAATTTACATTTCTTGTAATTCTCCATTCAGGCCAAGTTTCTGATTTGAACCCATAAAAAAATAATTTGGTTGAGATATATATATTTTTTTAAATGTCACTTACTGTAAATAATGCACATACTTCTTAATTCACCCAAAAATAAAGATAATCCCCCTCACGTTGTTCCACAGAAGAAAGAACGTACAGGATTCCAACGACATGACGGTGAATATAAATAATGGGTGAACTGTCTCTTTAAGAGCAGATTAATTCAATTCTGATTTTGAGGTCTGATTTCTCTTTTTCTCATTAATTCTGCATTTGTTTGATCAAAAATACAGTAAAAATTGTGAAATATTATTACATTTTAAAACGGCTGTTTTCTATGTGAATATGTTTTAAAATGTAATTTATTCCTGTGATCAAAGCTGAATTTATCAGCATCATTACTCCAGTCTTCAGTGTCACATGATCCTTCAGAAATCACTATAATATGATGATCTGATGATCAAGAAAAAACATTTATTATTATTATTTATCAATGTTAAAAACACTTCAAATTCTTGTTGAAACTTATGCATTTTATTTTTCAGGATTCTTTGATGAATAGAAACTTAAAAAGAACAGCATTAAACGTCACTTTGATCAATCCCATGCATCCTTGTTGAATTAAAGTATTATTATTTTATTTTTTTTTTGCCCATGATTATTGATCAGGAAATTAATGCATTTAGAAGCATGTTACCGGAAACCTAAAATAAAGCTTGTTGTGTTAAAGTGCGCATGCGTGTAAAGGATGCACGTGTGTGTGTGTGTGTGTGTGTGTGTGTGTGTGTGTGCGTGCGTGCGTGCGTGCGTGCGTGCGTGCGTGCGTGCGTGCGTGCGTGCGTGCGTGCGTGCGTGCGTGCGTGCGTGCGTGCGTGCGTGCGTGTGTTTGCCCTCACACATGTGTGCAGTAACCAAGGTTACGAGGATGAAAAGCCGGCACAATCGATCCCTCTTTCTCTCTCTCTCAGATCTGCCTCTCCTCGACTGATAAATGCTGTCAGCACAATAAAAAATGTAAGACAGCTGAGCTTTTCATGAAGTCTCACATGAAAGTTATAAGAGGTAATAAATCACTGTGTGTTCCAGTTTTAGAGAGTATTGCAGATTTGATCAGTCGTGTGTCGTATCCGTGTATCTTTTCCATCAGCTGGGAAAAGCTTGATGTTTGGGAATCATTCTCGGATTTTACTACTTTAATATCTCCATCGAGACACAAACTGAAGAAACCCAGTATTACAGCAGGTCAAGCCAAGGGAATCAAGCCTGTGGATATGAAGATGCATGTAAAGATACATCGATTGGCATGTTTATCAATATGATGTGTATTATATTGTATTGAGAAATCTCTAGTATTAGCATCTGATGTTAGCTTTCTCAGTTTCAGCTTAAACAGAGATTTAGAGAGATTAAAAAACAGTGTCCTAAACCAGCAAGTGCTTTGACCCGAAACACAATTAAAAGAGGAGTATGTGAGTGTCATGTGACTGAAGCGATTCTGACGTGACCTTAATTATAAATGTTTGTACGTCAGGGGTTTGAAGAGCTCAGGAAGGAGAGAAACCTGCCCTGTGTAATAATACTGTATTTCATTTGCTTTAATGGGCTGCATTCTTCCACAGATGCGTGAACTGATATAATTAAAGCAGCACTAAGTAGTTTTTCAACCTTCACAATATATTTCCAAGACCCTTGTGATGGTACATCAACTTAAAATAAGTTAAATGACTCGTCTGCCATCGCCTGACGGGGTCTGTGTCGCTTTTACTGGCACTATGTAACTAAGGGGTCCGGGTAGGAACCCGTGCACAAAAAAGAACTACAAACTCGACTGCTTTACGTCAAGCGCTACAATAGTAATTATTTCGTTTTTCTTCGTTTCTGATGTCGCAATACATTATCCTTTCATGAAATCATGTAACATACTCTAGCTTGTCTGTGGACATCGTTCATTCTAAAGCCGGTGCTGGATAAACAGCGAGCGTGCGTGCGACGGTAGGCTAGATTATTTACGACAGCGGCAATGGACAATTTCGTTTCCAACCAGTAGGGCGACCGAAGAGGAAAATTTACTTAGTGTTACTTTAAATATGCAATGTACTGAATGCATTATCATGATGATTAGCATTAGCTATGCACATGAATGAACTTTCCAGTCATTTTTGTCTTGAAATCCATTTCAGTTGGAGCTCTGTCAACTCTGGATTTTTATTTATCATGTTAGTTTATGTTCAACGTATTGTGGGTACCTGATTTAAAGGGGCTATATGTAAGATGAATCATTTGATTCAGAATCAGCCTGTATGATTTGATTCAGAATTGATCTGTATGATTCGATTCAGAATCAGTGTGTATGATTTGATTCAGAATTGATCTGAATGATTCGATTCAGAGTCAGTCTGTCTGATTTGATTCAGAATTGGTCTAAATGTTCGGATTCAGAATCAGTCTGTATGATTTGAGTCAGAATCAGTCTGTATGATTCGATTCAGAATCAGTCTGATTCTCTGAAAAGTGTGTGAGTCATCTCGTGCTTGAATGGTTTAAAGTCATATTGAAATGCTCACAAAGGAATCGATAAGAGGAATCGAAATTTTTATTTTATAACAAGTATCCGATTCCTCACCTCATATATTCGATTCCAGAATTGGAAATTAAAATTGTGAACTTCTTCACAGATACAGTTTTTATAACCATATAAACCTTTCCAAAAACAAGAGAAAATGTAAACGTTTTCTTGACATTCTCTCTTTTTGATTTGCACTCCAATAGCATTTACTATATGCCAAATGCCAATCAAATAATCCTGTTCATATCTGCAACTTCATTTTTAAGAATTCTTCCGTAAAATATGAATAAGGGAGGAAATGCATTGGCACATGACCTTTACCAGAGAAATCCTACAGCATGAGAGGCAAATGCCATTGAGGAGAGGAAGAGGAGGCAGAAAAGAGCATTTAATGTCTGTAAGAGTGAGTGATGGTCCCTGAGTTAAAGACCCCAATCACACCGTCTGTCCCAGTAGAGCAGAGCCGAGCGTTATAATCACTCTTTGTCTTTTTCCCTCTGGGAAAGTGTCATCAGTCCCTCTCTCTCCCCTCTCTCTCTCTCTCTCTCTCTCTCTCTCTCTCTCTCTCTCTCTCTCTCTCTCTCTCCTCTCTCTCTCTCTCCTCTCTCTCTCATTCTCTCGTTCTTTCTCGTGTGGACAATCATAAAGAGCTGGATAACGAGGTGGCAGGGTTTTTCCTCAGTGCTGTAATTCCCAGTATCAGAGATGGTTATCATGGTTCACCAGGCTTGTTTTTACTGCTGTCCCGGTCGAGGTCTATCAGACTCACGCAGGCATTCGTATAGATGCCCTGTCGCTTCAAAACACACGTGGACATCTGAACTTTAAAAACCAAAAAAAATGCAATTGTCCTAAATTACTCCCGTTTCAAACCCGCACGACTTTCTTTCTTTCTTGTTTGTTTTTTGTTTTTTTTGCATGAGAAATTTAAAGCAGCACTACACTGTAAAAAATTCACCCGTATATTTACAGTAAAGAACTGGCAGCTGTGGTTCCAGCGCTTTACCGTAATTTTACAGTATCTACAATGCTGTAATTTTACAGTAAAGTACTGGCAGCTGTGGTTCCAGTCCTTTACCGTAATTTTACGGTTTCAACTATGCTGTAATTTCACAGTAAAGAACTGGCAGCTGTGGTTCCAGCCCTTTACCGTAAGTTTACAGTTTTTAATTTTACGGCTGTGCTGTAATTTCACAAAGTCAAAAATGGTCACTCAATGGAAAAAATAAAGACCAAATAGATTATGGTACAGTACATTGTTTGCCATTTATTTAAAACAGGTTACAGGTTTTAACAATACATTAACAGTATTTAAGGAAAAAAAGTCACAGAAAATACATTTTAAAATTCAATGAGAGAAACCAGTAGGCAAAAACAAAAACCTTACAAAGAGGCAAAAAACAAAAACAAAAAAAAACCGAACAAACAAAAAACTAAAACCAGCCAACATATCACATCGGCAACCAGGCCAGAGAGGAAGTCTGGGTCTGAGAGGAAAACATTGAGAACCAATGGAAGAAAAATCCTTGATAGAGGCAAAAAAAAAAAAAAAAAACTGCCAAAACATCCCAAACCTGATTTTGAAAGATCTGGCCTGAGAGGAAGTCCGGATCTGCGAGGACATAATCACGAGAACCAATGGGTGAAAAAACGTAAGAGGAGGCAAAAAACGTACTCGGTTACTAACGTAACCTCGGTTCTCTCTAGAGAGGGAACGAGTACTGCGTAATATCTTACGCTATGGGGAAAACTCTTTTCCACGAGATATTGAAGCCAAAAATTATCCTTAATTTTTTACTAATGTAAAACGCTTTGCAGCAGCAAGCAGACCTAGGCGAGACAGCTCGCGCGCCTATTGGCTGCTCTGCGGCAATAGCAGCAGCCTATCGAAAGAGGCTCTGCGTGACGTCACGACGAATGGGGGCCTTTCGCGCCCATATCGTCACGTCCCGCCAGAAAGGGCGTGGTCTCGCCCTATATCTAGGCTCGATAGCTGCTCTTACGTCGGTTTTCATCGCCGAAGCGAACCAGAGCGTATTCCAAGCACGGCAAGATACGCAGTACTCGTTCCCTCTCTAGAGAGAACCGAGGTTACGTTAGTAACCGAGTACGTTCTCTTACGAGAGTATCTCTCGTACTGCGTAATATCTTACGCTATGGGGAACACAATGCAACACGCCGTGCTGGTAGGGATCCAACACCAAAGTCCCAGGGGCCGAAGCCCGGGGCGCATATAGTGCATAATCACCATAAACTCACAGAGAGTGAGGGAAGAGAGGCTAGAAGCATCATTCCCTGTAAATAGCATCCGAAAGGAGCTAATCATGTGACAATAAACCATACCGTCAGGGTGAACATTCAGCCTGAACTGGGTGGCCACAAGTGTGTCAACTTTTAAATGAGCTGCTGTACCGGTCAGTGAGCAATACGCAGGTCAAACTCAGTATCTGAGCCGCACAGCGGCAGATAGCACTGAATTTTATACCGCCAAAAGCTTAGCTTGTAAGGCGGGGACCTCCAGATTATAGTATTTTATAAATGTAGACGGCGAGGCCCAGCCCGCGGCCATACAAATATCTTGCAGGGTAACCCCGCTAGACCATGCCCACGAGGAGGCCATGCCTCTTGTGGAGTGCGCTCTAACACCCAAAGGGCACTGTAGGCCCTTAGAAGTGTAAGCCAGCGCTATGGCACCAACTATCCATCTGGATAGGCTCTGTTTCGACGCGGCAAGTCCCTTAGCACGGCCGCCAAACGAAACGAAAAGCTGCTCAGTCTGTCTGAAACCAGACGAGCGGGACACATAAGCCCTTAGTGCCCTGACAGGGCAAAGGAGACTCGCGTCCTTCTCCTCATTGAGAACCGGAAGGGCAGACAGGGAAATCACCTGGGCCCTGAACGGTGTGTTGAGGGATTTCGGCACGTAACCGTGCTTTGGTTTGAGTATGACCTTTGAGTCGTTAGGTCCAAACTCCATGCATGACGCGCTTACTGAGAGCGCTTGCAAGTCCCCTACGCGCTTCACTGAAGCGAGAGCCATAAGAAACGCTGTCTTGAAAGAGAAGTGTTTCATGTCTGACGACTGGATTGGCTCGAATGGGGCGCCTTTCATGGCCTCCAGGACCGTGGAAAGGTCCCATGTCGGGACTGAAGGGGGCCTGGGAGGGTTTAGCCTCCGAGCTCCTCTAAGGAAACGCACGACTAAGTCGCTCTTTCCTAGTGACTGGCCAGACACCGGTTTTGCAAATGTTGCTATGGCCGCCACGTATACTTTGAGCGTGGAAGGGGACCTGCCCTTATCCAGTAGCTCCTGAAGGAAGGAAAGCACTTCCGTAACCCCGCAGTCTACAGGTGAAAAGCCCTGCGCTTGACACCAAGCAGAGAACACAGACCACTTCGAGGAGTAGAGCCGTCTGGTAGACGGGGCTCTAGCCTGCGCGATCGTGTTTAACACTCCCTCTGGGAGGTCAGCGGGTACCCGTTGATGGCCCATGCGTGCAGGGACCACAAATCCGGGCGAGGATGCCAAATCGAGCCTTCCGCCTGAGAGAGGAGGTCTCTCCTCAGCGGTAAAGGCCATGGAGCAGCGCTGGTCAGCTGCATCAGGACAGGGAACCACGACTGGTTTGTCCAGAGCAGAGCTATGAGTAGCACTGGGCATCCCTCCCTCCTGATTCGCTCCAACACCTGAGGCAGGAGTGAGACAGGGGGAAAAGCATAAAGGGGGCGGCGGGGCCAAACATGGGCCAGCGCGTCCCGGCTTTTCGAGAAGAATCTCGGGCAGTGAGCGTTTTCTTGGGACGCGAACAGGTCCACCTGTGCTTTGCCAAACGTTTCCCACAGCAGCTGGATCGTCTGCGGGTGCAGAGACCATTCTCCTGCTGGAACGTTGTTTCTGGACAGCCTGTCTGGTCCCACATTTAGGTGACCAGGCACATGCGCCGCTCTCAGCGAGAGCAGGTTGTGCTGAGCCCAGACCAGGAGGCGTTCCGTCAGCCTGTAAAGGTTTCGGGACCTGACGCCGCCCTGGCGATTTATGTATGCCACCACTGACATGTTGTCCGACCGGACCAATACGTGGTGGCCTGTTATCTGGGGACAGAAGCGCCTTAGCGCTTTGTCGACTGCTATTAATTCCAAGCAGTTTATGTGAAGGAGCTTCTCCCGCACTGACCACAGGCCAGCCAGCGGTCTGCCCTCGAGCAGCGCTCCCCACCCCGAAGTGGAGGCGTCCGTAGACACCACCTTCACACTTGAGGGGATCCCCAGACTCACACCTGACTGATACCAGTCGGTTGCTTTCCACGGTTTCAGAGCCGAAATGCACTGAAGGTCGACCCTGAGGCGAAACAGACCTGCGGTCCATGCCCTGGGGGGAACTCGTGCTTTTAGCCATAGCTGCAGTGGGCGCATGCGGAGCAGGCCCAACTGGAGTACAGAGGCTGCTGAGGCCATGAGACCCAGCATTTTCTGAAACCTTCTGAGCGGGACTATAGAGCCGTGGCGGAAGGATTTCGCGACGTGCTGAATATTCAATCCGCGCTCTGGTGACAGGCGTGCCGTCATGGATAGCGAGTCTAACACTGTTCCCAGAAAGGAAATCCTCCGACTGGGGAGCAGTGAGCTTTTCGCCCAATTGACTGTAAGGCCCAGCTCCTCGAGGTGCTCGAGTAATGCGGCCCTGTGTTCTAAGAGCTCCGTTCGTGAACGAGCTAGAATCAGCCAATCGTCCAAGTAGTTCAAAACTCGCATGCCCCGAAGTCTCAGGGGGGCGAGGGCCGCGTCCATGCACTTCGTGAACGTACGGGGTGCTAGGGACAGGCCGAACGGCAGGACTGTGTATTGATACGCCTGGCCCTCGAAGGCGAATCTCAAGAATCGCCTGTGATGGGATGCTATTTGTATTTGGAAATACGCGTCTTTCAGATCTATTGACATGAACCAGTCTCCTTGGCGCACTTGCGCGAGGATTTTCCTGGTCGTAAGCATCCTGAACTGGCGCTTCACGAGCGCTCTGTTCAGCAGCCTCAGATCTAGAATGGGTCTGAGCCCACCATCTTTCTTCGGTACCAGAAAATATCTGCTGTATAAGCCCCCTTCGCTCTGAGCCTGAGATAATGGTTCTATAGCCCCTTTCCTCAGTAGTTTCGCTATCTCGGCTCGAAGTAGATGAGATACTTCGCTTTTCACCGTAGTTTCGACGCGCGCCGTGTAGCGGCGAGGGCGTCGAGCGAATTGTAGCGAATAGCCTCTCTTTATAGTGTTCAGCACCCACTCTGATACCCCGGGAAGCCTTGACCACGCATTCGCGTGAATAGCTAGGGGCAGAATGAAATCTGGGCTCTGGCCGCGGGAAAGCGGCGGCACAAGAGTCCGTATGTGCTGGGAACACAGCGCCGTGTTTACGGCGTTCGAGGCGGGGGGCGCGCTGATCACAGCGGGCAGCCTGGCCGCGCTCATCTCCTCTGAGGCGGGTGGCGCCGAGAGAGCGAGCGGGGCGAATCCCGTGGGATTCGGCGTGTCTGTGAGGAAATGTGGGCGCGGGACCACGGGCACATTTGCTACACTGAAAACACTGTCGTTTAGGGCCGACTGAATGTGTGTTGGTTTCGTTTTTACAGAAACCGAGGGACACGCAGCGTGTAGTGTAAGCGGGCATGGGGATATGGGCGCGTTCACTACAGTGTTTGCACAATCGACCGGAGTCGATTTTATTTGTGCGAGCCCTGCACCGTGGCGGGCTGTGTCTGGGTGTGGGAATGGGCACTGGGGCGTGGGCATTCTTACAACACTCATAACACCATCGGCCGAGGCCGGAACACCAGAAAATACACTCTTTATTGGATTTATCTGGGTAGCCGTAAAAACAGCTTTTGTGTGCAGGCAAGCGGGCTGAGACACCGGCTGCTTCACTGCAAAATACACTGGGACAGTCACAACGCATGGGGCTGAACGAGCGAGAAGTTTTGGTGGAAATCCGGCCGCAGCGGGATCTGAACACCGTCGTTTTCCTAGAGCGGCTAGGAAGACTTTGAGGCCTCGGGCTTGATCTCAATCCTCGGCCGGGGCCCGCGGTGAGGGGGGCGGCGTCCGGCGGAGCGAGACCGCGGTCTCTGATCCCGGGCCTGGCGGCGCTGTGAGGCGGCGGCGGCGGAGGGCGGTGCAGGCTGGGGCTGAGAGCTGCGAGCAGGCGGCTTGGTGCGGCCTGTAGCGGAGCTCGAGCGCTTCGGCAGGAAGTGCTTCATAGCCTGAGAAGTCTTCTGCACCTCAACAAACCTGTCCGCGAAGTCTTTGCCGTTCCGAAAAGGCCCTCCGGGGAAATGGGCGCGTCGAGGAACACAGAGCGCTCGGCTTCCGTCATCTCAGACAGCGTCAACCATAAGTGTCTCTCGGCAACGGCGAGAGAGGCCATGTTCCGCCCCATGGCTTGCGCAGCGGCTTTAGAAGCGCGTAGAGCGAGGTCCGTAGCGCTCCTCAGGTCCGCCACACAGATAGCGCCGGGTCCCTCCTCGTCCAGCTTGAGGAGGAGATCTGCCTGGTAGATCTGCAGAATAGACATCGTGTGCAGCGCTGAGACTGCCTGCCCGGCTGCGGTGTAAGCGCGTCCGTGCAGCGATGATGTCACTAGGCAGGCTTTGGACGGGAGCGTCGTCTGAACCCGCCGTCCCGCAGAGGGCGGGCAGAGATGCGACGCGACAGCCGTCTCCACCGGAGGAATGGCGAGGTAACCTCTACTTCCCGCACGTCAACAGCGGAGAATGCCGCGGAGGTAGAGGTACGCATCCTGGCGGAAAAGGGGGCCTTCCACGACTTTGCAACCTCCTCGTGAAGTTCCGGGAGGAAGGGCGCGGGTCTAGATTTTGACGGAGCCTCGTCTTTCCCGAGAAAGCGCCCGTCTAATCTGTTGCGCGGCGGCAGCGTGAGTGCCTCCCAATCGAGGCCGATGCTTTCCACGGCCTTGGTGAGCAGACGCATCAGCTCAGTCTCAATGCCGGCTCTCTTCCCAGAGGGTTGGCGGGGAACGTTAGCGGAGGGGAGGTCCACAGAGCTCGCCCAATCCTCGCTATCCGAAGCCAAGAGAGAACACGCCTCGGTGTTGTCGTCCAACTCGATGGCGGACGCGGCGGCGGACGGCGGCCGCTGTCCGTCGGTGAGCGACTCGAGCGAAGCCGGCGAAGCTGGCGGGCGAGCCGGCGAGCTTTGGCGGGCTGGAGATAGCTCGGGAGCGCGCTGGGCGCGGCGCTTCTTGCGACGCGGCGTCACGGCAGGCTGGGATGCGGGCTCGGAGAACGAAGCTAGGCGAGTCCGCAGAGTCACCATAGGCAAACGTTCACAGTGATGGCATCCGCCATCAGCGAGCGCGATGGCCGCGTGATCCTCACCCAGGCAGGACACGCAGATGACATGTCGGTCCTCGTCGCTGAGTGGGGCTCGGCAAGAACCACAGGAAGGCATCTTTAAAAAGACGCCGCTCTTTTAGAGGGGTGGGAAAAAGCAGAAATGCAAACACACACACACACTCTAGGCAGAGGAAAGGATATAACGCCGGAAAGCACAGCAGGTACGGCGGCTGAAGGCGGCGAGGCCAGCGACTCCAGGCTCAATGGCACGTCCCGCTGAAGGCTACAGGTCGACGGCGCGGCTTCTCACTCTGGATCCAGCGTTGCGGGAGGCTTCGCTGAAGAGATGAAAATCGACGTAAGAGCAGCTATCGAGCCTAGATATAGGGCGAGACCACGCCCTTTCTGGCGGGACGTGACGATATGGGCGCGAAAGGCCCCCATTCGTCGTGACGTCACGCAGAGCCTCTCTCGATAGGCTGCTGCTATTGCCGCAGAGCAGCCAATAGGCGCGCGAGCTGTCTCGCCTAGGTCTGCTTGCTGCTGCAAAGCGTTTTACATTAGTAAAAAATTAAGGATAATTTTTGGCTTCAATATATCTCGTGGAAAAGAGTTTTCCCCATAGCGTAAGATATTACGCAGTACGAGAGATACTCTCGTAAGAGAACAGCCAACACGTCCCACATCAGCTTTTGACACATCTGGTCTGAGAGGAAATCCAGGTCTGAGAGGAAAAAAAATCAAGAAAATATTAGTAGTAAAATAAAGCATGTGGCAAAAACTAGTGATCACACTCTGTGAACACTTTTAAAAGAGACATAAAATTATCAAGTTAAAGGGATAGTTCACCCAAAAATGAAAATTCTTTCATCATTTACTCACCCTCAATTTGTTCCAAACCTCTATGTGTTTATTTGTTCTGCTGAACACAAAGGAAGATATTTGGAAGAAAACAGATCTCAATCCCCACTGACTTCCATAGTAGGAAAAAATACATACTATGGTAGTCAATGGGGATTGAGATGTGTTTTCTTTCAAATATCTTCCTTTGTGTTCAGCAGAACAAATAAACACATAGAGGTTTGGAACAACTTGAGGGTAAGTAAACGATGATAGAATTTTCATTTTTGGGTGAACTATCCCTTTAATGTACTTAACTAATCTTAGTTAACTAATTCTTTTGACACTTAAAAAACAACACAACGACCCCAGTGGATGAATGAATGTCTTCTGAATCTGAAGCCAAACGATAGATCAGATGTGTGTAATAAAAATATTAATATTTTTAACTCATTTTATTTTTGTGTAAGAAAAACAAAAAAAATGTAAATACTAAATTAACTATAAATCATTACTTCTGATCTACTGTCATAAGACTGTACACCAGGGAAATGGTAACGTGATGCAAGTCAATTGTGAAGCTAATGCTAAGTGTCAGTGACCCTTGCTTCTGTTACTTCTGGAATAGCAATGCATTTACAAATGATAATGCATGATTGTGCACAAAGTTTGCAAGTATACATGGCGTGAAACTCACCAAAGATTAGGGCAAGCTGTCTCAGTAAAACATTTACATCAAGTGGTGGTGATGGCGCAGTGGATAGGAGACATGCCTTTGGTGTGAGAGACCCGGGTTCAAATCCACTGTGAGACACCAATGTGTCCCTGAGCAAGACACTTAACCCCTAATTGCTCCAGAGGCGTGCGACCTCTGAAATATAGCAATTGTAAGTCGCTTTGGATAAAAGCGTCAGCTAAATGACTAAAAATGTAAATGTAAAATGTAAATGATTCCTAGGACAAAAAGAAGAAAATAATTATTTCGTTATCTTTAATAAGCAAAGAAATTCGACGTCACAGCACGGAGAACAACATTGAATAGTGAAATGCCTCAGCTGTTGAGAACTGTCTGTCTGACTCTGCAAAAACGTGTTTCGCGCCGTCAAGAATATCCGTCTCGTTTTTGTCAATTTTGCTTTGGGAATTTTAACAGCTTTACATTATTTGCATGGAAACTAAACAAATTAATCACTACATTTTAATTACTACAATGGATCTGTATATTTCGAGTAGTTTTGTAATTATTCTCCATCTTATGTGCATGATTTTATTCGAATTGATGCATCTGGTAAGATTCGCGTTGTGTAACTTAACGTTACTGAATCATAAATTCATGTAAATCGAGTTAAGGGTTAGGCTAGCCTACTACAAAAAGAAAGCCCAACTAATTTCTAAATGGTAACTTAACTTTAACCAAGCAAAGAAGTCGCAGTAATAATCGCATAGTAATCGGAGCTCAGAGAGCATTCACTAGCAGGCGAAAGTCCTCAACCGTTGAGAGCTCTGTCTCCAAAACGCGATTCGCGCTCAGTAACTTAAGCACATGCAGTCAAAAATACCTCGTGAAAAAGACGATTTTACAGGTTGGGATTAACATAATGGAATAACAGCAAAGAAATAAACGTACCTTGAACAGTGTCACTATATACTAAGACCTCTGCAGCCGTACAGTAGCAATAATTCATGAGAGGTTTGTATTAATGTCTGATTTGTGAACGAATCATTCTGACGAGGCTGAATCCAGCTTCTTATTCGCAGCTTCTTATTGACGCTATCCGTTCCACCTTAAATGACGCGAACTGCCGCGTTTGCTGGCTTCTTATTGACGCTCAACTTTAGGGACCGTGCGGTTTTTTCTCTTTTTCGCGTTTTTTAAGGGATCGTGTTACTTTTGTGTCTATATTCAGACTAAAATAATAATTAACAATAATTTAATGTTTAAATGCAAATAACACTGATATATCAGCGAAAATGGGCTGTAAAAATATAAAGCTACATAAATATAATTTAGCTACATTATTCTTTAATTATTGTACATGTCATAAGCTCAATTTAGGGATCATGTGGTTTTTCACTTATTCACACTTATTAGAGATCCTGTTTGTATATTTTATGTTTTCAGAAAAGAATAATAAACTATTTTGAAAGGTAAATAACAAATAATAATTACACATAAGTTACTGTAAAACTATAATTAGGCCAACATTATTCTTTAATTATTGCAATTAACATAATTTGGATGTATTCAATGCATGTATTTAAAAATAAATAAATATTATTACAAATTAGAATTACACAGGGTAACCAGAGATTATGCACCAGCTTGGATCCAGCCTCTTATGAAGACCCAGGTGACCCAGCAACTTTGAATAGATGACACCTACCCCTGCAAGGACTCCAGAACATCAAACATGAAGGATTATACAAAATTATCATTTTATAATTGCTTTAACATACACATTCATTTTGCTTAAATGTATATATGATGTTTGTAAATAGGCTACACTCTAAAAATGCTGGGTTGTAAATTAGTACATTATAGTAGATCTACTCCTCTAACGAAATACTAATTTTGAGTAATTATTAATGTGTAATTTGTTTTTTATGAAGCTTTAAACTTGACACATTACACAATGAGCAATTTCTATTGCATTTTCTGCCCATTCCGCTACGCTATTTCTCGGCCGCCTCAGAGGGTGCGTTAAATTTGACAATGTCCCATTAGACTAGAGCTCCTACTCTGACGAAATGCACATCTTGAGCAGTTTTTACTGTAGAATTTTTGTTTTATGAAGTTTTGAATTTTGCACTTTAGACAGTGCACAATAAGCCCGCCTAATGCATTTTCTGCCCATTTCGTGGCGCTGTTTCTCGGCCGCCTCAGAGGGTGCGTTAAATTTGACAATGTCCCATTAGACTAGAGCTCCTACTCTGACGAAATGCACATTTTGAGCAGTTTTTACTGTAGATTTTTTTTTAAGAAGTTTTGAATTTTGCACTTTAGACAGTGCACAATAAGCCGCCTAATTCATTTTCTGCCCATTTCGTGGCGCTGTTTCTCGGCCGCCTCAGAGGGTGCGTTAAATTTGACATTGTCCCATTAGACTAGAGCTACTACTCTGACGAAATGCACATTTTGAGCAGTTTTTACTGTAGAATTTATTTTTAATACATTTTTGAATTGTGTACTTTAGACAGTGCACAATAAGCCGCCTAATGCATTTTCTGCACATTTCGTGGCGCTGTTTCTCGGCCGCCTCAGAGGGTGCGTTAAATTTGACATAGTTCCATTAGAGTAGAGCTACTACTCTAACGAAATCCAAATTTTGAGTAGTTTTTACTGTAGAATTTTTGTTTTATGAAGTTTTGAATTTTGCACCTTAGACAGTGCACAATAAGCCCGCCTAATGCATTTTCTGCCCATTTCGTGGCGCTGTTTCTCGGCCGCCTCAGAGGGTGCGTTAAATTTGACATTGTCCCATTAGAATAGAGCTACTACTCTGACGAAATCCACAATTTGAGCAGTTTTTACTGTAGATTTTTTTTTATGAAGTTTTGAATGTTGCTTTTTACAGTGCACAATAAGCCGCCTAATGCATTTCTGCACATTTCGTGGCGCTGTTTCTCGGCTGCCTCAGAGGGTGCGTTAAATTTGACATTGTCCCATTAGACTAGAGCTCCTACTCTGACGAAATGCACATTTTGAGAAGTTTTTACTGTAGAATTTATTTTTTATACATTTTTGAATTGTGTACTTTAGACAGTGCACAATAAGCCGCCTAATGCATTTTCTGCCCATTTTGTGGCGCTGTTTCTCGGCCGCCTCAGAGGGTGCGTTAAATTTGACACAGTTCCATTAGAGTAGAGCTACTACTCTAACGAAATCCAAATTTTGGGTAGTTTTTACTGTAGAATTTTTGTTTTATGAAGTTTTGAATTTTGCACTTTAGACAGTGCACAATAAGCCCGCCTAATGCATTTTCTGCCCATTTCGTGGCACTGTTTCTCGGCCGCCTCAGAGGGTGCGTTAAATTTGACATTGTCCCATTAGAGTAGAGCTACTACTCTGACGAAATCCACAATTTGAGCAGTTTTTACTGTAGAATTGTTTTTTTTATGAAGTTTTGAATGTTGCTTTTTACAGTGCACAATAAGCCGCCTAATGCATTTCTGCACATTTCGTGGCGCTGTTTCTCGGCTGCCTCAGAGGGTGCGTTAAATTTGACATTGTCCCATTAGACTAGAGCTCCAACTCCGACGAAATGCACATTTTGAGCAGTTTTTACTGTAGAATTTATTTTTAATACATTTTTGAATTGTGTACTTTAGACAGTGCACAATAAGCCGCCTAATGCATTTTCTGCCCATTTCGTGGCACTGTTTCTCGGCCGCCTCAGAGGGTGCGTTAAATTTGACATAGTTCCATTAGAGTAGAGCTACTACTCTAACGAAATCCAAATTTTGAGTAGTTTTTACTGTAAAATTTTTGTTTTATGAAGTTTTGAATTTTGCACTTTAGACAGTGCACAATAAGCCCGCCGAATGCATTTCTGCCCATTTCGTGGCGCTGTTTCTCGGCCGCCTCAGAGGGTGCGTTAAATTTGACATTGTCCCATTAGAGTAGAGCTACTACTCTGACGAAATCCACAATTTGAGCATTTTTACTGTAGATTTTTTTTTTATGAAGTTTTGAATGTTGCTTTTTACAGTGCACAATAAGCCGCCTAATGCATTTCTGCACATTTCGTGGCGCTGTTTCTCGGCTTCCTCAGAGGGTGCGTTAAATTTGACATAGTTCCTTAGAGTAGAGCTACTACTCTAACGAAATCCAAATTTTGAGCAGTTTTTACTGTAGAATTTTTTTTTAATACATTTTGAATTTTTCTTTTTACAGTGCACAATAAGCCGCCTAATGCAATTCTGCCCATTTCGTGGCGCTGTTTCTCGGCCGCCTCAGAGGGTGCGTTAAATTTGACATTGTCCCATTAGACTACAGCTACTACTCTGACGAAATCCACAATTTGAGCAGTTATTACTGTAGATTTTTTTTTATGAAGTTTTGAATTTTGCACTTTAGACAGTGCACAATAAGCCCGCCTAATGCATTTTCTGCCCATTTCGTGGCGCTGTTTCTCGGCCGCCTCAGAGGGTGCGTTAAATTTGACATAGTTCCATTAGAGTAGAGCTCCTACTCTGACGAAATTCACATTTTGAGC
Organism: Chrosomus eos; assembly: GCA_036326025.1. Classification (NCBI taxonomy): domain Eukaryota; kingdom Metazoa; phylum Chordata; class Actinopteri; order Cypriniformes; family Leuciscidae; genus Chrosomus; species Chrosomus eos. The sequence goes on from CM070827.1 coordinate 2,356,894, forward strand.
AGTTTTTACTGTAGAATTTTTTTTATGAAGTTTTGAATTTTGCACTTTAGACAGTGCACAATAAGCCGCCTAATGCATTTTCTGCCCATTTCGAGGCGCTGTTTCTCGGCCGCCTCAGAGGGTGCGTTAAATTTGACATAGTCCCTTTAGACTAGAGCTCCTTCACTAATTATATTCATGTCTTCAATAGGTGAAGATTAAAGATCTACAGGAGAGACTGGAATTGTCTTCTGTTCCTACAACACAGGAATTACAAACATAAAGGAATACACAGCAATCATCCATCATGAGTAGTATACTGTTCATATACATTTCAAGTTTTTTTTCTACATTGTGAATGTTGAATATCCACTGCTAATATGGTTTTAAACAGTCTACAGAAACTGGTTTCAAATGAGACATACTTCTTAGACAGAGAAAAAGTCAAAATAATATTATAACTCAATCAACCAATAAATCTATTAATCAGTCAATTAATGTTGTATTATTGTGATATTGTGTGTTTCATTATGTGTGCATATGTTGTAGAGAGCTGATTATTACATTTAATTAAAAATTTGACTGGCCGTATATAATACGTATATTTATTTGAAAAAATATATTTCTTTACATTTGCGGTTACATCTAAAAACAAAATTACAAATGTCTGAATTTGTGCATGACAGTCAAGCACATTGGGTATAAGGCTCCAGTGCAACCATTAACACACACTCAAAAGCAGCTGGGACAAAGCGCCTCCAAATGGGACAAAAATTCAATGGCTATATTTTAAGTGTATTATCTTATCTGACAAATTCATGGGTCCATAATTTCAAACACACTAATCAATAATAATCAATAATTTAATAATCAAACACACTGAGTATGCAACCAATTCACAATAAATGCGTCTCTATTGCACGCATTGTGTTTATCGTGCAATGTATACGCCAAAATGAGTTTTTACTTGCATATGATACGCATTGGTAGGTATGAGGGGCCATGGGACTTTTAACGCACCCTCTGAGGCGAACAACAAACAGCGCAGCAAAATGGGCAGAAAATGCATTAGGCGGCTTATTGTGCACTGTAAAAAGTTAAATAAAAAATTAATTAAAAGAAAATTCTACAGTAAAAACTGCTCAAAATTTCGATTTCGTTACAGTAGTAGCACTACTCTAAAGGGGCAATGTCAAATTTAACGCACCCTCTGAGGCGGCCGAGAGAAACAGCGCCACGAAATGGGCAGAAAATGCATTAGGCGGGCTTATTGTGCACTGTCTAAAGTGCAAAATTCAAAACTTCATAAAACAAAAATTCTACAGTAAAAACTGCTCAAAATTTGGATTTCGTTAGAGTAGTTGCTCTACTCTAATGGAACTATGTCAAATTTAACGCACCCTCTGAGGCGGCCGAGAAACAGCGCCACGAAATGGGCAGAAAATGCATTAGGCGGCTTATTGTGCACTGTCTAAAGTGCAAAATTCAAAAATTCATAAAAAAAAATTTCTACAGTAAAAACTGCTCAAAATGTGGATTTCGTCAGAGCAGGAGCTCTAGTCTAATGGGACAATGTCAAATTTAACGCACCCTCTGAGGCGGCCGAGAAACAGCGCCACGAAATGGGCAGAAATGCTTTAGGCGGCTTATTGTGCACTGTCTAAAGTACAAAATTCAAAAATTCATAAAAAACAATTTCTACAGTAAAAACTAATCAAAATGTGGATTTCGTCAGAGTAGGAGCTCTAGTCTAATGGGACAATGTCCAATTTAACGCACCCTCTGAGGCGGCCGAGAAACAGCGCCACGAAATGGGCAGAAATGCATTAGGCGGCATATTGTGCACTGTCTAAAGTACAAAATTCAAAAATTCATTAAAAAACGTTTCTACAGTAAAAACTGCTCAAAATGTGGATTTCGTCAGAGTAGGAGCTCTAGTCTAATGGGACAATGTCAAATTTAACGCACCCTCTGAGGCGGCCGAGAAACAGCGCCACGAAATGGGCAGAAATGCATTAGGCGGCTTATTGTGCACTGTCTAAAGTGCAAAATTCAAAAATTCATAAAAAAAAATTTCTACAGTAAAAACTGCTCAAAATGTGGATTTCGTCAGAGTAGGAGCTCTAGTCTAATGGGACAATGTCAAATTTAACGCACCCTCTGAGGCGGCCGAGAAAACAGCGCCACGAAATGGGCAGAAATGCATTAGGCGGCTTATTGTGCACTGTCTAAAGTGCAAAATTCAAAAATTCATAAAAAAAATTTCTACAGTAAAAACTGCTCAAATTGTGGATTTCGTTAGAGTAGTAGCTCTAGTCTAATGGGACAATGTCCAATTTAACGCACCCTCTGAGGCGGCCGAGAAACAGCGCCACGAAATGGGCAGAAATGCATTAGGCGGCTTATTGTGCACTGTCTAAAGTGCAAAATTCAAAAATTCATAAAAAAAAATTTCTACAGTAAAAACTGCTCAAAATGTGGATTTCGTCAGAGTAGGAGCTCTAGTCTAATGGGACAATGTCAAATTTAACGCACCCTCTGAGGCGGCCGAGAAACAGCGCCACGAAATGGGCAGAAATGCATTAGGCGGCTTATTGTGCACTGTCTAAAGTGCAAAATTCAAAAATTCATAAAAAATAATTTCTACAGTAAAAACTGCTCAAATTGTGGATTTCGTTAGAGTAGTAGCTCTAGTCTAATGGGACAATGTCCAATTTAACGCACCCTCTGAGGCGGCCGAGACACAGCGCCACGAAATGGGCAGCAATGCATTAGGCGGCTTATTGTGCACTGTCTAAAGTGCAAAATTCAAAAATTCATAAAAAAAAATTCTACAGTAAAAACTGCTCAAATTGTGGATTTCGTTAGAGTAGTAGCTCTAGTCTAATGGGACAATGTCCAATTTAACGCACCCTCTGAGGCGGCCGAGAAACAGCGCCACGAAATGGGCAGAAATGCATTAGGCGGCTTATTGTGCACTGTCTAAAGTGCAAAATTCAAAAATTCATAAAAAAAAATTTCTACAGTAAAAACTGCTCAAAATGTGGATTTCGTCAGAGTAGGAGCTCTAGTCTAATGGGACAATGTCAAATTTAACGCACCCTCTGAGGCGGCCGAGAAACAGCGCCACGAAATGGGCAGAAATGCATTAGGCGGCTTATTGTGCACTGTCTAAAGTGCAAAATTCAAAAATTCATAAAAAATAATTTCTACAGTAAAAACTGCTCAAATTGTGGATTTCGTTAGAGTAGTAGCTCTAGTCTAATGGGACAATGTCCAATTTAACGCACCCTCTGAGGCGGCCGAGACACAGCGCCACGAAATGGGCAGCAATGCATTAGGCGGCTTATTGTGCACTGTCTAAAGTGCAAAATTCAAAAATTCATAAAAAAAAAATTCTACAGTAAAAACTGCTCAAATTTGGATTTCGTTAGAGTAGTAGCTCTAGTCTAATGGGACAATGTCCAATTTAACGCACCCTCTGAGGCGGCCGAGAAACAGCGCCACGAAATGGGCAGAAATGCATTAGGCGGCTTATTGTGCACTGTCTAAAGTGCAAAATTCAAAAATTCATAAAAAAAAACATTTCTACAGTAAAAACTGCTCAAAATGTGGATTTCGTCAGAGTAGGAGCTCTAGTCTAATGGGACAATGTCAAATTTAACGCACCCTCTGAGGCGGCCGAGAAACAGCGCCACGAAATGGGCAGAAATGCATTAGGCGGCTTATTGTGCACTGTCTAAAGTACAAAATTCAAAAATTCATAAAAAAAAATTTCTACAGTAAAAACTGCTCAAAATGTGGATTTCGTCAGAGTAGGAGCTCTAGTCTAATGGGACAATGTCCAATTTAACGCACCCTCTGAGGCGGCCGAGAAACAGCGCCACGAAATGGGCAGAAATGCATTAGGCGGCTTATTGTGCACTGTCTAAAGTACAAAATTCAAAAATTCATTAAAAAAAGTTTCTACAGTAAAAACTGCTCAAAATGTGGATTTCGTCAGAGTAGGAGCTCTAGTCTAATGGGACAATGTCAAATTTAACGCACCCTCTGAGGCGGCCGAGAAACAGCGCCACGAAATGGGCAGAAATGCATTAGGCGGCTTATTGTGCACTGTCTAAAGTACAAAATTCAAAAATTCATTAAAAAAAGTTTCTACAGTAAAAACTGCTCAAAATGTGGATTTCGTCAGAGTAGGAGCTCTAGTCTAATGGGACAATGTCAAATTTAACGCACCCTCTGAGGCGGCCGAGAAACAGCGCCACGAAATGGGCAGAAATGCATTAGGCGGCTTATTGTGCACTGTCTAAAGTGCAAAATTCAAAAATTCATAAAAAAAAAATTCTACAGTAAAAACTGCTCAAAATGTGGATTTCGTCAGAGTAGGAGCTCTAGTCTAATGGGACAATGTCAAATTTAACGCACCCTCTGAGGCGGCCGAGAAACAGCGCCACGAAATGGGCAGAAATGCATTAGGCGGCTTATTGTGCACTGTCTAAAGTACAAAATTCAAAAATTCATTAAAAAAAGTTTCTACAGTAAAAACTGCTCAAAATGTGGATTTCGTCAGAGTAGGAGCTCTAGTCTAATGGGACAATGTCAAATTTAACGCACCCTCTGAGGCGGCCGAGAAACAGCGCCACGAAATGGGCAGAAATGCATTAGGCGGCTTATTGTGCACTGTCTAAAGTGCAAAATTCAAAAATTCATAAAAAAAAAATTCTACAGTAAAAACTGCTCAAAATGTGGATTTCGTCAGAGTAGGAGCTCTAGTCTAATGGGACAATGTCAAATTTAACGCACCCTCTGAGGCGGCCGAGAAACAGCGCCACGAAATGGGCAGAAATGCATTAGGCGGCTTATTGTGCACTGTCTAAAGTGCAAAATTCAAAAATTCATAAAAAAAAATTTCTACAGTAAAAACTGCTCAAAATGTGGATTTCGTCAGAGTAGGAGCTCTAGTCTAATGGGACAATGTCAAATTTAACGCACCCTCTGAGGCGGCCGAGAAACAGCGCCACGAAATGGGCAGAAATGCATTAGGCGGCTTATTGTGCACTGTCTAAAGTGCAAAATTCAAAAATTCATAAAAAAAAATTTCTACAGTAAAAACTGCTCAAATTGTGGATTTCGTTAGAGTAGTAGCTCTAGTCTAATGGGACAATGTCCAATTTAACGCACCCTCTGAGGCGGCCGAGAAACAGCGCCACGAAATGGGCAGAAATGCATTAGGCGGCTTATTGTGCACTGTCTAAAGTGCAAAATTCAAAAATTCATAAAAAAAAATTTCTACAGTAAAAACTGCTCAAAATGTGGATTTCGTCAGAGTAGGAGCTCTAGTCTAATGGGACAATGTCAAATTTAACGCACCCTCTGAGGCGGCCGAGAAACAGCGCCACGAAATGGGCAGAAATGCATTAGGCGGCTTATTGTGCACTGTCTAAAGTGCAAAATTCAAAAATTCATAAAAAATAATTTCTACAGTAAAAACTGCTCAAATTGTGGATTTCGTTAGAGTAGTAGCTCTAGTCTAATGGGACAATGTCCAATTTAACGCACCCTCTGAGGCGGCCGAGACACAGCGCCACGAAATGGGCAGCAATGCATTAGGCGGCTTATTGTGCACTGTCTAAAGTGCAAAATTCAAAAATTCATAAAAAAAAAATTCTACAGTAAAAACTGCTCAAATTGTGGATTTCGTTAGAGTAGTAGCTCTAGTCTAATGGGACAATGTCCAATTTAACGCACCCTCTGAGGCGGCCGAGAAACAGCGCCACGAAATGGGCAGAAATGCATTAGGCGGCTTATTGTGCACTGTCTAAAGTGCAAAATTCAAAAATTCATAAAAAAAAACATTTCTACAGTAAAAACTGCTCAAAATGTGGATTTCGTCAGAGTAGGAGCTCTAGTCTAATGGGACAATGTCAAATTTAACGCACCCTCTGAGGCGGCCGAGAAACAGCGCCACGAAATGGGCAGAAATGCATTAGGCGGCTTATTGTGCACTGTCTAAAGTACAAAATTCAAAAATTCATAAAAAAAAAATTTCTACAGTAAAAACTGCTCAAAATGTGGATTTCGTCAGAGTAGGAGCTCTAGTCTAATGGGACAATGTCCAATTTAACGCACCCTCTGAGGCGGCCGAGAAACAGCGCCACGAAATGGGCAGAAATGCATTAGGCGGCTTATTGTGCACTGTCTAAAGTACAAAATTCAAAAATTCATTAAAAAAAGTTTCTACAGTAAAAACTGCTCAAAATGTGGATTTCGTCAGAGTAGGAGCTCTAGTCTAATGGGACAATGTCAAATTTAACGCACCCTCTGAGGCGGCCGAGAAACAGCGCCACGAAATGGGCAGAAATGCATTAGGCGGCTTATTGTGCACTGTCTAAAGTACAAAATTCAAAAATTCATTAAAAAAAGTTTCTACAGTAAAAACTGCTCAAAATGTGGATTTCGTCAGAGTAGGAGCTCTAGTCTAATGGGACAATGTCAAATTTAACGCACCCTCTGAGGCGGCCGAGAAACAGCGCCACGAAATGGGCAGAAATGCATTAGGCGGCTTATTGTGCACTGTCTAAAGTGCAAAATTCAAAAATTCATAAAAAAAAAATTCTACAGTAAAAACTGCTCAAAATGTGGATTTCGTCAGAGTAGGAGCTCTAGTCTAATGGGACAATGTCAAATTTAAACGCACCCTCTGAGGCGGCCGAGAAACAGCGCCACGAAATGGGCAGAAATGCATTAGGCGGCTTATTGTGCACTGTCTAAAGTACAAAATTCAAAAATTCATTAAAAAAAGTTTCTACAGTAAAAACTGCTCAAAATGTGGATTTCGTCAGAGTAGGAGCTCTAGTCTAATGGGACAATGTCAAATTTAACGCACCCTCTGAGGCGGCCGAGAAACAGCGCCACGAAATGGGCAGAAATGCATTAGGCGGCTTATTGTGCACTGTCTAAAGTGCAAAATTCAAAAATTCATAAAAAAAAAATTCTACAGTAAAAACTGCTCAAAATGTGGATTTCGTCAGAGTAGGAGCTCTAGTCTAATGGGACAATGTCAAATTTAACGCACCCTCTGAGGCGGCCGAGAAACAGCGCCACGAAATGGGCAGAAATGCATTAGGCGGCTTATTGTGCACTGTCTAAAGTGCAAAATTCAAAAATTCATAAAAAAAAATTTCTACAGTAAAAACTGCTCAAAATGTGGATTTCGTCAGAGTAGGAGCTCTAGTCTAATGGGACAATGTCAAATTTAACGCACCCTCTGAGGCGGCCGAGAAACAGCGCCACGAAATGGGCAGAAATGCATTAGGCGGCTTATTGTGCACTGTCTAAAGTGCAAAATTCAAAAATTCATAAAAAAAAATTTCTACAGTAAAAACTGCTCAAATTGTGGATTTCGTTAGAGTAGTAGCTCTAGTCTAATGGGACAATGTCCAATTAACGCACCCTCTGAGGCGGCCGAGAAACAGCGCCACGAAATGGGCAGAAATGCATTAGGCGGCTTATTGTGCACTGTCTAAAGTGCAAAATTCAAAAATTCATAAAAAAAAATTTCTACAGTAAAAACTGCTCAAAATGTGGATTTCGTCAGAGTAGGAGCTCTAGTCTAATGGGACAATGTCAAATTTAACGCACCCTCTGAGGCGGCCGAGAAACAGCGCCACGAAATGGGCAGAAATGCATTAGGCGGCTTATTGTGCACTGTCTAAAGTGCAAAATTCAAAAATTCATAAAAAATAATTTCTACAGTAAAAACTGCTCAAATTGTGGATTTCGTTAGAGTAGTAGCTCTAGTCTAATGGGACAATGTCCAATTTAACGCACCCTCTGAGGCGGCCGAGACACAGCGCCACGAAATGGGCAGCAATGCATTAGGCGGCTTATTGTGCACTGTCTAAAGTGCAAAATTCAAAAATTCATAAAAAAAAAATTCTACAGTAAAAACTGCTCAAATTGTGGATTTCGTTAGAGTAGTAGCTCTAGTCTAATGGGACAATGTCCAATTTAACGCACCCTCTGAGGCGGCCGAGAAACAGCGCCACGAAATGGGCAGAAATGCATTAGGCGGCTTATTGTGCACTGTCTAAAGTGCAAAATTCAAAAATTCATAAAAAAAATTTCTACAGTAAAAACTGCTCAAAATGTGGATTTCGTCAGAGTAGGAGCTCTAGTCTAATGGGACAATGTCAAATTTAACGCACCCTCTGAGGCGGCCGAGAAACAGCGCCACGAAATGGGCAGAAATGCATTAGGCGGCTTATTGTGCACTGTCTAAAGTGCAAAATTCAAAAATTCATAAAAAATAATTTCTACAGTAAAAACTGCTCAAATTGTGGATTTCGTTAGAGTAGTAGCTCTAGTCTAATGGGACAATGTCCAATTTAACGCACCCTCTGAGGCGGCCGAGACACAGCGCCACGAAATGGGCAGCAATGCATTAGGCGGCTTATTGTGCACTGTCTAAAGTGCAAAATTCAAAAATTCATAAAAAAAAAATTCTACAGTAAAAACTGCTCAAATTGTGGATTTCGTTAGAGTAGTAGCTCTAGTCTAATGGGACAATGTCCAATTTAACGCACCCTCTGAGGCGGCCGAGAAACAGCGCCACGAAATGGGCAGAAATGCATTAGGCGGCTTATTGTGCACTGTCTAAAGTGCAAAATTCAAAAATTCATAAAAAAAACATTTCTACAGTAAAAACTGCTCAAAATGTGGATTTCGTCAGAGTAGGAGCTCTAGTCTAATGGGACAATGTCAAATTTAACGCACCCTCTGAGGCGGCCGAGAAACAGCGCCACGAAATGGGCAGAAATGCATTAGGCGGCTTATTGTGCACTGTCTAAAGTACAAAATTCAAAAATTCATAAAAAAAAATTTCTACAGTAAAAACTGCTCAAAATGTGGATTTCGTCAGAGTAGGAGCTCTAGTCTAATGGGACAATGTCCAATTTAACGCACCCTCTGAGGCGGCCGAGAAACAGCGCCACGAAATGGGCAGAAATGCATTAGGCGGCTTATTGTGCACTGTCTAAAGTACAAAATTCAAAAATTCATTAAAAAAAGTTTCTACAGTAAAAACTGCTCAAAATGTGGATTTCGTCAGAGTAGGAGCTCTAGTCTAATGGGACAATGTCAAATTTAACGCACCCTCTGAGGCGGCCGAGAAACAGCGCCACGAAATGGGCAGAAATGCATTAGGCGGCTTATTGTGCACTGTCTAAAGTACAAAATTCAAAAATTCATTAAAAAAAGTTTCTACAGTAAAAACTGCTCAAAATGTGGATTTCGTCAGAGTAGGAGCTCTAGTCTAATGGGACAATGTCAAATTTAACGCACCCTCTGAGGCGGCCGAGAAACAGCGCCACGAAATGGGCAGAAATGCATTAGGCGGCTTATTGTGCACTGTCTAAAGTGCAAAATTCAAAAATTCATAAAAAAAAAATTCTACAGTAAAAACTGCTCAAAATGTGGATTTCGTCAGAGTAGGAGCTCTAGTCTAATGGGACAATGTCAAATTTAACGCACCCTCTGAGGCGGCCGAGAAACAGCGCCACGAAATGGGCAGAAATGCATTAGGCGGCTTATTGTGCACTGTCTAAAGTGCAAAATTCAAAAATTCATAAAAAAAAAATTTCTACAGTAAAAACTGCTCAAATTGTGGATTTCGTTAGAGTAGTAGCTCTAGTCTAATGGGACAATGTCCAATTTAACGCACCCTCTGAGGCGGCCGAGAAACAGCGCCACGAAATGGGCAGAAATGCATTAGGCGGCTTATTGTGCACTGTCTAAAGTGCAAAATTCAAAAATTCATAAAAAAAAAATTCTACAGTAAAAACTGCTCAAATTGTGGATTTCGTTAGAGTAGTAGCTCTAGTCTAATGGGACAATGTCCAATTTAACCCACCCTCTGAGGCGGCCGAGAAACAGCGCCACGAAATGGGCAGAAATGCATTAGGCGGCTTATTGTGCACTGTCTAAAGTGCAAAATTCAAAAATTCATAAAAAAAATTCTACAGTAAAAACTGCTCAAAATGTGGATTTCGTTAGAGTAGGAGCTCTAGTCTAATGGGACTATGTCAAATTTAACGCACCCTCTGAGGCGGCCGAGAAACAGCGCCGCAAATGGGCAGAAAATGCATTAGGCTGCTTATTGTGCACTGTCTAAAAAAAATTTCTAAAAACTGCTCAAATTGTGGATTTCGTCAGAGTAAGAGCTCTAGTCTCTATTTATTTATTTATTTTTAAATACATGCATTGAATACATCCAAATAATGTTAATTGCAATAATTAAAGAATAATGTTGGCCTAATTATAGTTTTACAGTAATTTATGTGTTGTTGTTATTATTATTTGTTATTTACCTTTCAAAATAGTTTATTATTCTTTTCTGAAACATAAAAAATACAAACAGGATCTCTAATAAGTGTGAATAAGTGAAAAACCACATTATCCCTAAATTGAGCTGATTATTTAAAGAATAATGTAGCCTAATTATATTTATGTACCTTTATATTTTTACAGCCAATTTTCGCTGATATATCAGTGTTATTTGCATTTAAATTGCATTTTATTATTATTTTATTCTGAATATAGACACAAAAGTAACACGATCCCTTAAAAAACGCGAAAAAGAGAAAAACCGCACGGTCCCTAAGTTGAGCGTCAATAAGAAGCCAGCAAACGCGGCAGTTCGCGACGTCATTTAAGGTGGAACGGATAGCGTCAATAAGAAGCTGCGAATAAGAAGCTGGATTCAGCCTCGTTCATTCTGAATGACCTGATTCATAATAGGTATGAGTGATTCGATTCAAAATTGATCAGAATGATTTTATTCCGAATCGGTCTGATTGGTGTGATTTAAAAATCGAAGTGAATGATTTGATTCAAAGTCAAACTGACTAGTTACCAACCCACTGAATGTGATTTATAACAAAGTATTATAACAATTATACATTCATCACACAAAGCCAGTCCCTCCAGAAAAACGCAATTATGCGATCGCATAATTCAATGCATAATCAGCCAAAGTCCTCATATTTATGCATTTTTTCAAATACGCCGCACTTTCGCCGCATAAATTGCCGATTTCCGCGCAAAATATGCATGATTTCATAATCCCCGCATTTTCGTTGCAAAAAAGTCTCATATATCTCAGCAAAAAGTTGAGAAATGTTGCGTTTGCTTCACACAAGAGCCGCCGTTTCCCTGTTGCCATGGGAACGTTATGAAGTGACGTAATTACGCGACGTGAACATCATCGAAAAGCTGTAAAACAAGAAGCACACGTTTTATTTTTATTTTATTTCTTCATTTTTCCAGAAGTTGTAGCATATTCCTTTTGTAAAGCTCCAGAACTTGTTTGACTCATCAATGTTTTGTAAGTTTGATGTGTTTATTAAGATCTGAAATAAAACAAGATGAACTGAAATATTCCAGCACTTTCTGTGATGTAGTGTGCTTGCTTATCATAGGAAGTAATAAGAAATGACTCTTTACATTAAGGTAGTAGTCTAGTGAGAACAGGGGAATCACTTTCTCCGCAGTTTTTGCGAGTTCCCGCAATTTCATCTCATAAAATTGCATAAATATCCGCATATTCCATCACATTTTTTAAGAAAACGTGCCACGTAATCAAGGATTTTTGCCCTCAACAATCACAAAAAAACACGTTTTTCTGGAAGGACTGTAAAGCACATGTCTTTAGAAGACATATTATATGTGTATATAGTGCAGGAGGGATTGTGTTTCTGTTCCTTTGAAGCCTAAAAACTTAAATTCAACATTGTAATTGCATGGTTTGCAGGAGTGGGGAGAAGGAGATTATAATGTTCTCAGTTGTATATTTTATAAAGGAGAAATCTGTAATTGTGTGTGTTTGTGCACATGAATATTTTGGAGATTATAATGTTAGTTGTATATTTTATAAAGGATAAATCTGTAATTGTGTGTGTTTGTGCAGATGAATATTTTTCTTCCAGAAGACTAATTATAGTGCAGGAAAATATGTAGATTGAGGGTAAAAAATACTGAGCTGTTGATTCTGATGAAACAAAAGTCATTATATATCAGTCTGATAAACGCATGGCTTGGATGACCTCGGCGTGGGGAAATAAAACTCATCATAAACTCTGTAGAATGATGAGCAAAAGACCATCCACATCTGTCAGCATCTTCAAAACCCAGTTTATTCAGCAATTCCCTAATTTCTGAGGGCGATGTTATAATTGCTGACATGCAAAGCCACCATCTTTTACCGCATGAATAACTCACTGGAGAGCAGAAGCCTGCGAGTCGTGTGTTCACCTGAAGATCTCCGCGCTGAGTCTCCTCAAGCGAGCCTGTAATTGTGGGGTTGCTTTGAGAGAAGGGTGGATGAGATGAACAGCAGAAATAGTCTTTTAAACGCTTGTCGAGACCTCCTCCGGCCCTCCCTCACCTTCATTACGCTCTCCAGCGCTGGAAGCAATTACCAAACGTTACCAAACACACAGTGTGTGTGAGGACTCGACGAATGCACACACACTAGAGGAGAAGCATGCTTTATGTGTTTACTGCTGGAGGAAAACCAGTTTTGCATTCGAAGGGATAGCTAGGTTCAGTGGAGATTTAAATGGTTCTTGACTCATTTTTATTGAATATATGAGGAGAAATGTCTTTGTTGCATAATGCTTTCATGTTTAATGGTTATTTAAGCCTTTATGGTTAAGAGTGATTGTGCTTTTATATTCGGGAGACTTGGACATTAATGCAGAAAATCTACACTTTTAGAAGAAAAGCTTCATATTCGTCAGACGCTTTATAATCATTTAGGGGTTCCAATCTTTGGATCATTTTATGTATTTAGTTTTAACTCTGTCCCTGACGTTGACAGAATTTACTGGCTTTCCATGTTTTCATTTCTGAAAGATTACTGAGTCTCCGGATCACAACACTGACAAAAAAAAGAGCCGAAGCTAGCGATAGCAGCATTGCTTATGCACATTATATTCTTTGAAAACAAAAACGCTATTTTCTCAGCTTTTTGTTTAAAATGTTGTTTATGTTTTATATATTTTTAAAAAGTTGATAAAATAAATGCATGAATAAATAAACAGGTTTTTTGTTTTGTTTTGTTTTGTTTTTGTTTAAAAGCAGAGGCTCTGCTCTTTCTTTCGGTATTTTGCATGTTCAGATATTCATACGACAAAATATTCTGGGAGCCATGAAATTGTGAAAATTTTCAAAAATGCTAAATGGCGACTTATATAAAAAAACAATTTAAAAAGAAAATGCTGGCAGGGAATGAGTTACATACAGTACTTTATCAAATGAAAAACATGAAACTATTGTGCAATCATTTAAGACATTTCTTTGACATTTCATTTCAGTTTATGGAGGCTATACCTGTATACAGCATTATATGAGACTCTCCTTATTATAATTGTGTAATTCATATTCAAGCATGCATGCGATTCGTCCACACACAGCTTTCTCTGAACATGCAGTGTACACAGAATGATTATACTCACTTAAAAATGTTGGGTTAAAAATAACCCAACAAATAACCCAAATATGGGCTGGTATAGCACCTTCCCAACTGTGGGTTATTTTAACCCAATGCATTGGGTTAAAATAACCAAACAGTTGAGTTAAATATTTTTTTAGGACCTTATTTTAATAAATAAATTCATATATATATATTTTTTATTGGAGTATAAACACAATAAATATGTTTTAACATGTTTTAAGTATTAAATTATGAATGTAATAAATATTAACCCAACGGCATAACCAAATAACCTAACAAATTTTAAAGATAACCCAACATAATGACCCAACATGCATACACCAACGGTTGGGTTAAAAAATAACCCAACGTTTTTTAGTGTGCAGTAATATTTGAGTCTCAAATACATACATGTGTTAAAAGCTTTTACCTCAGTCATTTTTAGACTTGGGCTGAAAGGTTTTTCTCAGTCTATTCTGTCTACACAAATCTCCCATCCATACACTGATGCATGAGTTTGTGGAATGTTTTTGATTGTAATTGCCATTATTACTGCTTTTAAAGACAATTCTGTGCTGAGTTCAAAACAAGTTGAGCTATGTCAATTACCAGCAAAACAATAACAACAACAACAACAAAACTCCTTTAAATAAAAGACAAAGGCTTTTTTAATCCCCTTTTCTTTTCTTTTCCCCCGTCATTAAAACGCTGTGCGTCTCAGAAGCTAAAGCTGTGTGTGTGTGTGCCATTCTGCTCAGGAAAGACAAACTCATTCTCCTCTCTTAATGAAGAGTGAAATCCTGCCATTTCTCGTTCTCCTCCGGCTGCCAATCCATCCTCCCTTCAGACGGAAGCTTTCCAAACACATTTGGAGACCGTCTGCGTATGAATCACCAAATACACACATTATATTTAGACAGACGCGAGCTGCGTTTACACATTCAGCAACATGCGCATTATTAATGTGCTGCTCATATATTTCTGAATCTTTTGTTTTATGGTTAGTCTTATCTAATCACAATAGATGAGCAGAATATTAGTGTTAGCTGTGACAGTGGTGTTATGATTATGATTTTGCACACTGCAGTGTGAGATATTATGCCTTTATCTTTATTATGCTTCTCCCCGTGTGCTTACCTTCATTTCATTTCAAAATAGATGTTATCCAGCAAAGAAAAAAATGTATAGATAGAGCCAAATCGTGGAAACTGCAGGTTTATTATTATAATATAATTAAAGGTGGGGTATGTGATTTGCAAAACAGCCGGCAGATTTTGAAAATACACAACTCAAAAGGTCCTACCTTCTTTCCCTGACTCCACCCACTCCACCCATTCGAAGAGGGGCAGGGGGGAGGGGGGTATGGTACGACCGTTTGATTGACGCACTGACTGTCCAATGATTCTAGACGGTCTTGAAAATGATTGGCTGGAGTTTTTCGAGTCCTGCCCGTTCCACAGATGATTAATTTTTTAATTTTCATTTCAGTGCTTCTAACTCAGTGGCTGTAAGTGGGTTAGGAATAGGATTTCAAGTGATTTTGAAAAAATGGTCAAAAAAGAAAATCACATACCCCACCTTTAATTAAAACTCAAACTATTAAAAACATTTATGTTAATTGACATAAAACTGGAATAAAATAAAAATATTATTTGAAAATTAGGAATGTTGCCTTGGCAATTAACCGAAATATTTTAAGTTGAAGGACTAAATTTATCGTAAACAGCCTCTTATATAAACTTATGTGAAGTTTATTTGAATTTTCATCAATAAATAATTCATTACTTGACATATACGTCATACGTGATGCAATGCACACCTTCTGTAACACCTGAATATAGAAATCCACTCTTCTGATTGGCTGTGGTTTTGCATTGATTTAGTTGTGAGTGAAGTGTGTTTACAGAGAGACTCCGCCACACGCTCTTCTGATTGGCTGTGGTTTTGGATTGATTTGATTATGAGTGCAGTGTGTTTACAGAGAGACTCCGCCCACACGCTCTTCTGATTTGTGGTTTCTGGATTGATTGATTAGGTACAGTTTAAAATCACAGACGCTCTTCTATTGTGTAATGATGTCTCATTTCAAATCTAGGGCTTCCTTCAATAGGGTTTCTAAAGTAACTGGGAATGGCATAGACTCGAAATGACACACAAGTATTGTGTGTGTTGTTTATGACGCAGCGTTCAGTGCGTCTGTCACGCCTGATTAAACGACTTATTGCACTGATTTCCGAGCTGGAAATGAGTTGGCTTATTTTCATGGGCTTTTCTGTTTTAAAGAGTAATTAGATATCTCTGGTATAGTGTGTGTGTGTGTGGTGTGTGTGTGTGTGTGTGTGTGTTGTGTGTGTGTGTGTGTGTGTGTGTGTGTGTGTGTGTGTGTGTGTGTGTGTGTGTGTGTGTGTGTGTGTGTGTGTGTGTGTTGTGTGTGTGTGTGTGTGTGTGTGTGTGTGTGTGTTTGTCTCTAATACAATTAGTAGGAAAAGACAGTATCAGGCCATTTCCGTACAGAAATAAGTGATTAGCATTTGGTTCTACAGAGAAAATGGATTAGAAATAATTTCCGCTTCTCCTAATGCCCTTAAAGGAAAAGTTTTTGAAAAGTTTTGGTTCTGTCTCTCTCAAGTGAATCTGTTTCACCTTCTGCCTCTCGTTTGTAGTAATTGTGACTCTGGGGTGAATTCAAGGAACACAATTTCATTTAGAAGAAATATTTGTGTACATTTTCTATTGATCAGTGCAGCGTTTATTCATCAACTGATGGAGAGGAGCTGGAATATATCCAGACAAGCACAACATATACATAATAACCCTGGTGCCAAAGCACTGAAATACTGCAGAACATTATTATATTTTGAGTCTGTGTCCTAACCAGACGTGATATAAAGCATCTTTTCCATGTTATCTGAGTTTTTGTGCTAACCAGCTGTGATGGCGATACGTGACAATTATATTTTAGAAATGGCTTCTATTTCTGTGACATTGAAGCTGGAACAATAACATACAAATATGAAATTGATGATCTCAGGTGCTGACTATGAGGATAAAAGAATTTAATGTGAGCTTGATTATCATTTATAGCCGTACTGAAACGACAATGGATAATCACCTCAGATCTTGAAAATACAATAAAGGAGTATTCAAACTGTGAACAAACAAGTGTATTCTATGACAAAGATTGGTTTGGTAACTCACTGTGCATTTTTAATAATGTTAAAATGGTGTAATATTTATGATTTATCCTTTTGGTTGTGAGTGCAGTGAGACTCCGCCCACGCACTCTTCTGATTGGCTGTGATATTTGATTGATTTTTTGCATCTTGTAGTCATGTCACATCTAAAGTGGACAGATTGTCATTGGAATCTGGTCAGAACACGATGTTATTTACAACTTTCAGCATTTTTTGATTACATTCTCTCAATTATCTAATTTGCATATTTTTTCTGTGTGAATCTGGTGCTAAAACAATATAAATAGCGTTATAAGCGGGTGCAATTCATCTTCAGTAATAGTTCAGACAAAATATAATATTCCCCCTCATGTTATTCCCATCCCTTATAACTTTTTTTTTCTGTAATTTTTTTTTGTCTTAAATGTTTAAAGGTGTAGCCTAGTAAGTGATTTCTAAAAAAATTTGTTGATTATTGAAATCACCAAAACTAACACGCCCCTACTCTAAAATGGCCACGCCCTTATCTTGATAGCTCCACCCCCAAATTCACAAACACGCAATGTAACACAGGCCCCTCCCCCTTAATGCGTGGACAAGCCCCTTTCTGCTGATTGGCTACAAGTATGTTATGGTCCTCATTCCTCACTTTCAACAGCGTTTCTCAGAACTCGCGTACTGCACCTTTAATTTTTTTTTTCAATGCAATGCAATTTTGATTTTTATTATTGTATATTTCATCTTTTATGTTCCACAAAAGACATCAGGGTGACTAAATGATAGCAGAATATTATTTTTGTGCTCACTATCCCTTTAAGTAAACATTCACTCTTGACTTTTGATTTCTGGAACAACTTTTCTGGAGATCTCCTGTGTGAAAGAGGCTTTCGTGAATTTGCCCTATTTCCCAACACACATACGAAAAACACCCGAGCGTTTTGTTCTGTGGTAAAAATCTGTGTTTGTCACTCACACATCTGACATCTGAATGGGTTTTAGGCAAGTAGGAGGGGTCGGAGTGTGTGTTTCTCTGTGGTTTTATCAGGCCACAAATTCTGTTTGCAAATTAGTCACTACAGATTGTGTAAATGTTTCCTTGCCTTTTCTGTTTGTTTTGTGAGTAGTTCAATCATAGCAGGGTAAGATTTACCTGGAGTCCTCATGTTAAATTACACTAACTTACATTAAACATTTGTCATAACACTATGAAACCCTAATAAGTTGATTGAACTCAATTGATTTGAGTAAACTCGTTCCCTCAATTTAATTGAGTAATGGGGTCTCCCAAAACGGTATATTTAAGTTTACTTAACTTAGTGCTTATGTTGACTTGACATAAATTGTTTAGTTCACCAAACTTGACGATTATTTGATGTACTTAAACAATAAAGTTCACTTAACTTAGAGTTATTTTGAGTGTGCATGTATATTTAAGTATAAAAAACACTTGTGGGTATTAAAGTTTATTTATCAAGTTTAATGTATGTATTTATCATTTCACAGTCAAGAAAACAAACATTTGTGAAAATTACCTTTTGTAAGGATTAATCATGATTTTGAGCTCACAGCACTTGAAATCTTAAGTTTATGTATTTTGAAGGTAAATAAGATATTTGAACTTATATATTTGAGTGACAGGACCAAAATGCAAAATTTAAAGTAATTTGGTCAAGTACACTTGATTGTTTAAGTAAAGACAATTAGGGTTTACAGTTTTTCCTTTCATTACTGATGGATGAGACTGAAGTTATTATATTCAAAGAGGGAAAAATTATGTTCTCATGTGTTCCCCAGAGTCGTATTATCATTGAGTTTATGCCATCAAGTGAGTAGTTTGCACTTGAGAGTTTTGAATTTTTTACTTATTTTTGCTTTAATATCGGAGAAATATTTATAGATTGTTCATTGACTCATTGTTTGGAAATATAAGGCTTGTATTTTTCTCATCTCTGTTTATAATATGAACAGAAAATATGTGTAATAATTAGGCTCAGACTTGCCCTGTGCAGACTTGAAAACAAACCAGAAGGAAACGAGAGGAAAAATTGTAATTGTAGGTAATGAAGCGATTCCAACACCCACATGCAAACCGCAATGTGCTTTCTTCTCCCAGACAAATTAATTTTTAGTTTATTTACTGACTGTATGTTAACATGAAGCTTTATGATGCGTAATAATTTGAGGGGAGGAAAGGTTTATTACTCAGGAAAGGTTTCTTCATTACATTAAAGGATTAGTTCACTTTAAAAAAACTTTTGCTGATAATTTACTCACTTCCATGTCATCCAAGATGTCCATGTCTTTCTTTCTTCAGTCGAAAAGAAATGAAGGTTTTTGATGAAAACATTCCAGGATTTTTCTCCATATAATGGACTTCAATGGGACCCAAACGGTTCAAGGTCCAAATGACAGTTTCAGTGCAGCTTCAAAGGACTTTAAACGACACCAGACGATGAATAAGGGTCTTATCTAGCCAAACCATCGCTCATTTCAAAAATAAATAAAAAAGTTTAGGTTTTATAAGCACAAATGCTCGCCTTGCTCTGTTCTGATGCGCTAGTGTTTAATCAGATATAGCTGAAGCTCTTATTTAGCTGGCTAGAATAGTTTTTTTATTTTAGTTAAATTTGTAATCTCACATACTTGTGGTAGTATTTATAGCAACTCCAAATTAGTATAATATCTGAAGTGAACTATATAAATAAAGTCAAACTGATGTCATGACTGAACATCTCTAATAGTGTAGTCAAGATTTTGTCTTAAACTCTGATACATTAACAACGATGAAAAAGTGACAACCTTCAACGTGAACTTGAGCTTGATGATTTAAAATCTTCAATACTAGTTTTACCAGATAATATCACATCAAATAAGTGGAAGTGCCAGAGAAAGAGGAGAAATACAATATCCGTCCCCGTATGAGAGATGTCCACTTATAGAGGGGTTATTACTCAAGGTTATGAACATAAATCACTGCTTCCGAACATTAGGACTCCTTCCTGAACTGATTCCCGGTCTCTGGGGTTCACGGCTGATTAAAGTGTGGACTCATCAGATTTAAGGGCTTCATCAAGGGAAGGGTAATGAGATCCAGAAGCTTGTGCTGATCATCACACCGACAGAGACTGTGAACTTACACGCTTATCAGTGTCTAATTTAATACTGTCTTTTGACTTTCATATGTGTGGAGTTATAGACTCGTGTACTTCAATAACAAATGATTCTGATGTTTCAATGGCTATTTATTCATTTAATACTTAAGTTTGATTGATAATACATTTAAAGTTTGGGGTCGATAAGAATGCATTAATGAAGTCTCTTCTACTTGACTGCATTTATTTGATTAAAAATACAGAAATATTATTATAGTTTAAAATAACTGTTTTCTATGTGAATATATATTAAAGTGTAATTTATTCCTGTGTTCAAATGCTGAATTTTCAGCATCATTACTCCAGTCTTCAGTGTCACATGATCCTTCAGAAATCAGTGTAATATGATGATTTGCTGCTCGATAATTATTATTATCAATGTTAAAACACTTCATATCTTTGTAGAAACTCTAATATATTTTATTTTCAAGATTCTTTGTCGTTAGAAAGTTAAAAAGAACAGCACTTTTGACCAATTCAATGCATCCTTGTTGAATACAAGTATTACAGTATTAATACTGTAATACAGTAAACAGTTGTGCTGCTTATATTTTTTGTGGAAACAAAATAATATATTATATTTCTATATAATTAATCATTACTGTCACTTTTGATCAATTGAATGTGTCCTTGCTGAATAAAAGTATACATTTTTAAAAAAATAAGTAATACAATTTTATTTGTATTACATAACATGATAGGTAGTTGTTATTTGATTGACAGGTCAATCAGCCAATCGCAGTGTGACTTTTCCTGTGTAGTCTGAACCTGGCATTAGACAGATGTGTCGCTTACACACTATTTGTTCTGAGATTTTTATCATTTCTGTAAAAATGCCTCAGATTACCAGTGTTTTTATTCCGCATTTTCTTTTCCCACATTGTAATTTGGATTGTGTCTGTAATGTTGTGAAAGGTTCTGTGAGGTTCGTGGAAGTGTGTCAGTCTCAGGCAGAGCAAGTCTTTCTCCAGGAACACAATGCAGACAGGATAAATAAATGATCACAGGGCTATTTTTAATCTGAAGTGTAAATGCAGGAGAAGAGCTGAGACGAGTCTCCATCCACTGCACATCTCGTCTCTCATGCTTCGGGTGGCATCGTTCTCATTTTAAATTAGACATGTTGTTTTATTCCCTCTCATGTGAACGCCAGATGTAAATCCCTCTATAAACATCAGCACCACACAAATTGCAAAAGAACATTTGAAGTTAATTGATTAAATATTAAACAAATGCCATTGCGATGGCGCCACCACACAGTGACAGATGAGGGAATTCACTAAAAATGCATTCCTGCATTGTTTTATGACCCAATTTACTCAAGGAATGAGCCGTTCTAGTGCTGTTTTCCATCATTTGATGAATTATGCATGCCATTATCAATAAATGTATCAACTACTTTCCATCAGGCAGTGTGAAGAAGGGGTTTGCGCTGAAAAGAGTCATAATCAGTGCAACTTTTGTAACTTTTTCACCCCTGATGTTTCTTTTGTGGCCGTTGCACCTCCATCATGGAGTGTGTTGTATTTTGTGTAAGATTCAGCCTCTGCTAATGAAATCTAATAGCACATAATGGCATGCTGTTCATCATCAGCGGAAGGTTGGGTTTACAAGGTTAACGATGGACGGGAGACTTGTTCTCATGTGTGCTCGGGTCCTTGGGTATTTATCAATGTCAGGTGAGAGCGAGCGGCCAAAAGTGAAAAATGTTGATCTTTGGAAAAGTTGTGGACTTTTAGTAGAACTTTTGAGAAGTGTTAATGTACATATATTACTGTGCAAAATCGTAGGCATGTTATTATTTGCATCCAAAAACAATGGTTTTAAGGCCAAAACTTTGAAAGGCCAAAACGCGGAAGTGAGTTAGCATTTTAGCACTCCCGGTTCCCTCGCCCTGGGTTTTTGTTAAATCGCCTGAAATAAGGTCTGTGATTAACAAAGCCTCTAAATATTTTCACGTTTTGATCTATGACATAAAACACACCAGTTATAACCTGCTTGTGGTTTTTAAAACTTTATTGTGTCTTAATTTTATATCTGACGGCTTTATTTAGGCTTCAAAATGTATACATTTTGGATTAACTTGATAAAACGTGTAAGGGTCACAACTCTTTGTTGAACACAGATCTTATTTTTTGCGATTTTCCAAAAGTCTATGGGAAAACGCACAGCTTTTCGATCGAGGAAACCCATGCACCGCTAACTTCCGAGTTGTCCTACAAAGTGACGTCATAACTTCGGCACTCTATTAATTGTAATAATCCAGTGAGATTTTTTATATGTCTGACAACAGCCGGTATGATCTGATCTAACCATCATCAAGTCTTTCTGTGATTACATGAAGAAACTGAGACCAGAAGAACTGACGGAAACGTCTCCAAGACGCTTGAAGAAACCTTCCAGCAAACCTGAAAAAATATGTGCACGTGCATCTAGGACAAAAGCTGTTTTAAATGCAAATATTGATTTGATTTAGTTAATAGAAGTTAATAGGCCTTATTCGCAAACACCGGAAGTAGCTAACCACGGCCATATTGTTGACATGACATCTGTCCTGCCCCTAGCCGCACGCAGATTTGAGTTGAGGTGAGCAGTAGATAATGGCTTCATCTCGTCGGTATGAAGAGAAGAAAAGCTTGATTGGTGTGGACCCATATCAAATAGACCCAATAGTCTTAAAAGATAATTCCGGTATTTAGCACTTTGAGTCTATTTTCTAGTGTGTTTTGGATGAACTAGAGTGGTGGACACAGAAATGTTGACGATGGGTTTTGACTTTTTGACTCTTTTAGAATAGAGCGCTTCAGAGTGGCTGTCTATGGGCATGCACAAACATGTGCTTAAAACAACCCAACGTTCGTTTTCAAAACTGTGACACTCACCGAGTGGTTAGTGGTGTTCGTTGATGATTAAAAACAAGTAGCGTAGCGAAATACAGTTTCTGTCGTGTTTTTAAAATGATGGGAAAAGACTTTGCTGTGGGGAGTTGGCAGTTTAGCCTGTTTATCCTAGCGTTAGCCACAAGTCTCTCCTGCGCTGGCTCAACTCCTCTGTCTCACTCCCTTCATCGCATAAAAACTAACTCCGGGTTCTTATTGCTGTTGTTAGAACAGCAGTGTATTACACAACACACCATTGCGCTGTTTTAAAAAAAAAAACAGCGATAATACCATGGATAACACCGACGCTGCCTCGCTTGTCAATTGACGTCCTTGTTAGTCCAATAAAAGCTTTTATTGACACCAGCCTCAGCAAACGACTCGTTTTTCAAAGTGGGGAACTATGACGTCAAAGAGGATAAAACACCCCCCCCCCCCCCGCAGAAGAAGATCAACGCCTGCTTCAACACGGCCGGTTTAGCCCCGCCCACCGACACGCATAGCTAAATAACATAGGCCTACCTCGTGATGACCAACCGGATCGAGCTACCGAGCGATAATCATGCCGTTTACAAAATATTGTGCAGTGCCTGGTTGTGGAAGAAGACAGTCGCTGCATAAGCTTCCTCTGGAGTCCAATAGGAGGGCTTAAACTTTATTTTTAATGACGTTCCAGCTGATGTGGGTCCGTTTGTTCGCTTCATTTCACTGAGGATTGTTTTGTAAACAAGACACAGGTCGAGACTGGATTTGCAGACGAATAAGATTAAAAAACGGTGCTGTGTCTTCTATATTGGATCCGACAGGAATGGTGCAACACACTTATGTGAGTAAAATTTTTATTTAAAAAGTAATAATAATCTGATAGACTAGTATTGCATTGTTACAGATTGTTTGATATCTAATAATTATCTGTATGTGTATCAGTCTAATCGTTACTGACCAGTTGAAACTCATTATAATTTGCAAAACTGTTATCCACTCATACGCAGTGGGCGTTCACTTCCAAGTCTTCAATGCGAGACGCCCATAAAAACCGAGCGATTTTCAGCTAGGCTCAAGACTAGGGTAGAAAATAGCCTATTACTTATTCATTTTGATGTTTTTGAATGTAAAAACCAAGCGAACGTTATAAGTTGACCTCAGACAACAATATAAACACTTTTAAAAAGCCAGTTCATGACCCCTTTAAGCAAAAACTCACTTTTATTTATTTCCCTAGAAAACAAGACTTAATATCTTATATCGTTTTACTACTTTAGTAAATGCATCTTAATTTAAGAAATCTTTGATATTTTGACTGGAAACAAGACAAAAACACTGAGTAAGAAAAGCATTTGCGGTGTGTAAAGCTGTTGTGAGGAGAGAGAGTGAAGAAGCCATGAGATGCAACACAGCAAATGCCTTCATAAACAGACCCATTTATTTCACCTCAGATACATGATCTTTTGTTTGTTGTTGGAAATCAGGACAGAGAGAAGAAGAAGAAACGTATAAGCCTCAGCAGAACAGGACGACCTATTTAAGTCTGTGCAGTGAGCAAGGAGGAGTGCATTGAGTGTGTGTGTTACTGTAAATGTGGAGTGTGTTCATGTTGCAGATATACACAGTGTGTGACAGAAGGGATGAAGATACACACGTGTGAACGGAACAGATGCTGGTAAGGTTCTGGTAAGATGCTGCTCAAACACTTAAAATCATCGATCTGACAAATAAATATAACTACGGCTGTGCCATAAGCTGGAAAAGATTCGATTGTCATTCGTTTCATAATAACATAACAATTACAATTTTCAACTGATAGATGGCAGAAGCATCATCGTGATATGGTTGCAAGACTGACATGAAGTTTAATAGTGATCACTCATGACAGGCCTCACGATAAACATTTTCAATTATTTTACGGATAGTAACAATCATGCAATGATTACCTTAAATTTTCTACTTTGACTTGTAAGTATACTTGTTCGTTTCGAAGATAAACATGAAACGTGTGGCTTATTATATGTTATAAAAAACGAAAACGGTGATATATTTAGATTTTAGATTATTATGGTATGAGTGATTTTGATCCGTGAATGCAGTATTGACTGTAACACATTTTGTCAAAAAGAAAATTCAAAGTGATTCTCATAAACTTAGCAGAAACATTGGATAATAAAGAAAGCCATTTAAAGACGTTTAAAAGTGTTAAATAGAAAATATAAATATGTTAAATATGATTAACATGACTGTAAAAGTTACAGCTTAGGCCTACCGTGCTAAATAAATCATTATTCCATTCCAATTAATAATTTCTTGCACTGTTTTTAAATTTTAAACATTAAAATAATGGTGATTTTAAAACAACATGTAAACTCTGTGCAATTTTCATATATGTATGGGAAATAAAATAGTGTGATAAAGTACTACGATCTGATATAACCCTATAGAATAAACTCTCCATTTGACATAACACCATCGTGCAGATTGATATTTTATGATATTAACAGTTTTACGAACAATGTGTGAAAGATAAATGTATCTTTTTGTAATGAAAAAGTCTTAACTTGTTTTACTTTTCTGTAAATGGCTGACCGCCTCCCTTTTAGCGTTTTAACATTCATAAATGTTTAAAAAGGCTAAGACCTGTGTATTTTAACTTATACATCATTTTAATACTTTTAAACTATGTGTAATTGTGTAAAGTAACTTCAATGAATTAGATCTATTTGTCCGATTTAAAAACGTATACGTGTGTGCTTGATACGGAAAGACCAACGCATAATCAGACGTAGTAGCTAATGGTTATGTGAGTTAAAACACTTATAATAGGAAAATTAAAAGAGTGATAAATTATACATTTAGATGTTGAATTAGCCTTAACAGCTTCGCACTGAATGATATTTTATGTAAATCGTAACTGTTTTACGAATACTGCAGAACGGTAAGACTATCTCCTAGCTTTTTTAGATAACTATGTGTTATAAAGTAATTCCTAGATCTCACACCTCATCAGGAGGGAAAAATAGTGTCTGTATGTGACACAGCACGCTCAGACATCAAGGAGTCTGTGCTTGCACATGCGTGGGTCCGTGTTGGGCCTACCTGTGATTGGTTAAAAGGTTGTGGCTAGTTTATTTATAGTAGACTAGTATGTGTAAAGATGATTTACGTATAATGTAACACTTTTTTACGAATAATGTGTGAAAGATAGATGTATCTTTTGTAATGAAAAAGTCTTAGCTTGTTTTTACTTTTCTGTAAATGATTGAGCACTCACCTTTAAACGTTTTAACATTTTACAAATGTTTAAAATGCTAATAAGTCTGTATTTTAACTTATACGTCATTTTAATAGGGTACGCTACGTTATTATGAAAAGTATTAGTTTTCTTCTCAAATATGTTAGGTTTGACTGTTGTAAAAACGTAAGTGTTCGTTTGATACAGAAAGATAAACACATAATCAGTTTGGAGTACGCGAGTTAAGGCAGATATAAAAATATTTTAAAAAGAGGTGAAGTTGCTCGTTATTTTAATTAGAGTAGAGTGAATTCTGGTATATAGAATAAACTCTCCATTTGACTTAACACCATCGCACAGTTTGATATTTTATGATATTATCAGTTTTACGAACAATGTGTGAAAGATAAATGTATCGTTTTTGTAATGAAAAAGTCTTAACTTGTTTTACTTTTCTGTAAATGGCTGACCACCGGCCTTTTAGCGTTTTAACATTCACAAATGTTTAAAAAAGGCTAAGACCAGTGTATTTTAACTTATACATCATTTTAATAGGCTACACTACGTTATTATGATAAGTATTAGTTTTTCTTCAAATATGTTAGATTTGACTGTTGTAAAAGCGTAAGCGTATGTTTGATACAGAAAGATAAACAAATAATCAGATGATGTGGTAATGAAGATGTGAGTTAAAACGCTTATAAATGGAAAAATAAAAGAGTGGTAAATAATACATCATAGCACGTAAATTAATACAATTGAGTAAAGTTTTTGAAATATGTATTCATTCAGTCATGTCTATACATTTTATTTCAGAATAGAAAAAAGTACCGACATACATGGGATGAATTTTATATTTTTTATTTCAGAATAGAAAAAAGTATAAGGTTACAACATACACAGAATTAATTTAATATCATCCAAACATCGAAATAAATTTGTCTCCAACATGTATTCACACGTAATATCATTCATTTTACAGACATCGAGATATTCATTCCTTGACAATTTAAAAACAACAGTTACATACGTACAAAGACACATAATATATCTCCATTCAGACAACTGTTCAGAATGCCGTTGATAGTCGCACACACACGCAGGTGAGTAGTTTTTTACCCTACCTATTATTCCAATCGTTCAATAATTTCCATACAGTGTTCATCTGATTCGATAACTTCGTTAGACGTATCATCCACCGTCATGATGCCTTTTCGATGTATGACCATCATCAATAATCCAGTGCAACGGTTTGAGACAGTCTGTCAGGATCCTCGTTTAATGTTTGTAGTATGTAGGATGAGACACATGAACTCCTCTCCTGGAAGGTGTACACCATTCGGGATTGAACAGACGGACTTTAATATTCTTGTACCTATCATACGCATTCCCCCATGAGAAGAGTTGATTGATTTTAGAGAAAATATCCTCCAATATCGGCAAATCTTTCCATTGAAACATAAACTTTAAATCGTAAAATTTAAAATGTTCCTCCTCCGTGATAGGCCAAGAGTACTGCGGATGGTCTCGAACAAAGTCGGTGCATAAAATGTAGATGTAGTCTTCTGCATGTTTGTTGACGTGATCCGCGAGAAGACGGTACCTTGTGCCAAAACTTAATCCAGGCCACTCTGCAATAAAGAGTGGTTCGCTCCCGCCATCTTTCAAATCTCTCCAGACAGTTTTGTAAAATAAAATCCAATCCTTTTCTGTGAATACCAGATCAGGATCTTCATTCATTTTCGACGTGAAACAATCATCATCATCGATATTGATGAGTCTGACCTCGCGTAATTCCTTGTCAAACTCGTAAGTGCATGCACGTCCCCCGGACAGACGAAAAGTATACTTCACACGATCCGTCAACTCATGGAGAAATCGAGTTAAACATGGTCCATGTTTTTTCCTCGGAGCCAGTGTTAAATCCTCCATAACATCATTGATGTTCCTTTCAGGAGTTTTAGGGTCAGCGGTACCCATTTCTAGTTGGATAAAGATCACAAGTATTGTGTACAGAATCCGTCCTCCTTTTTAAGCACTCACAATGACCTGTCATCCTATGGGAGGAACAGTACAGAATCCGTCCTCCTTTTTAAGCACGCACAATGACCTGTCATCCTATGGGAGGAACATGAGTGTGTGTGTGTGTGTGTGTGTGTGTGTGTGTGTGTGTGTGTGTGTGTGTGCGTGTGTGTGTGTGTGTGTGTGTGTGTGTGTGTGTGTGTGTGTGTGTGTGTGTGTGTGTCCGCGCATGCGCATCGCATGGGTGTATGTCTCTTCTTTCATTATGTGGGGGGTGCTTGTGTGACGTATGTGGGTGCGTGTGTGCGCGTGGGAAGAGGGCGTGTGTGCGCGTGGGAACCGAGTTCCCACGCCTCATCACCTGTTGTGGGAGGGTCTAGGGGTGGAGTCTATGTCAGTCTGCTTTGTAGACCTCACGGATGTCAGTCTAACTTTTGGGATGTAAGAGTGTAGACGTGTTTCGCGGAGCTCCCGGGGAATTACATTTACACAACTTTGTGAATTAAAATCTCTAAAGTTTTGGATATACCTTTATAGTGATGGATTAATACCTTTGGACAATCCCTCTGGTGCTGGATGTATCTTTGCTGGTGGATTAAATCTTTAAACAGGATTACTTTTGTTCTTCTTTCAACAACAAAGCGTGTATGTAAAAACGTAAGTCAGTTTTTTAATATGCATGTGTTTTTGATACTGTGATTTTTAACATAAAGTTTTGATATGCTTTAATATTTGTTTGATAGAAAAAATGCACTACACGTTGTTTTAGAAGTTTTAATGCTAAAGCGTTTTGATAACTTTTAGAAAATGCATTTTAACCTTTTACAAATGTGTAATAAACATTAAAGATATGTGTATTTTAACTTTATACAACATTTTAATATTTTAAACGATGTGTAATTGTGGAAAGTGCAACTTCGAATATAGTAATTAGATGTATATGCATAATATAATTTTAATACACATGGTTTTAGACGTTTTAAGAAAACAACTATTTACTTGATATAATTTTAATATTAGCGCAGTGTATGAACACTAAAGACAATAGTATCTTAATGATATAAGTTGTTTTAATAGTTTTAAGCACTGTGCGTTATTGTGAAAAACACAACTTTTTTAAATGTATGATAGAAAATAGTTGTAAATGTATGATAGAAATAGTTTTAATACAAGCGATGTTAGATGTTTTAAGAAAACATAAATATTTGCATGATATAATATTAATACAGACGGTTTTAGATGTTTTTAATGCTAACGCATTTTGATAACTTTAAGAAAACACTTTTAAACTTTTTCATGTGTATGAACACTAAAGACAATAGTATCTTAATGATATAAATTGTTTTAATAGTTTTAAGCACCGTGCGTTATTGTGAAAAACACGCCTTCTTTAAATGTAGATAGAACTATTGTTTGATGTAATTTTAATACAACCATCTTTAGATGTTTTAAGTAAAAAACTATTTACATGATATAATTTAAACACCCGCTGTTTTAGTTATTATTGTGATTGCAAACACTTTTTTTAAAACATATGGTTTATGTAAAATGGAACATTTTACTAAATAATGTGTAAAGGTAAAGGTCTACACAGTGTTTTAATGATATAAAAACGACTTAATGGTTTTTAATCACTGAGTGTTATGTGAAAAGTACACCTTTTTTAAATGTGTGATAAAAATAGAACTATTGTTTTAGATGTATTTGCATAATATAATTTTAATGCACGTGGTTTTAGACGTTTTAAGAAAACAACTATTTACTTGATATAATTTTAATATTAGCATCGTGTATGAACACTAAAGACAATAGTATCTTAATGATATAAGTTATTTTAATAGTTTTAAACACTGTGTTATTGTGAAAAACACAACTTTTTTAAATGTATGATAGAAAATAGTTGTAAATGTTTGATAGAAATAGTTTTAATACAACCGATGTTAGATGTTTTAAGAGCTAAAACACTTTGATAACTTTAAGAAATGCAGTTTAAACAACTTACAAGTGTGTGTGAACACTGAAGACATATTAGATCTATTTGTTTGATGTAATTTTAATACAAGCGATGTTAGATGTTTTAAGAAAACATAACTATTTACCTGATATAATTTTAATACACGCTGTTTTAGTTATTATTATGATTGAAAACACTTTTATTAAAACAAATGTTTTATGTAAAATGGAACATTACTATGTTTTAATGATATAAAAGGATTTAATGGTTTTAAATCACTACATGTTAAAATAAAAAACACTAAACCTATCTCTGTTTTCTGCTATCCTTCTTAAAAGGATTGAAAATGTATTGTTTTGAATGTTTTTCCATCATTTTGAACATTTTTTACATTGATCAAGTCAGATACACGTAACAGGTGAAATGTATGATAGAAAATAGTTGTAAATGTATGATAGAAATAGTTTTAATACAATCGATGTTAGATGTTTTAAGAACTAAAACACTTTGATAACTTTAAGAAATGCAGTTTAAACAACTTACAAGTGTGTGTGAACACTGAAGACATATTAGACCTATTTGTTTGATGTAATTTTAATACAAGCGATGTTAGATGTTTTAAGAAAACATAACTATTTACTTGATATAATTTTAATACACGCTGTTTTAGTTATTATTGTGATTGAAAACACTTTTTTAAAGCAGATGTTTTATGTAAAATGGAACATTACTATGTTTTAATGATATAAAAGGATTTAATGGTTTTAAATCACTACATGTTAATATAAAAAACACTAAACCTATCTCTGTTTTCTGTCATCCTTCAGAAAAAGCTTGAAAATGTATTGTTTTGAATGTTTTTCCATTATTTTGAACATTTTTACATTGATCAAGACAGGTATCCGTAACAGGTGTACAACATGTGCCCAGACCGGAACCGGTTCGGATGGGAGGGGTTCCGTACCGTGGGAATTCCCACGGTCACATGATCTCTCCGGAAGTGGGTGGGAGGGGGACGGGACTAAGCGTGGGAAAAGGGGCCGTACATCACATCAAGGGAAGGTTGTGCTGATGGACATCCGGTTCGTTTGTTTGGAGTTCAAATATTTCATAAAAGCATTGTTGGTGTGCACTACAGACCCGGTTTGCATGTAGAGAATAGAGCGAGTCCTCAGTTCTCCCACGGTCACGTTCAGCCTGTGATGATTAATCAGAGCGACGAGAACGAATCAAACGTTCCTCAGCTCAGCTCTGGTTCAGTTAAAGGCTATCCTTTGAATTATTGTGATACTGTGATATTGTTCTAGTCTCAGACGTCCAGTGTCAAAGTTATGTGACACTATAAGAAATATCACGTTTACATATTACAAAATTACATTTAAAACACATTTTTCATCATAACACCATAGTACTGAATGGTTTCCATATTCAGACCTTGATATTTACATTCTGGGTTAGGGTTAGGGATTCTCAAGAATACAGTGGGAAATGTCCACAAGTGTGTGTGAATCGACTGAAGCTTATTTTGGGAACAAATTTGTGAGCTAAACCTGATTGAATAATCTCCTAAAACCTTCTTTTGGGATGTCATTATTTGTAAGAAAATGAAGTAAATAAAGTTGTCTGTGGGTTTGGGTATCTTTGAGTATTTAAACACCTAATTGTATGGTATATCTTAAAGTACCATAGTATTACCATGGTACTTCCACAGTGCTTTTTCGTAAAGGAAAAACCCTTGGCAATAATGTTCAAAAGGCCGTTGTGGGATAATGATGGTATAATGATATACAGTATAATGATGGCATCAGATACTGAGTGATTCTGTCCTCATACAATGATATTTACATCTTACTCATATTTAATTTCGAACAATACTGTAAAATCACGGTATCACTTTATTTTACAGTCCTGTTCCCCATGTACATATATACTTATTATAGTAATTACAATAACTGGGTTATAACTAGGTACTAACCCTAAACCTGATGTTAACCCATGCAGTCCCTTTTATTATACAGTGTGTGTGTGTCCTTAACTATATTTTGGGGTCAAATTTGCAGCCAGAATTGACCAAAACCTCCTTTAGGGACGTCCTTATTTGTAAATCTGGTATAAAAATTAAGTAATTAAATGTTTTTTTTAAAAAATGCAGAAAGTTTTGGGTAGGTTTAGGGGTTGGGTTATTCTAAAAGGAGAGAATATAAGGTTTGTACAGTAAAAAAAAAATTACGTTTATGGAATGTCTCCATTTAGATAGCTGCGTGCGTGCGTGCGTGCGTGCGTGCGTGCGTGCGTGCGTGCGTGCGTGCGTGCGTGCGTGCGTGCGTGCGTGCGTGCGTGCGTGCGTGCGTGCGTGTGTGTGTGTGTGTGTGTGTGTGTGTGTGTGTGTGTGTGTGTGTGTGTGTTAGGGGTTGAACGACTTCAGATTTTTTGAAGTCGACTGTTATGACATCAAAGTCGAGTCGACGTCGACTAGTCGATGACGTCATTCATAAAAACACAAGAGATGGGACTGCTTTGCAATATGCCACTATTTGCAATTAATTAACAGAAAATGATACAGATGCTGACAGCTCATAATGGGGCCGTTTACACCTGGTCACTTTATGCGTTTTTACTGATATGATTTATCAAAACGTTTCCATTTACACATAAATATGTTTTTGCAAAACGGATATAAATCCGATCTTCAAACAACGCGCTATATGCAGATTTAACTGATTTCACGTCACCAACAGTTAATGAGCTGCATTTTATTGATCATCAGCTAATTTCAAAATCA
Source organism: Chrosomus eos (assembly GCA_036326025.1). Lineage (NCBI taxonomy): Eukaryota > Metazoa > Chordata > Actinopteri > Cypriniformes > Leuciscidae > Chrosomus > Chrosomus eos. Next base: position 2,389,550 of record CM070827.1, read on the forward strand.
AAGACCGCAATATGAGAGACTAGTAGCCTAAGATTATTTTGTTTCTTTACTTTTAACGAAGATGATTGTGTGTTAAGCGTCTCCGACTTACTTTCACTTTGATTTGCGATAGTTTGCACGTTGGCTTGATGAATACGATCAGCTGCTCATCTGCGGTGATGCGTTGCAGGTTCATCGCTATAATACGCTCTCACACGTTTATTTTTAGCATTGTTAGGAGAAGTCCAAGTTATATGTGGTTTCAACAACCAGATGCATTTACACTTGTCCAGTTTCGTCTGTTAAGCGGCCCAGACCTCCTCCTGAAGAGGTGTGAGCGATCGGATTTAAATCCGTCTCGAATGCGTTACGGATGGCATTTACAGCCCGCTGTTTACATCATCATCATCATGATTATGATCGCATTAGTGATGCGCAGATCCAAGTAATAATATTCCAATTAATTGCGGGTAAATTAGAGGTAGGCTACATCATTAATATGTTATGAATAAATGAAAAACAATGTTTTAATGATTTTAATAAAGAGACTGAACTCAATTTCCTGGTAAAACAGTGACCGTGCGTTTTACTTTCGTTTTCAACAATATGGGTTAGTAAAGTATTTACACACACTTAATGTACCAATGCTGCTTTCTTGCTGCAATAATAACCCTCTGGGCTCTTCATCTGTTGTCGTCTGCAACATGTTAGTATCAAAATTAGCGCAATCATAGTGTCACATGATCAACGCGACTAGTCGACGTCAAGCTTAAAGCGTCGCGGCATTGCATTAAGGTCGACTAGTCGACTAATCGACTAGTCGGTTCAACCCCTAGTGTGTGTGTGTGTGTGTGTGCAGTTGTGAGTCTAAATCTGTACCTGTCTCCGTGCAGCATGTCAGCAGTCCTCGGCAAATTGAAGGAAAATTCCTGACCTTGATTTGCAACAAACAAACACAAAAAGCGTTCGGCTCCAGAGCCTCTCTCTCCCCGTTCCTCGACATCAGCGTTCGGGATGTTCGGGATGGAGAGCTTGCGCTGACAGCTTGTCAGGAGAACCCATGATAATGAATTTCAAATGCTAGATATGCTCTCTGTCCCCAGAAGCCTGTGTGTTCTCGGACTGTTTGTGCTCTCCGGGAGATGTGAATGCTTAATACAATCTATATCACAACAGGATTCTTGTACATAAGCTTTTTTATGGGGAATTCATGCTCATATTTCCATCTGAATGTCATGTCAGTTCTGTAGTTTTGCTCTTGGCTTTATTTTTCTCCTTGTCGTTCTCTCCTAAAGGTCAGATGCGCTTCTCCGAGATATTGACAGATTCTACTGAACGCTGGGTCACTGCTAAACATTCTCCACCATTTTGTGTTTTCTTTCTCTCCCTCTTTTTCCGGTCGGCTATCCTCTCGCACTCTGTATCTTTAACTGTCTTTCCCATCTGGACGTATCAGTTTAATTTAATTCCCATTTCTCCCAGAGGACAGTTCTCCTCAGACGTTGCTCTTCATCGAGGCTTTCTACTTCAGGTTCTTGATGTTAGAGTATTGCTGTAGGAATTAGTTTCCATTAAGGACTGATGTTGGGGAAAAGGGTCACAATCTGGTTCACTTCCTCACTTGTAGGTATTAATTTTACGCAGGACTTAAAGGATTAGTTCACTTTTAAAAAAACTTTTGCTGATAATTTACTCTTCCCTCATGTCATCCAAGATGTCCATGTCTTTCTTTCTTCAGTCGAAAAGAAATGAAGGTTTTTGATGAAAACATTCCAGGATTTTTCTCCATATAATGGACTTCAATGGGACCCAAACGGTTCAAGGTCCAAATGACAGTTTCAGTGCAGCTTCAAAGGGCTTTAAACGACACCAGACGATGAATAAGGGTCTTATCTAGCCAAACCATCGCTCATTTCAAAAATAAATAAAAAAGTTTAAGTTTTATAAGCACAAATGCTCGCCTTGCTCTGTTCTGTGATGCGCGTTCATGACGTCACGTAATACGCAATTACGTTGAAAAGGTCAAGTAGGCAGAAGTAGCGAGTCAGTGTTTACAAGTTGAACGTGCAAACAAAGTCAAACGGCGTTTACAAAAAAAGGAAGTTAAAAGGTAAAACAACGATGTCGGACGATTTTGAACTTGGAGGAGAAGATGAGATGGAGTTTTTCGCCCTGCCTTTTCATCAGGCGTGACCTTTTCAACATAATTGCGTATTACGTGATGTCACATGAACACACTTCCTGACCCAACACAATTTCTGTGTGTAATTATGTTGGAAATATTAAATATAAACATATATTTTAGCAGAAATTGTATACCATTGCTTGGAAGGACAGTATGCTTGGGAATAATATTTCACATCTTAAAGTACATTCACAGCAAGCGATATAGCCAGTGAATAATAAAAATATTAAAAACATAAACTGGAATAGCCTACAAGGTGATTTAAGTTTTGCACATACCTTATAAAAGTATAAATCAAACTTCAGAATTTGATATTTGCATTAGGCTTATATGTAGCTCGCTCTCACTATTAATAAGCCGGGACATTTCCAGACCTTAAATAAATAACCATTTACATCAGGGGTTCTACATTCAAAGGTCCAAATCTGAATTTTCATCAATGTTAAAGGTCCGGAACTATTGGTTATTACAAAACTTATTTTTAATAAACATGCATAACAAATCAACACTCATTTTATGAAAAAAATAAGATTTTTTACCACTCTTCAAAACTCCAACTGTCTCGTTACAAATCTAACAGAATGGCTTCGTACTGGTTTGGGGCAAAATTTTCTTTGTCAACTTTTTTTTTCTTTCAACATTGTATTTATTGATTTTAGAAACATTTACATTAAAACCAGCACAGGAAAATAATATACGAATAAAAATTATAATACTAAATAAATAAATAATAATAAAAAATAAATAAATTAAAAAAAAAAGAAAAAAATAAACGACACCATCTATACAAATGTCAAGACAATGGTACATTAATATCATAACATGGTAAATGTTATACGTGGTTACACCGAAAATAAACTATGTGGCTCAGCTTCCTTCAACAATTCTATAAAGGGGATTCATACTTTGAAAAACTTTCCAGATTTTCCTTTAACAATATATGTGAGTTTCTCCAAAGCCAAACAACCAGACAATTCCTGTAACCATTGTTTAAAATTCGGGATTTTCCAATGACGAGCAACTACAAGTTTTGCTTGTAATAAACAGAAGTTTAGTTAGAGTGCAAGTTACAGGGAAAATTTTAAATATACAAAGTTTAGGACATTTGGGGACATTCTGTTTCACCACCAGTGACAAAAGTCCAAAACCTTTTCCCAATAAAGTTGAACTTGAGGGCACTTCCATAAGCAATGGTATAAAGTTCCTATCTCTAAGTTGCATTTGGATTTCAATTTGCTTTCATTTCAGACCATCTCAAAAAACACATTAAAAACGAAACAAATTATTTTAACATGCGTTTATCAAAGTAGGAAATGCACACTTTTAATCCCTTACACACAATTAGTGCTCTTGAAATACGAAATGGAGGCGGGTCCGGATTGAATTCGCTCCGGGTCCGGATCCGGACTTTGAGAAAGTACTGATTTACAAGCTTTTAGCACCAGCGCTTGGCATTAACACTCACCAACCTGCCAACACACTACTACACTTTGGTGTTTACATTTTATTATACATATAAATTTTCAATTGCAGTCTTTTAATTGCACTCTCTCTCTCTCCGAAGCGGATAAACACCAAACCGCCTCCACTCACTCACCTCTAAATATCGTGGTGTTACAGTGCTTGAATTTCGGCGTGGATTGGTTATGCGCATAAATGACTCATTCCCACAGATTTTGTGAAAAGTATGCGCACATAAAGCTCCAGGACTAAATAAGTTATTTCGCTGCTTATGCCTATAAACACTCAAAGCACATGACATAACACAAAATAATGTCAAATGCCAGTGTTGATTTGAACACAGTCAGTTATGTTAAAATGAAAAAAATGAAAAATCTATATGGAGTTTTTCCCAATGGAAGAATGGTATAGCAAAAAAACGTTCATGTCAAGCCCTGATTATGACGTTTGCATTGTAAGAAAGCACAGGGAGTTCAGAGATAAAAAACAAGACTAATTCTGTAACGTTCCCGCATTGAAATCAGATTCACTTACTTTTTGTAGTAAAGCCCAGCATAGATCTTACACCCAACCTTTACACATCCAGCTGTCTCCTTTAACGCAGGCCAGACAGTCCTGTACTCGAAACTCTATAAATCATCTCTTTATTGACCTCGCTGTGTCCGTGAACTGAACTCTGCTTTGTCTTCACTGGAATTATGGAGTCCAGCCAAACCTGTTAATTAAAGGGGATGTCCACATATTTGTGTCCAAGTATTGCATTAAAGATATCTTATATATCTCATTCTCAGTATTAATTTCCTCTCTGTTGTTTGTGTTTGTGATCCTCTCTTACTTTTGTCTTTCCTCTGTTCTGTGTTTTCAGCCTCTCTGGAGAGTTCACCGTAGCTCGAGCGTTCCCGGAGATCCGGCGTTCCCGGTCCATCTTCCACAAGTCCACTCTCAGCCCCTGCTGTCTTCCTCTCTCTCTCTCTCTCTCTCTCCAGCGGATCTATACCTCCCTCTGATCAGCACTGATCTTCAGTGGCTCTTTACAGCAAATACAACCTCGAAGAACGTCTGGAATATTGATGTTCACTTTTGGACCGTGTGAAAGACTTGCTGCTGAATTATTTGTTGTATGTAATTCTGCACTTTAACCTCTATTCCTGCCAGCGCTCAGCACACCTATCCTATACTATCTATCTATCTATCTATCTATCTATCTATTCTATCTATCTATCCTATCTAGTCCTATCTATCTATCTATCTATCTATCTATCTATCTATCTCTCTATCTATCTATCATATCTATCTATCTATCTATCTATCTATCTATCTCTATCTATCCTATCTATCATATCTATCTATCTATCTATCTATCTATCTCTCTATCTATTCTATCTATCTATCTTCTCTCTATCCATCTATTCTATTCTATCCATCATCTATCCATCTATCTAGGCTATCTGTCTGATCTAGTCTATCCATCATCTATCCATCTATCTATCTATCTGATCTCTATCTATCATCATCTATCTATCTTATCTATCTATCTATCTATCTCTATCTCTTTATCCTATCTATTATTCTATCCATCATCTATCCATCTATCTATCTGTCCATCCTATCCATCTATCTAATTCTATTTGATCTATCTATCTGTCTATATATCTATTTATCATATCTATCCATATATCTATCTGTCTAGTCTATCTATCATCCATCTATCTATCTATCTATATATCTATCTATCTATCTATCTATCTATCTTATCTATCTATCTATCTATCTATCTTTCTATCTATCTGCCTAGATAAATAAACAAGCTATCTTTCTATCTCTCTCTTCACATGTAAACCTACAATAGTGACATGAGGACTCCACCGTTTGCACGTCTGAATACTTCTTTTCTCTTCCTCTCTCTCTCTCTCTCTCTCTCTCTCTCTCTCTCTTCTGTCTGCCGTCGCTTAGTATAATGTAAGACGTCTGGTCGACTTGCTTGGTTAGTTGTCTCGTTGTCTCTGTATGTCCCTGAGCTTGAATTCCCTCGTCATCCATCAAAAGCAAGAGCCCGTTATTGCGTATATCCCGTCGACTGAAGTGCACTGTGACTGTGACCAGGTCTCTTACAAAGACAAGCCCACCCTTCCACAGGGATCTGCGTTTCACCCCAAATCCTTCTTTCATCGCCGGACCAAATGCATTATTACACCCTCATCTCCCAATCGTGGGGTTTGACTCATGGTGGAATTCAATTAGAAGAAAGGATGAAGCAACTGAGCTCGAAGCTGGGAAACTGCAAGGACTGAGAAATGGAGAAATGAGAAAGAAGACAGGAGAAAAATAGATGATATGCGTCTGTGAAGTCTCATCCTGCCATTGGGAAAGACAAGGAAAGGAAGAAAATGTACTTTTAGGCATTATTAAAACGTGTACAAGCGAGACTGAGCATTATTTGGGAGAAAAAAACTCCCATTCACTGTATCTTTTTGAATAGAGATCCTCACAAAGGCATCACTGTTAATACGACATGGCCATTCACTGTTACCTTTTTAACCTGGAAGCACATGCAAGTTCTGAATCAAACGAACTGTGTCTTTGTACTCTTTGATCATTGTCACCTTTGTATCAAACAAGAGCCTCAGGCGTCAACAAGGCTTCTCACCACTTAGAGACTTGCCTCAATTGTAGCATGACTCCGCAATATCACACACCTTCCTCAAAGGCCTCGACGCGCTCGCAAACACCGGTCCATGACAGCGCAGACCCGGCATTGATTATCCAGAGATGTTTTGAGGGCTACGGTAATAGGTTACATGCTGTCCGGCCATGCCTATGATGGAAGGTATGCCTTACGAGACGCTCTCGAGATCCAAAAATTGAGTGGTATCGATTAGACCGCGTCGATTAGATCTCATATTGGCTCTTGTCTGGCTCACAGGATGGGGTCAATACTGGGAATCTGGGGAAAAGCATGTTCCAATTAAAAACTAGCTACCATTTCATGCCTTTGTGGGGCCTTTTCCTTCGAGAGGACTTTGAGGAACGAGGAAACTTGTGAAGGGCTGAGAAACAGAAATGATCATTGGTTTATAGCTGCTAAACTAGTATAGATATCGTTAGAGAACGTGTGTTTCAAATGAATTTGTCTTGATGAGCCAGTGGCAACAAAACTTAAACAAGCGACTCTAGGGCCCCATCCACACTACTGCGTTTTAGTTTAGAAACGGAGACCTTTTGCTGCGTTTGCTCCTCCCGTCCAGACTAAACCGGCAAAAGCGAAGACCTAAAATGGAGAAGTTTAGAAACGCCGTTTTGCGTTTTGAATCTCCGGAGGGCGTTTTAGTGAAGACGGGTCAAACAGAGGACTTATAAACTAGAGCCCTGCACGGGCCTCAAATCTAGGCCCTAGCCCGGCCCTGGCCCGAGACGCTCAGGCCCTAGCCCGGCCCGTGTCCGACAGCTCATCAGAATGATCAGCCCGAGTCCGACCCGAGCCCGTTTATAAAAAAAAAAAAAAAAAAAAAAGGGATAATACACAGCCTGCCCTATGTTGCAGTCAGTAAACCAGATATGTTTCGTTTTCAAAGGCAAAGTATTTACCGGTAAGTTTATTTTCATTTCTTTATAAAGTTAATTAAGAAAAAAAAATGTTTTTTATTTTTATGACGACCAAGTAGCCGACAGCGAGTTAAACATGTTTGATCCATTGATTTATAGCCTCTCAAATCAACACTTTACTTGGCTACAATAAAATCCATAGATATAAAACAACTTAAGCATATCACACAGACAGTTAACGTTAGTTTAAACGTTTGTTTAAACGTTTTTTGTCATTTTTGAAAAGCTGAGGCAAACTGCTCTGCTGCTCAGAGCAACAGCGCTCGCAAACTAAATGAGTTTATACAATAGGCTAACAATACAGAGAACGCAATCTAAAAAAATCAACATAAATTACATTAAAAACAACCATGCAGGTTATCTTACCTCAAAAATCAAGTCTTCACTACAGAACATGGCCATTCTTATTTCCACCTTACATCCTTGTTTCCAACAGACTCATGAAAATGAAGTCAAACAAAAAACAGCCTCCAAACATGGCTAAGAACAGTCTCAGAGCATCGTGAAGAAAAAGCACAGCATCCACAGTGAAAGGTTTTAATCCAGTCGTACTTTTTCCAGCTGTGCTGAAGTCACGCTCGCTACCGGGACTCTAAACACAGAACGAGCCGGTCGCGCGAATCTCAGATCGCGCCGCCGGGAAACCTGTGCGCGTGCGTGCGTGTGTGTGTGTGTGTGCGTGAGCGTGAGCGTGAGCAGACTGTCATGTCAGTCATATGTCAGTGTGATAGGTTATAAAACGTCTTTCGATGTTTGCTTTTCAATCGTCATCTTCTCATATTTATTTTAATTAATGTCTAAAATATGCTATAAAAAGGATAAGCCTAAAACCCGGCCCGGCCCGGCCCGCGTGTGAACTATGACGTGAAAATTGGCCCGAAGCCCGGCCCTAGGAGCGTAAATAAGTCGGGGCCCGTCGGGCTCGGGCTGAAATGCAGGCCTCTATTATAAACGATGACGCAGAGGCTTTCGCTCGGCTCTCTGATTGGCTGTCACACCATACACACCTTTAGTGATTTCATCTTTATTGTGGCGTACACCTTTCCCAGTGTTGTGTCTCGCTCTGGCGATGGATAATGCTCCCGGTACCTTTCCAATATGTCGCCGTATTTGGTTTGCGACGACTCCCAGTCTGTGTTTTCTGCCGCCACGGCTGTTTTATATTCCCTTCTAACTTTAAGTAAAAGTTCCACCTCGTTTTCGGTCCATGAACAGAAATCTCTGGTCTTCGACATTGCTAATCTTTGCAGAGGTAACGTTAACTTAGCTACTTTCTTCTTCATCAACTCTGAGGAAAAGTCAATCTGTTTAGGTGTAGGGCAATGGTCACGTGATCCGCGTTTTCAGTCGTTTTAATGCAGACGGAGATCAATTCTAATACGCAGCTAAAACACTGGTGTGGATGGAGATCGTATTCGTTTTAATTCTCCGTTTCTAATCTAAAACGCAGTAGTGTGAATGGGGCTTAAACGAGCTCTAAAAGACACAGAAGGAGAGTTTGAGGTCTTTTAGTGTGGATTAGATTATAAGATGGTGAGATGTTTTTGATTTGAACTTTATGAGACCATCTCATGGTACATTAACTGAGTCAATTCAACATGTTGAGCAAAAACTCAATAGCATCATACTGTCGATTCAGACTCTTAGTTCGCCTTAGGGCTTTTTTGTTATTTACTAGAAAAGAGCATAGGAATTATTTAATTTTTTTTAAAGATTACATTTTATAGCATATACTAGAGCTGTACAATATACTAAAACTCTTTGATAATCACATAGAAAAAGACACTTAGTTCTTATACTTTAAAATATATATAATGAATTTTGATATGTTAGGATAAAAAAAAAATTCAGTCATTCTCATTAGAGTCTTCAAGTAATAAAGGCAAACACTAAGGATCCTTTTTGATCTTCAAGACGCTAGACCTTGAAAAAACAAATTAATCATAACTAATGCACAAATATCCAAGGATAATTAACGAATAAACATTCCCTTCCTGCTCTTTTATTCGTGAGATTTGCCTTTAGATCCACATAGACTCAAACGTCTTTGAGGAAGAGAATAAGACTGATGTTAGATGCGCTAGTTTTATCTGAGAGAATATAAACACACGTTGAACAGCTGAATTTAGTGGATTATTATATGCACTGAAGTTAGCTTTTATCAGCTGTGAACGAGATGCACACAAATCAAGTGAACGTTAGCCTCAAACTGCACAAACTACTCATGGATACGCTAGCATATGTTTATTTTCTGCAGTATTGCTATATTGATGCATTCACTATATTCACTTACACCAACACACTGACCCATGTAAATGCATAAAGCTGTTTGCATTAATCTGAATAATATTATTTACACGCGTAAATTATTTTTGACACTATGCGAGCATGTTTTCTATTGTTCTTGTTCATTTGTAATGTTTTTAATTCGGCAGGCATGCAGATTAAACTATCAGAGCCCTTTCTTTCCATATAGTGTGCCTACTCATTATGAACATGTTAATATTCAAATAAACATATTAATATAACAAGGCTTTCTTTGTGTCTTATTGAACGCAAGCGCTATGTGAATAAGATGCTTGTGATGAGAACAGGTTCGTTTGTGTGTGGGTGATGGAAGGAAACACAGAATCGGCGTATGCTGGGACTTGTGCACTTTTATTTAGGAGGTTTTTCCCCTTTACGGCGCGTGGTCGCGCTCAAACAAGGTTAACTCAGAATACCAAAAAGGAAAAATAAACAGTAGATAATAATCCTCTTTCCGCTGGATACAGCTTCACTCAGTCCACTTTAAATACTCCTCCCGCTGAACACAGCTTCAATAGACACTCTTTCAATACTCTTCCCGCTGGTTACAGCTTCTCACTCGGCGTGCACAAGCTCCCAGTCTCTCTCTCAAACCGTTGTCAGTACAGCCCGCTTATATGCGGTCTCCTCACGCCAATTACTGAAATCACAAACAGGTGTTATTCATTTGAACTTGACCCACTTACTCACCGCTCGGCTCCGCCCTTGCTCTCCCGCTACAGACTTCGCTGAACCACGCCTCCCTCGCCACATACCCCCACCGCCCGTCTCAGGCCGGGGAGCCGTCCGGCCTGCAGCCTCCCCCCCCCCCTCCCTCCGGGAGAGGAAGTCGGCCACAGTCATCTGTGCACCCGGCCTGTGGATCACCTTGAATTTAAAAGGCTGTAAAGCTAGATACCACCGGGTGATCCGCGCGTTGGTATCTTTCATGCGGTGGAGCCACTGGAGAGGAGCGTGGTCCGAACAGAGGGTGAACTCTCGCCCCAGGAGATAATAGCGGAGAGTGAGGACGGCCCATTTGATGGCAAGAGCTTCTTTCTCAATGGTGCTGTACATAGTCTCTCTCTTTGAGAGCTTACGGCTAATGTACAGCACCGGCCGTTCCTCACCCTCTATCTCCTGGGACAAGACGGCGCCCAGCCCCCTGTCCGACGCGTCAGTCTGCAGGGAAAAAGGGAGAGAAAAGTTAGGAGCCTGTAATAGCGGCCCGCCACACAGGGCAGCCTTTATCTGGGTGAAAGCCTGCTGACACTGCTCCGTCCACTGGACGGTATCTGGTGCCTCCTTTTTAGTTAGATCAGTCAGCGGGCTAGCGAGGTCCGAATAATTAGGTACAAACCTTCTGTAATATCCTGCTAGCCCCAGGAACTGTCTAACCCCCTTTTTGGTCTTAGGTCTTGGACAGGTCGCAACTGCTGCCGTCTTATCAATTTGGGGACGCACCTGCCCATGACCCAAGTGAAAGCCCAGATACCTGACTTCCACGCGCCCAATCGCACATTTCTTTGGGTTGGCCGTGAGCCCCGCCTCTCGCAGCGTCCTGAGGATAGCTCGCAAATGCTGCATATGCCGCTGCCAGTCATTACTATAGATGATAATATCATCCAAGTATGCCGCGGCATATGCAGCATGCGGCCGGAGGATTCTATCCATCAGGCGCTGAAAGGTGGCAGGTGCCCCGAACAAACCGAAAGGAAGAGTAACGAATTGGTGTAATCCAAACGGCGTCGTGAAAGCGGTCTTTTCTTTAGTCATTGGAGATAAGGGGATCTGCCAATAACCCTTCGTTAAATCCAGTGTCGAATAAAATCGAGCCGTGCCGAGCCGATCAAGCAATTCGTCCACCCGTGGCATTGGATAAGCATCGAACTTCGATACGGCGTTCACCTTGCGATAATCCACGCAGAACCGAATTGAGCCGTCAGTTTTAGGTACTAAAACTATCGGGCTCGCCCAGTCACTGTTGGATTCCTCTATGACTCCCATATCCAGCATAGCCTCTAATTCATCCTGAACTACTTTCTTTTTATGCTCAGGTAATCTATATGGCCGGCTGCGCACTACCACACCCGGATCGGTCTCAACATGGTGCTGTATGAGGTCTGTTCGACCAGGAAGGGGCGAGAACACATCAGCAAATTCCGTTTGTAAATCTCGAATGTCAGCGATCTGGGACGGTGAGAGGTGGTCTCCACAAATGGCCAGAGTGGAGGATTGACTTTTTAAGTTCGCCTCTGGCCCGAGATCCTCCTCCCCACTCACTACCGTCGCCAGCATCGCTGACTCCGCCTCATTCCACTTTTTTAACAGGTTGAGGTGGTAAATCTGATGTGCTCCGCCCCTATCTGAACGAAGAATCTCATAGTTGAGATCCCCTATTCGCCGTGTGACCACAAACGGTCCTTGCCACTTGGCGAGTAATTTAGAGCTGGATGTTGGAAGCAATAGAAGCACTTTATCCCCCGGTGCAAATTTACGTAGTTTAGCCCCCCTGTTGTACAGCTGACTTTGTTTGTCCTGAGCCTGTAACAAATTCTCCATAGAGAGCCGCCCCAAAGTGTGGAGTTTTGTTCTCAGGTCCAGGACATATTGAATTTCATTTTTACTGTTCGAAGGTCCGTCCTCCCAAGCTTCCCTAAGCACGTCCAGCACCCCGCGGGGTTGGCGTCCGTAGAGAAGCTCGAAGGGGGAAAACCCCGTGGAGGCTTGGGGGACCTCGCGTACAGCGAACAAGAGGGGTTCTAACCACTTATCCCAATTTTTGGCGTCTTCCTGTACGAACTTACGAATCATGGATTTCAACGTGCGATTAAATCGTTCAACCAAGCCGTCTGTTTGTGGGTGATAGACGCTGGTCCGAACCGATTTAATGCCCAGTAATTCGTACAGCTCGCGAATTGTGCGTGACATAAACGCCGTGCCTTGATCGGTGAGAATCTCTTTCGGGATCCCCACCCGGGAGATTAATTGAAACAGTGCGCTCGCAACACTTTTAGCGGAAATGTTGCGAAGCGGCACTGCTTCGGGGTATCGCGTTGCATAATCCACCAGAACTAATGCAAAGCGATGCCCCCGTGCGGATCGTTCCAATGGCCCGATGAGGTCCATGCCAATTCTCTCGAAGGGGACCTCTATTAATGGAAGGGGGCACAAAGGTGCTTTTCGGTTGGCCGGCGGATTCACCAACTGACATTCACGACAAGAGGCACACCACCTGCGCACATTCTCGTGAATGCCCGGCCAGAAAAATCGGGTCATTAGGCGATTTAGTGTAGCTGCTTGCCCTAAATGCCCCGCCATTGGATTACAGTGAGCCGCCTGGAAAAGCATTTCCCGGCGGCTCTTTGGAACTAACAACTGAGTTGTATCTTGTTTTGTTTGGGCGTCCTGGGTCACCCGATACAACTTATCTTTTATCACGGCAAAATAAGGATATGAGAGCGGTTGGTCTGGGTGGACAGGCTGTCCGTCGATCACACGGACCTGTTCAGACGCGTTTTTAAGCGTTTCGTCTCGGGACTGTTCCAGAGAAAAATCATCATGGTCAGAAAAGATTTCCCTTTCTGACGCACTCCGTTCCTCTGATACAGTGCCCGAGGGTCCCGGTACAGCCTCTCCAACCTGAACCACCGCTCTTTTCTCCTGCCTCTTTCTTAACCCAGAAGCACCCGTACATAAGTGAGCCAATAACGTTTTGAACCCTGGCCAATTGGTCCCTAAAATTAGCGGGTGCTGGAGGTGCTGGTTAACTGCCACCTCCACACTATGCTTTTGTCCCCGAAATTGAATAATAACTGGCACTAAGGGGTATCCCACAACCTCCCCGTGTACACACCGAACCTTAACCACGCGGCTCTTATCCAGTGCCACTGGATGAATCAAGCTTTGATGGATGGAGGTCTGGTTACAACCTGAATCCACCAAAGCTCGATAGGTACCCCCCTTTAGACTTACTGGTACTTGGTACAACCCAGCTTGATCGGGGGCGACTTGTGGCGCGTCAGGGACCCTGATCACCGTTCCGACCTCCATCACCGGGCACCTATCCACAAAGTGCCCAGGGTCCCCGCAACGCCAGCAGGCCGGCCCAGGCCTCCCCGCCGCCCCAGTGGCGGGAAGTGGGTCAGGTGATTGGCGTGAGGAGAGCGCAGGGGTCGGGGCTGGCGGGCTGCCAACCGACGATGGGAATCCCCGGGGCGGCGCACGAGGTGCATGGACTGGTTCCGCTGCGGGGGTGGTCCTCCAGCGGGGCGCTGGGCGCGGTGGGAAGCCGCCTCGGGACCTGGGAGTGGGAACAGGGCGAGAGAGAGAGAGAGAAGAAGAGAGAGAGGGAGAGAGAGATGCCAGGAGGGGATCGCCGACTCCTGGGCACGCCACCAGCTGGTCCTCTGCCAATTGGATTGCCTGGTCCAGCGACGTCGGGCGGTGGCACTGGACCCACTGTGCAGTCTTCTTTGGCAGCCGGGCTATGAACTGCTCCAGTACCACCAACTCGATGACTCCATCGACGCCGCGGCCCTCGGCCACCAGCCATCTGCGGCACGCGTCCCGGAGCTGTTGTGCGAAGATGAAGGGCCGGCCGGATTCCCCGAACTCCATGGAGCGGAACTGTTGGCGACTCTGCTCCGGGGATCGGCCGACCCGCTGAAGAATGGCACGTTTCAGGTCTTCATAGACTAAGAGGTTGCTGACTGGCAACTGCTGGGCGGCGATCTGCGCTTCTCCCGAGAGCAGCGGGATCAGACGCATGGGCCAGTCAGCGGGCGGCCAGCCCCCGGCCTCAGCCGACCTCTCAAAGAGGTCCAGGAACGCCTCCGGGTCGTCCTGGGGACCCATCTTGTGGAGGGGAAGGGACGTGGCCGGGGCCGGCGATGTAGACGCCCGAGCCTCCCGGTCTATCCAGCTCCGGAACTGCTCGCGGTCCTCCTGCTGGGTCCGGAGGAGTGCCTCGAAACGGTGTTGTTGATGCTCCTCCATCTTCAGCAGAGCCTCTTGATGTTGTTGATGAAGGCCCGCAAGGGCGTGAATAATGTCCGCAAACGGCGATGCCAGAGGCGGTCTGGCGGCGGCCTCTCCTTCCATCCCGGGTTTCGGCACCAGTGTGATGAGAACAGGTTCGTTTGTGTGTGGGTGATGGAAGGAAACACAGAATCGGCGTATGCTGGGACTTGTGCACTTTTATTTAGGAGGTTTTTCCCCTTTACGGCGCGTGGTCGCGCTCAAACAAGGTTAACTCAGAATACCAAAAAGGAAAAATAAACAGTAGATAATAATCCTCTTTCCGCTGGATACAGCTTCACTCAGTCCACTTTAAATACTCCTCCCGCTGAACACAGCTTCAATAGACACTCTTTCAATACTCTTCCCGCTGGTTACAGCTTCTCACTCGGCGTGCACAAGCTCCCAGTCTCTCTCTCAAACCGTTGTCAGTACAGCCCGCTTATATGCGGTCTCCTCACGCCAATTACTGAAATCACAAACAGGTGTTATTCATTTGAACTTGACCCACTTACTCACCGCTCGGCTCCGCCCTTGCTCTCCCGCTACAGACTTCGCTGAACCACGCCTCCCTCGCCACAATGCTTAACCAATATCTCTTTATTCGGTGATCATGTGTGTCTTTATTTAAGTGCGTCCGTTCCAGAAGTTAAAAACGTCATTTTCTCCATAAGGACATTTATTTATTAACAATAACTTATAAACCTTTATAGAAAGACTTATTGTGAGCGGCGAGGTTGTTGATCAATGGCATTTGCTTCTGTTGAAGTCGTCAGCCTAATATCTTTTAAACAATCGGGTTAACAGAAGAATTCCTGGTGGAAAAACTACATTACCCATAATGCAGTACAGAAAATTCCACCAATTAGAGTCGTGATAAGCTTTTTAGCTCCACCCACTCCCATGAAGCACTGCGAATGACTTAATTTTCCTACGCTTATTTGTATTATATATGCATTTTGCAATAAACTTAAAGTATATTGTTAATATATATATACATATTCCCCCATCGTTTTTAATTCGGATATGTCATTCGCAATGCTTCATGGGGATTGTAGTTCTTTCCCTCACTAAACCGTACACAGTCTGGTCCCTTTGTCTTTTTCTCCTTTTTTTGCTTCAAATCAAAGTTAGTAATGTTCTGATTCTCCTCAGAGTTTGTTGCCTTGTTTCATGAGCATTATCGAAGACTTTTGTTAAATCCCTATGGGAGAAATGAATGGGAAAAAGTGAGCGGGCGTGAAAATGTGAAGGTACGTCACGCAGTGTTGCATTATGGGACGTGGACGCCATGTTTACAGGCACTATCTCTGTTTACCTTTTTGGCGGACGTTGCTATGACATTTAGTAGTGGTGTGTTTGGCTAAAACGAAGTAAAATTGAAGAAGAACGGATTAAATGGAGAAGTTGAAAGAAAAAGAGAAGGGACCTGAAACTAAATGCCAAAAAAACGTTATTTGGACAAACTGTCATATAAACAACGTTGATCCATATGATTTAGCAGTTCTAGACTGTCACTTAATGTATTTATTAAGAAGTTACATTTTAAACATTTTAAAAAGGCATGTAAAAAGATGAACAGAATATCAAAGAAAATTGTTAATTGAAAAAAATAAATATAATTTGATTTGTTCAATGTGGCCTGGCTTTATCATCTATAACATGAACCACAACATCATTCATCAAATGTATAGTCATCAAGGAATATACACACAACCTCTTGCTTTGCACAACTTTTAACAAACGTATGCAGTGGAGGACAGTAACTAAGTGCACTGACTCAAGTACTGTGCTTTAGTGAAAAATTAAAGTACTTGTACTGTACTTGAGTATTTGATTTACATGCAGCTTTCTACATCTAATCCACAAACACAGCCTCCAACACACGAGTCCAAATACAGCGGATCCTGTAAATATGGCGGCGGACCCATAATGCAACACGGCGTGACGTCACCTTCACATTCCCTATTGGTTAATTAATTACAGTTGATGATGAGGAAAGTGGATGACGAAACCGCTTTAAGAGTGATTTTGAAAGAGAAGTTCTGGACGTCTGTTGTGTTTTGTGGCTGTTTTTACCGGGACGTTCATCTAGATTGATATTGACTGGGCTGTGTCTTACACACACACACACACACACACACACAGCCAGCGGTGAAAACGCCATCTCACTCACACACACACACACACCACACACACAAGCCACGTAAACCCATCTCACACAACCACTAACACACCACACCACTACACACACACACACACACACACACTTTGTTCTGGTGAGGAAAAGAGTGAGAGATGAACAGACGGAGAGATATGACAGCACATCACTCCTCCTCAATCCCTCTCTCTCGAGCGACTCTACCTGAGACATCTCTCTCTCTCTCTCTCTCTCTCTCTCTCTCTCTCTCTCTCTCTCTCTCTCTCTCTCTCTCTCTCTCTAGCGACTCTACCTACTCTCTCTCTCTCTCTCTCTCTCTCTCTCTCTCTCTCTCTCTCTCTCTCTCTCTCCTCTCTCTCTCTCTCTCCTCTCCAGCGACTCTACCTGAGACATCTCTCTCTCTCTCTCTCTCTCTCTCTCTCTCTCTCTCTCTCTTCTCTCTCTCTCTCCTCTCTCTCTCTCTCTTCTCTCTCTCTCTCTCATATTCTTGACTGCATTTGCACTTGCTCTGTCCTCTCATATCTATTTCTGAGCTGTTCATATCTGTCTATGTAGAATCCTTCTCTCTGCTCCCCAATGCTTGCACTCGTCTTCCCTCAATCGCACGTCTCTGTCACGACTCTTAAAATTCAGCCGTCTCTGTATATCTATAAATGCACACTCAAATATAATGTGTCAGCCTTCGCTCTCCACCACAGCTCCACTGCATATACAGGCCATATATATAAATATGAGTCTTCTGGGACGCTTCATGTCAGGAAGTGTTGGAATAATCATGAACACCTGCCATTATTGATGGCCCGTTATTTTCTCACATTGCACATAACTAATTATTTTTTTTTTAAATCTGGCCTTTAAGACGCACTATTTGCACTGCTTTATGAAATCAGACTGTTTGTATCATATTTAGTTTCACAAGGTCACAGGTCTGATAAGATTGCGGTTTTAAAGGGTTTTATTATTTATTTATTTGTGACTGTTTGGGATTTTCAGATAATTTAATTTTAAATAGATCATATTTTAGATAGAAACACCAGAAAAAAATGGCTCTTGCATTTAATTCGTGTTATGATATTATATGAATAAGATTATGTTGTCTGAATGACTGGAGTAAATGACTTCCGTTTGAAACCATCTTGAAGTCTCATTCATTCATTCGAGTCAATGCGAGATTTGTTAATACCTAATAAATATTTGAACATGAACTAATGAAATCTATCCCTATAAAATTAAACTCGCTAGATTAAAGCTTTTAAATGTATGAATGTAAATGCATCCGTACATCTCGATCATATACAGAACCAGAGCTAGTACTCACAAAAATAGGTTCTAAGAACGTTTTATAATGTTGCCATTAAGTTCTGAAAACATAATTTCTGAACATTCAAAACATCCAGTTTATTTTAAAATATTTTTTTCTTAGTTATTTGAACGTTAAATAAACATTCCATTTTGCAAACATGAGAGAACTTTACTTTTGAATCTCCTCTGAACATTCCGAAACAAGTTACATTTAAAAAAATATTTTATACTTTGAATGAACATTCTATTAATGTTCCTGGAAGAGTTACATAAATAAAATTCCATGAATGATGTATAATTAATGTATAATGTTTTGTACTTATGTTTTAAGAACATCATTAAATACCAGATAACCAGAAATGCACTTCTGATAGTGTGTGTGTGTGGTGTGTGTGTGTTGCGTGTGTGTGTGTGTGGTGTGTGTGTGTGTGTGTGTGTGGGTGTGTGTGTGTGTGTGTGTGTGTGTGTGTGTGTGTGTGTGTGCGGGTGCGTGCGTGCGTGCGTGCGGTGTGGGGCGTGCGTGCGGCGTGGTGTGTGTGTGGTGGTGTGCGTGTGTGTGCGTGTGTGCTGGTGCGTGCGTGCGTGTGTGTGTGCGCTGCGTGGTGTGTGGCGTGTGCGGGGCGTGCGCGTGCGTGTGTGTGTGTGTGTGTGGTGTGTGTGTGCGTGAGTGTGTGTGTGTTCTTCTTCACACACAGCGGGCCGTCGAACACTTAAGGCTACAGTGATCTGCACATTAAAGCTTGGGTCACTAATGAAGTCCTGTTGGTGTATCTACCGCATTCACTCGCTCTACATTCTCATTATTTCCTCTCTTTCACACTTCATCACATTTTTTTACTCCATCGACCAACAGCTACTGCGCTTCATTCATGCTGACAGTGTGTCTTTATCATTCACACACCAAAACAAACACTTTCTTGCACAGTTGCATCACACAAAGCCACGGCTCTCGACACACAGGGCATGAAAGCAGAAACAACATTATTTTCATGGAAAGCTCAATGTTTAAAATTTGCTTCTGAATGCAATTTATGTTCCAGTTACGTCTTTAGTTCTGCTTTTTGCATTTCTCCTGAAATCATGGGTGCGCTCAAACAATTGCTTGCTTATTTTAATTATTTAAAGTGAGCTAATGCAACAATTATTGATCATTTTGTCACAATTTAAGTCTATTATGTTCAATCCAGTAACGATGGAAGTTTACTTAATCCGTTTGTGTTGAGGCATGAATCCTTTTTGCTGCATGGCATCTGCATTTCCCAGCATGCTTTGGTTTGGGCTTGATGGGGACATCAAATTATGAAATTAAATCTTATTATTTTATGTTTTTACAAGATGAGAAAGGGAGGAGGCTTAATTGTGTTTAATGTCTATTGTGTTGGGTTTTAGAACAGCTTTAGTCATGATGGTGCAGAGTTGAGCTTTTGATTGGGTCAGTAAGTTAAATCAGTAAGATTTACTATTAAAATGCTTGTGCAAACTATAACAGAATGTATAGCAGAAATTATGGTGATGATGTTACACAAAAATTAAGGAATAAATCACATCAGAATCACTTTTATTTCACTTTACACAAAAATGTATTCCATTATGTTGAATTTAAATGAACAAATTGTTCTACCTAACAAGTATTTATTGAATTAAATCCGAAGGAAAAATTTGCAACAAAAATAAATGTCTTAAATGATTCATGTGAACTCAATCCATTAAACCATATAAATTCAAAGCACTGTTTTCGATGTATTTATGAACAAATATTTTGAACATTTTGTGATACAAATATGAGTGATACGGGTATATAGTGTGTTTGATTATGCATGCACATAGAAATTAATAACGGTAACACTTATTTCGTTAGTCTACTTCTACTTAGGCATTCTACTACTATAGTAACTTTGCAACATGTGACTAACTCTCATTAGAGTATTAGTAGTGTGTTTACTATCTGAAGACACTTTATTTTGATGCACATGTCGACTTACACTACTAACCCTAACCTAACAGTCTAGGGCCACATCCACACGAAGCCAGAGCTTTCCCTATCCGATCTTTTTTTTTTTTCTCGTTCTATTTACGAATTTTTTTTTCGTAAACAAGGAGTCGTCTCAAAATATATGCGTACAGACGAAACCACTGAAACGATGTGGTATACATGCCAGGCCAGTATGAGGCGCTGTAATTCTGCCACAGAGATACACTAAACTAGGAGAAGAAGACTTGTAGCATGCGCATAACCTTGCGCACTCTATATGAACCCAACACCACAGCAATGTGAACATAGACATAATAAACACATAGACACCCTATTGGCCGCTTTGGAGCGTTGCTGCGATACGTCAACGTGTCCGCCATTTTGCGGAGGGCAAGACTGCGCTGTAAACAAACGCAAGTAAACGGGTGAGCTGCGGTTTTCCTGGATAAAAACAATAATAACGTTTACATTTATCAACCGATTTCAGTGGTTTGTACGTGGTGTACGTTACTATTACTAATTATATAATGACCAAATACAACCAGAAAAAAATGTTCAGTCTTGTTTGTGAAAGGTAATTCCCCGAGATTTGCACAGCCCGAACCAGCCATTTTTCTCAATTCCTGTAATGAGAGGTATGGGAAAGTTGCCCTCCGCAAAATGGCGGCGCCATTGACGTACGCTCCAGCAGCCAATAGGGCGTCTATGTATTTATTATGTCTATGAATGTGAAGACGAAGATAGCTCACCGTAGTAGCATAGGAGCAGAAGATATCGCTTTAGTAAAGCTGATAGGCTCAGTAGCTACTGAAGCAGGAACACAAGCATATAGTCCGCCATTGTTGTTGATGTTACGTGTGACGTAGCGGTGTGTGACTAATGCTGACACGTGGTGTGATGACATCATCGGTTCACAAAATGTACGGATTGGCCGTACACACGAAAATGCAAAGGTGTCGGTTTCAGATTTATCCACTCTGGGACCCGGTTTCAAAAAATAGCGGTTTCAGTGTCCCGAAACACCGGATCCGTCTGGACGAAACGCCAATACGATACAAAATCTGTACGTATACAGCTAAACCCGTCTCCCTGTGGACAGGGCCTAATGCTCAAATAAGAGTCGACATGTAGTTGCAAATTAATGAGAGTTTGCATGTAGTTGCTTATAGCTTGCAGAATGTCTAAAGTGGACTATCATTATAAAGTGCAAATTATTCGATTTGCCTAATTGAATGGACGTTTCAACAGCAGCTTTCATGAGCAATTAAATATCAAATATTTCTAAATATCAAGTAAAAGTGTATGTTGGAGATGTGGCATAGCAGTCAGTACATGCTGTAAGTGGTGCTTATGTGGTCAATATGAGTTCAAATCAGACTTTTGGTTATTTTTCCCAGAAAAGGGTAGTATTTTACATAATGTACAATAGGCAATGAATGTATTAATGTTTCTAACTAAGCGCCGTCTCAACATCCAGTCCTAATCAACAGCCGCCATCATCATGTTTCACAACTTTCCCTGTTAACGATCTTCTTGTGCAATCATGAGTGATTTCCTGCTGGAGATTCCGTGTGTGTGTGTGTGTGTGTGTGTGTGTGTGTGTGTGTGTGTGTGTGTGTGTGTGTGTGTGTGTGTGTGTGTGTGTGTGTGTGTGTGTGTGTGTGTGTGTGTGTGTGTGTGTGTGTGTGTGTGTGTGTGTGTGTGTGTGTGTGTGTGTGAACAGGTGTTCTGGAGGAAGAATCTGATGTGTGTCATCACTGGCACACCCTGCCTCTTTCTCTTTTTCTTTTCTATATTTCGAGACAAGTCTGTGCAGTTGTGACCTTTCTGGCCTGGTTCCAATCATAACCACAGGAAATTGCACATTTTCCCACACTTGTGTCCAATAGTGTGCTGGAATCAAAGTGCCTTCACTTCTTGGAAGTTCAGTGACTAAAACAAAAGCATTTTTTTCCCCCATGTCAGGTCAACGGAAAACCAGCATGCAAATACAAGCCTAGTCTCCATCCACTTGTCAATCGAATTATCTGAAGTTCGGTAAAAAAAACTCATGTGAATAAAGCTGGTGAAAGTGTGTTTCCATCAACGGCTTTAAAGCGAATAAAAACCTGTGTGTAATGATGTCACATGCTGTTTTGCGATCAAATTCGTATATCGAATTGATTTGAGACATTTTAAGGTGTTTCCATTTATTTTCTCATAGCCTGGATGCCAGCCCGAACCCCACCCACAACATTTTTTGGTCGGGAAGTTCGGTCTGGACTCGTTCCATTGAGGAGTAATTATGATCAGTCAAAAAATGTTCGGACCAGTCAAATTGCCAGGGCGGGCTTTATACGATGATGGACAGATAATCCATCCAATAACGTAATCATCACGTCATCAAACGTATTTCTTTCAAAAATTCTTTTCGTGTTTGCAAGTACTCCACGAATCCTTAAAATCTTTTTGCAACACCGGAAGATCGTTAACACTCATTATTTTTTTGTACTTTTTCCAGAGTGTGTGCAGTTGAGTTCTGTTGATAACTATGCGTTGCTCAACATACGTCACTTACTGCGTTGCTCTGATTGGTTGTAGGTCTATCCAATTGAGTGCAGAGTTGTTGTTTTTTCCTGGTTGGGTTAAGACACGCCTCATAATCAAAGCCCTATGGAGCAGTATCAGACTCACATTCTGACTAGAATATGAGTATGACGAAGTCAGGCTAATTTTCTCACAGAATTGAAAACAAAGTTTTGCTAGGCAAAATGGATCGCGTCATAATAACGTTTCCATCAGCGTTTATCGCATAAGCCGTATAATCCATCAAGATAAAATCCCATGAGACGCATTTGATTTGAGTCGATATTCATGAAATTCAATCGAATTTTACTGTTTCCATAAGACATTTTTCATTCGATATCACTTAAAGGCCTGTTCACACCGGGACGAATTTCGCGTGGGATATTCGCCAACGTTTAACGCCTCGTGACTAAACAATGGGCGCCAATGTGAGTGTGCACACCGACGCGTAAAACGCCACCCGTAAAAGCTTCATTTTTTTAAAACGCCTCGGGATTTGTTTTTTTTGTTTGACGTGCCGCGTCAAATACTATCCGACCAATGAGATTGGCGCTTTTGCTCACGTGTCTGGAGCTTCTGAAGTTACATTAAAACACAACTTGGGGGCGCTCAAACACAAAACGGTCTTGCCGAGCACACATACGTAACGGCGAAGAAGATATACAGCGCCTAAACTCTGCCGGGAAGAAATAAGACGAGGAAGATGCAAGGCAAGATGAATGTAGAGCTGCTGGTCTTGTTGGTGTCTATATAAAGAGACACCAATGAGTATAAAGAACTATATGACAAACGCGACAAACTTGCTCTCTTCTTCTGAGTGACAAGCGAGTGTCAGAAGCACTTTGTGGACTGGGGTATTTAGCGCTATCTAATGTCAGGGAATGAATTTGCATGTTCACTCGGCTCATCGTCAGCGAAAATCGTTTGGGTGTGAACACAAAAAACGCGTTGAAAAACACTGACGAAAAACGCGAGCCGATATTCGTCCCGGTGTGTACGAGGCTTTATGCGGATAAAAAGGTGTGGATGGAAACATAGGTTCAGTCTGGACGCTCTGGCTGCTCAAATCAGATTTCAAATGGTCTTTTCCATCACTCTTAACATCAGAAGTATTCATGGTGTTCAAATGGGATGTCCAAAGATGTTGGCATTTTCCTGTGCGATGGAGTAGTTTTGCACGGACTCTTATTTGGAGAGTGAGACCTCCGTAAAGCTTTGTCACATTCTGTATGCGGGAACGCCTATATCATTACCAAAGCAACCCATGCAGATATACTGGTTATGTCCGGACACACATCTTATTTGATCACTTGCAATGTAGACAGTCTGCCTAAAAAGATCAGATTTGCCTGCAGGATAAACATAGTCTACATGTTACCCTAAATTTTTTTTAACTTTTAGCATTGCATGAGAAAAATACCAAAATTCCAGTCTCAACTTAAAGTTCCCCTGTGGTGAAAATCCAGCTTTTAATGTTGTTTATGTGTCTATGTGGTGTTTTTAATATGCTTTAACACAAACCATGTGTAAATTCATAAGTCGACAGCATTGCTGAGTATTTTCTGCTTAAAACTGCAGTGAACCAAAGACAGTCTCAAAAACACAATTTGAAATCGCTGGTGTTTCTGACGTCACAAACTACAGTAACCAATCAGATCAACGTGTGATCGTCAACGAGTGAGTGGAGGCGGAGCTCATTTGCATATTCATAGAACCGAGGCAAAGTTACATTCCAGCTATTTTAGAAAGAAAAAAACATTTAAATATGTAATTTTAAGGGATAATTTATTGACTACAGGGGGACTTTAAGCATATAAGCACATGAATGAATTGGCAATCTGCTATACAAGCTATCAAACAACCCAATCAATGTTGTTTTACAACTTTCTCTCTGCTAAAACTGGCCGTTCTGTCGTTCTAGTCCAGCTGGTGCAGAACAACACTGTTACCCATGAGGCAAAAACGGCTTCCAGCTGCCCGCCGGACTCTCAAGATCATCCACACACACACACACACACACACACACACACACACCTCACTGAAACGGCCCCGGCATCCAGTGCACACGTGTACTAGCTGTCACAACACGACAGGAGCGCTAACAATGTGACACATCCAAACGCACCATCATCAATCTCAAGAGTCCCAGACGCAGAGAAGAATGGCTCTTTCCTAAAGGATCTTCCTGGACCTCAATATATCCGTGAGGAATCAAGAACAAACCAGTTTAAAATCGATGTGAGATGCTTGTGGGTTCTGTTTAGGGAAACAGGGAAGCTTATGCGCAAAACAGTGGACAGTTCGTGAAAATACATCCCCAAATGCAGGTTTAGTGCACTGTAAAAAACATTATATGATCAATAAGTCATGACAACATAACTTTACACAAGATTCAACTCATTTTTTAAGTAATTTCAATGTAATTTAAGTTGAAATGACTTAAACATCAAAGTTGATGCACTTAAAAACTTTTTTTACAGTGGGGGAATCCAAATAATAAGGACATTTTAATAAAACAATTTACAAACAATAACTAAGTGTTACCATTATGAACCAGACAGTTGGTTTAAAACATTTTTAATAATTCAATAATTTAACAATAATCATGTGTAAGTGTGTGCAAAGTCATTCCTCCTTTCTACACGGATCAGGTTTATGAAAAGTCTTTAGTTTTCTGTTCTTTACTAATGTTCTGTTTAATGTAAATGGAAAGTTTTGATCTGAAACATTTTAGTTGTATGTTCGTCTAACATTATTTAAATGTTACTACTTGATTTGGAATGTTCAGAGAACACTCAAAAGTAACGCTTCTTTAATGTTTGAAGAATGATGAAATGGAATGTTCCCTCAGCGTTCCCATAACCAAGAAACAAATATTTTTAAAGCTGATGTTTCAGAGAACATTCAGTTCAATGATGTTTGAACTTAATTTGAACGGTTATGACGTTTTTAGAAGATATTTGTGTTGGCTGGGAATATGAGGCACGAATGAAAAGCACTTATGCACTTGTTTACTTTATTAATACATGTTCCTGATCTTATCATGAATGATTCATCTGTGCTTGTTATTCCTAAGAAAAAAACATTTGTCTTTGTCTTTTTAATCAAAATTGAATTCATCCTCTGAAATGACAGTTCCTTTTCCTCTCAGGTCCCTTTGGATAATGACGTTATCCGGTAGTGATAATACAAACCCATCACTCCAGCTGTACTATTTATCTGAATTATTATTATTTTTATTTATTTTTGAAAATGTGTGAATTGTTCATTTCAAATGTTCAAACGTGAGTAATTTTGTAAGCAAGGACGCATTGATCAAAATTAACAGTAAAGACATTTATAATGTTACAAAAGATTCTATTTCAAATAAATGTTGTTCTTTTGAACTTTCTATTCATCAAAGGGAAAAAAAGCATCATGGTTTATGGTTAACTTTTTTTCAACATTGATAATAATCCGAAATGTTTCTTAGGCAGCAAATCAGCATATTATGTTTCTGAACAATGCTGAAAATTGATGATCTTTCAGAAATCAATATGCTGATTACCTAATTACTTATTCAAATGAATCAGGTCTTGGATTAAGCCATTGTCTTTATGATAATGACATTATGAGTCATTGAATCATTCACTGAAATGATTCCTTAAAAACGCTGATTCATTCATAAGTAAATTACAGAGTGAATATATTACAAAATATACACTTTACCAACCGTATGTCCATCCTAAATGTCCATGTGTGTGTGTATATATACAGTGGTGCTCAGAATTAATGGTACCCCTGGTAAAAATGATAAAAAATGGCTATAAAAAATAAATCTGCATCGTTTATCCTTTTGATCTTTCATTAAAAAAATTGGCAAAATCCTAACCTTTCATTGAAGTAAAAGATTTGAAAGTGGGGGGGGGGAAATCACATTATAAAATAAATGTTTATCTCCAAAACATGTTGGCCACAATTATTCATACCCTTTTATTAAATACCTTTTTGCAATCTCCTTTTGCCAAGATAACAGCTCTGAGTCTTCTCATATAATGCCTTATGAGTTTGGAGAACACCTGACAAGAGATCAGAGACCATTCCTCCATACAGAGTCTCTCCAGATCCTTCAGATTCCCAGATCCATGTTTATGCTTCTTCTCTTCAGTTTACCCCACTCATTTTCTATAGGGTTCAGGTCTGGGAACTGGGACGGTCATGGCAGAAGCTTCATTTTGTGCTCCCTAACACATTTTTGTGTTGATTTTGATGTTTGTTTTGGATCACTGTCCTGATGGAAGATTCAACCACGGCCCATTATAAGATTTCTAGCAGAAGGCGTCAGGTTTTGATTTTTTATCTGTTGATATTTGATAGAATCCACAATGCCATGTATCTGAATAAGAAGTCCAGGACCTCCAGCAGAAAAATAGGCCCACAACATTAAAGATCCAACGGTATATTAAATTGTACACATGGGATACTTTTTATCCTTGTGTGCACCAAACCCATCTAGCGTGTTTGCTGCCAAAAAGCTCTTTTTTTAGTTTAATCTGACCACAGAACCCCGTGCCGTTTGAAGATCCAGTCATGTCTGACAACTGAATATGCTGGAGTTTGTATTTGGATGAGCGAGGAGCATTTTTCTTAAAACCCTCCCAAACAACATGTGGTGATGTAGGGGTTGTTTGATTTTTTTTAATAGGCTTTCTGACCCCCAAAACTCAACTAATCTCTGCAATTCTCCATCTGTGATCCTTGAAGAGTCTTTGGCCACTCAAACGTTCCTCCTCACCGTCCATTTAGAAAATATAGACACACGTCCTCTTCCTGGCAGAATCGTAACATCTTTAGTTGATTATAACTTCTTAATTATTGCCCTGATGGTCAAAATGGGATTTTTCAATTCTTTAGCTATTTTCTTACATCCACTTTCTATTTTGTGATGCTCAACAATCTTTAGATGCACATCAGAACCATGTTCTGTGTTTTTATTCATTGTGATGAATGGTTAAGGGAATTTGGCCTTTGTGCTTCCTCATATTTAAACTCCTGTAACACAAGAAGTCATAGCTGGACAATTTCATGTTCCTAGTCACCCTGGTGTGCTAAAAAAAGGTAAATATTAATGGGAATATACTTCATAGATATTTTATTCATAAAAAATCTAGGGGTATGAATAATTGTGGCCAACGTGTTTTGAGAAAAATATTTATTTTATAATGTGATTTTCCCCCCACTTTAAATTCTTTTTCTTCAATGAAAGGTTAGAATTTTACCAATTTTTTTAATGAAAGATCAAAAGGATAAACAATGCAGATTTATTTTTTATAGCCATTTTTTATCATTTTTACCAGGGGTACCATTAATTCTGAGCACCACTGTATCATACAATAACATCAAATAAAACAACATTCAATAACCATTGTAGAGGGGGTGCAAGAAAAAAACTGAAATAAATACAGGTTTAAAATCTTACCAAACTTAAAAGGAAAGAGACTCATACATAGATTTATACAGTTCTCCAAGGGTTTGATTATCTTTGGATAAGTGTTTTAAAGATTTTAAGTATTTTTTGCATTAATTTTTAAAGTAATTTAAAGTGGGTGTATTGTTCTTCCACTTACTTTTGTGTATATGGTATTTACCCATTCTAATAATGATGTTCAAAGTGGCCATGTTGTCATTATCATGTGACGGTCGCTTCACTGTCATTCATAAATCCTCTTCTATGGCCTCATAGGATATTAAAGTGGCCATCTTCAGAATCTCCGGTAGTAGTAGATCATCCGGGTATTTTCTACTCTGTGAATTCTTTTGTTATATCATTTTTCACCTACTATATGTAGGGAAATATATGATTTCAGGTGCAGCCAGAGTGAATTGTTGAATTATTTACTCAATCGATTCATTCAAAAACGTTAATTTGTGTGTTTCTCCGTGACTCAGGCCCCATCCACACTACTGCGTTTTAGTTTAGAAACGGAGAATTATTTAAAAACGAATATGATCTCCGTCCACATTAAAACGACTGAAAACGCGGATCACGTGACCATTCCTCTACACCTAAACTGATTGACTATTCCTCAGATTTGAGGAAGAAGAAAGTAGCTAAGTTAACGTTACCTCTGCAAAGATTAGCAATGTCGAAGACCAGAGATTTCTGTTCCATGGGCCGACGACGAGGTGGAACTTTTACTTAAAGTTAGAAGGGAATATAAAACAGCCGTGGCGGCAGAAAACACAGACTGGGAGTCGTCGCAAACCAAATACGGCGACATATTGGAAAGGAACCGGGAGCATTATCCATCGCCAGAGCGAGACACAACACTGGGAAAGGTGTACGCCACAATAAAGACGAAATCACTAAAGGTGTGTATGGTGTGACAGCCAATCAGAGAGCCGAGCGAAAGCCTCTGCGTCATCGTTTATAAGTCCTCCGTTTGACCCGTCTTCACTAAAACGCCCTCCGGAGATTCAAAACGCAAAACGGCGTTTCTAAACTTCTCCGCTTTAGGTCTTCATTTTTGCCGGTTTAGTCTGGACGGGAGGAGCAAACGCAGCAAAAGGTCTCAGTTTCTAAACTAAAACGGGACCTGTTTACACGAGAACGATTCCGGGTGAAAATGTATAAATATTTTATAATTACAAAATATTCGCCATGTCTATGGACTTCGCGCTACTATAGGGAGAGAAGTAGAAGGAAGGTTGTACGCAGACGCGCGGACTTGGTGTTGTTGTGTGGCAGTGCTTCACATCGCCCCCTAGCCGCCTGGAGTGCACACTACATCGAATTTCACACACTTTTGCGTCACCATATGCACGCAGATTTACCAATAACGCTCGTCTAAACGCAGAATAAAAAGTGAAAAGAAAACGCAACACCACTTTTGCGTTTTCTCTTCAGATCGTTTCCGTATAAACATAGCCTCAGGTAATAGTTTGGGATTAATTCTGAACTATTTTCAACAGAAAAAAAAACAGACAAAATATTTTGAAATCTGGAACAAGTTTTTTTTTTTTTTTTTTTTTTTTTGCACTTTAAAAACCAATCCGAAAGTAAGGCCCCGTTTACACGAGAACGATTCCGGGTGAAAACGTAAAAATATTTTATCTGATGTGCCTTTCGTTTACACGGCAATGGCGTTTTGGGGGCTTAAAAACGCAAAAAAGTGAAACCACCCTACAGAGTGGAAATCTTACAAACGCTCCACCCGTTCCCGTCTAAAGGGTAAAAACGCAAAAGTTCACAGATCTGCTCACGGTGGCTCTCGTCTTGTACGCGTTTACGTCACAGGCATGCGCCAGTACAGGGAAATAACAACAAACATGTCGGATTGTTTCCATACGTCGGACCTTCAAGTTGCTCTAGCTGCAAGAGTCTTTTCTGCAGTTTTACGAAATATTCATCATGTCTTTGGATTTCGCGCTACTAGGAAGAGAAGTAGAAGGAAGGTTGTACGCAGGCGCGCGGACTTGGTGTTGTTGTGTGGCAGTGCTTCACATCGCCCCCTAGCCGCCTGGAGTGCACACTACATCGAATTTCACACACTTTTGCGTCACCATATGCACGCAGATTTCCCAATAATGCTTGTCTAAACGCAGAATAAAAAGTGAAAACGCAACGGTTTTCTCTTCAGATCGTTTCCGTGTAAACATAGCCTCAGGTAATAGTTTGGGATTAATTTTCAACAGAAAAAAAAAAAACAGACAAAATTTTGAAATATGGAACAACCCTTTTTTTTTTTTTTTTGCACTTTAAAAACCGAAAGTAAGACTTCGCTGGATGTGTTCCGACAGCTCGTTCTGTCTGGTTTTTAATCTGCGCTGAATGCCGAAACAGAAAGAGAGAAGAGAGTGAGGTGTGGTGGGAATTAACTCTAAACATCTCCACCCACATCCTCGAGTCTCTTTATAGGTCAGTCGTGTCTCCTTCTCCCTTTGTACTCTCTCTGTTCCTCAGCTCCACATACAGTACGAGCCGCTTCTCTGTCGCTGCTGTGATGTGTTCAGAAGGGATCTGTCCCTCCTCTTCTAATGGGAGTGAAGGCAGGCTTTGTCGACTATTATATCGCCCTGCCTCGTCATAATTACTGTGGTCTCTGCCTCTGTAAGTGCCTGAGATTGGAGCAGTTTGTCAGGCTCACAATGATTAATTGCGCACACAACTGATTGCTCTAGTTCTGGGTCAGACAGTGATGTGTGCATCGCGTTTAATGCACGTCTATTTCCTTTTGATTTGTGGAAACTTTTGTGGCTTTAATCGACTAAGGTTGTCCAGGTGTGAAAAGGTGATTGATCTCCAAAGTGCTCTTGAGAGAATGTTTAAGAGCCAGTGTTATTTTAGTTTTATCATAGCTTTGTTGATAAAACTGGGAGCTTTGAAAAATATGATACACCGGTGTTTTGCCAGATGAGAAGTCTATCTTTTTTTTTACTCTTTTTATGATAGAAGTCTATCATCTTTTTACTCTTTTATTTAATTTTATAACTGTATCATATATCTCTTTTAATTCATTTTCGGTAAATCACTTTGGATTGCCATAGTTTATAAAATGTGTTATATAAATAAACTTGCCTTGCCTATTTTGAAATAGCTTTTTGTTGATTTGAGTTAATGTTTTAGTAATTTCGTTATGTGCTTTTTGTCGTGTTATTAGTTTTTTTATATTTAGGTTTATTTTTTTTATATATCAGTTTAATTTTAGCTTTTATTTATTTCCAGTTCATCATTTTAGTGTTTCAACTTAAACTTATTTTAGTTTAATGCTAAAGCAACATTTCTAATTTTCAATTTTATTTACATTTTTCAACAAATTTTTTTTTTCAGCTTCATTTCAATGAACAGAAATGTTTTTATTATTATTGTTAGTTTTAGTTAACTGAAACAAGAGCAAACTGAATTTGAGATTTAATATAGGAAGGCCCCTAGTCAATAATTTTATCCCTTAAAACTCATCTTTGATCATCAACATTACATATTTAAGTTTTTTTCCCGTGATTTTTTTGTTTTTGTCATGCCTTAAAGGGGAACTTGGCAACTATTTCAACTTAATAAAACCTTTTAGAAATCATTTGGATGGTTAAATAACCAGTTCCCCGCTCCCCCCAGCGTTCCCAGCCGGAAAACCAACCTTGCAAATGTGGACTAATGTCCCGGTAAGTTAGAAATAGGAAGTCTCGTGAGGAGCGAGAACGAGCGAGAAACACAAACTGCTTTACGGCAATTCGACATAAACACACGCCCCCCTCAATGTGTATGATATATTCCCCACCTCGGTAGACAAACTCCACACGATAAAGTTGGCCGGCTCCGATAATAACAAATGCACATGAGCGGGAGGAGGGCGCCGCAAGTGAGTTTTTTTACGACATTGTTGTAAAATATACGCCGCACAGCTGTAGGGGGAGATCGCTGAGAAAACATGCCACAACAAAAGTGAAAATCAGCGACGAAATGGCTAGAGTTGCCAAGTTCCCTTTAAAATATCTTGAATGTAACTTGACACTTTTGCCTCATTTAGTATGCGCGGTTCTATTGAATATGCAAATGAGCCCCATCTCCACTCACTCACTCACTCACTCAGAGATCCACTCGTTGACGATCACACGTTGATCTGATTGGTTACTGTAGTTTTTGACGTCAGAAACACCAGCGATTTCAAAGCGTGTTTTTGAGACTGTCTTTGGTTCACTGCAGTTTTAAGCAGAAAATACTCAGATTTATATCAGACATAGACACAACAACATTAAAAGCTGGATTTTCACCACAGGGGGACTTTAAAATATTTTAAACAAAGGAACATTAAAATGTAAAATGCTGAATGCTCTGCACTATGTCTTTATATAAGAAAATATACAAGAAAATCATAAAATATATATATATATATTTATGATTTTCTTGCTTCCGTTAAAGATCAAAATGCTCTCGGGATCTTTCTGAAATCATGCTGTATTTCATCAACTTAAGGAGCTCATGCTGTCATTAAAGCAAAGTGAGGAG
Source organism: Chrosomus eos (assembly GCA_036326025.1). Lineage (NCBI taxonomy): Eukaryota > Metazoa > Chordata > Actinopteri > Cypriniformes > Leuciscidae > Chrosomus > Chrosomus eos. The sequence goes on from CM070827.1 coordinate 2,422,065, forward strand.
AAAAACAAATGCTAAGACATTCTGAAATTCATTTTCAGTTCAACTTTTCTCTAAAATTGTTATTCCGATACTATATACTATTGCATCATATTCCTCACACAATTTTTGGGCACTAATTTACAAGGTCCATTCTTCATCTGTGGCACTCGTGGGATTTCCAGGAGCTTGTAAAGTCCGGCCGGCTCTCAGTCACGCTGGGGAACGGCTCTAATTTCTATTTGATGGTCCTCAAACACTTTCATATTCTTCCCTCCTCCAAGGCTGGAACAAACGATGTCTCACATTTTATTTCCATCAGCCCTCTGGCTTTGGGTTCATAACAAAGGGAGTTGAATGTCAGATTCGACAGTCCTCAAACTGTGCAAAAACAATTTTTCTTTCCAGCTCATTCAAAAAAATAAGTTGCACTCCATATATCATGGAAGCGACCGTTTGCTGACCCGAGTCTTCACCGTCAGGAGCTGTCGTCTATATGAAGAATTTCTCCGGTGTTCCTGAGCAAACCTGTCCACAGACAGCATCTATATTTCTCAAAGGAGAAAAAACCTGTTGTTTTTCTCACTCATCCTCCAACAGTGGCAATCTGCATTTACATGCTGTCTATTCCTCCAGTGCCAACCGGTAAATCATGCCCAGTGTGTGTGTTTATCACATGAGTGTGTGTTTGAGCGCTGTACCTTGCCCTCCAGGCCGCAGTGTTTACATAAAGCACAGCCGAAAGGTCAGAAATTCCTGGTTTTCCAGGGCATGAGGAATACCTGAGGCAAAGATTTATGAGGCAAAGCTATGCAGAGGCGAGTTGAAAGTTGAACTGTCTGGAGAATCACTGCAAAAACTGCTTTTCTTACTTAGTATTTGTGTCGTTTCCAGTCCAAATATCTAGAAATTCTTAAATCATGATGCATTTACTACATGAGTAAATGCCATAAGATATCATGTCTTTCAGGGTGTCTACAGATTTTAACAAGTTCAATTTAAGACTTTAAGACCTTTTTAATGCCACTTTGAATAAAAGTTAAGACCAAACCTGTGATGGAAATACACATTATATTGCATGTATATGTAATATTTAATGTTTAAACTAAGTAATTGAAGTAATTTAATATTAACTAATTGTTTATTGAATTAAAATCAATGTAACATTTGAAATCGTGAGAATATTCAGCAAAATAGCTCCTGTCATGTTATTTTACTTAATTATATCATATGTTAAATAAATAACATTTTTAATGTTTACCTCAGTAAGTTTCTCTGTATGTTTTTTTATGTTTGCTGTTATGATCATTAGTTTTGATTTCTTACTATAAAATCTCTCACAGAGTCTCAACAGAAATACATTATCATTATCAATCGCTGTTTATGTAATAAAATCAGAATAATTCTCGTGATTCGATGCTTCACTGGTTATTTGACGGATATTGGGTTCGTCAGACTGGAGGAATTTTAGCGGTAATGTGACCAGAAATATTTAAGACCCATCGAAACTGAATTTAAGACATTTTAATACTTTTTAAGGCCTTTTAAACTTTAAGACATTTTAAGACTTTTTAAGGACCCGCGGCCACCCTAATTGTTTTCTAGGGAAATAAATCAAAATTAAGTGAGTTGATGCTTAAAAAAAGGAAAATGATCTGCCAAAAGGGTCAGAAAAATAATCTTAATTCAAACAGAAACAACATTATTGTTTCTTTCCCCATTGGCAGATCATTTTGCTTTAAGAAAAAACTCACTTTATTTTATTTATTTCCCCAGAAAACAAGATTTAATATCTTATGGCATTTTACTACTTTAGTAAATGAATCTTGATTTAGGAAATGTTTGATATTTGGACTGGATTAAAGACAAAAATACTGAGAAAGAAACACATTTTTTGAAGTGCACTGAGAAAAAAAAAACATTAGAAACAACTTTCAGTCAGGAATTACTTGTAAATTTCACTAACAAATACAAAGAAACGGCATTAAATTCAAATATGACCTTTCGTGCGGTGTGTAATAGAGCTGTGTGTGAATGCGAAAGCTCTGAAAAGTTTCAAAGATCAAAGATAAATGGAGTTTTTGTCTCCCAAAAGAAAGAACTGATTCCTGAAACGAGTCGACAGTAATTCCAGTATTTGTAAAGAGTTTAAACACTACCGTTCAAAAGTTTGGGGTCAATATGAATTTTTTTTTTAAAGAAATTAATACTTTTCTTCAGAAAGGACGCATTAAATTGATCAAAAGTGACAGTAAAGACATTTATAATAATGCAAAATATTTATTTTTTTAATTAAATGTTTTTCTCTTGAACTTTCAAAGAATCCTGAAAAAAATTATTCACGGTTTCCATAAAAATATGAAGCAGCAAAACTGTTTTCACCTGTGATAATAATCATAACTGTTTCTTGATCATCAAATCATATTATAGTGATTTCTGAAGGATCATGTGACACTGAAGACTGGAGTAATGATGCTGTAAATTCAGCTTTGATCACAGGAATAAATTACACTTTACTATATATTCACATAGAAAACAGCTGATTTACATTACAATAATATTTCACAATATTACTGGGTTTGTTTTGTATTTTTAATCAAATAAATGCAGCCTTGGTGAGCAGAAGAGACTTCTTTTAAAAACATTAAAAATCTTACCGACCTCAAGCTTTTGAACGTAAATATTTATTTTGTTATAAAATGTCCGCTGGTCTGAGACTTTGAAGACTTTGACTTTCAGGATTCTTTGAAAGTTCAAGAGAAAAGCATTTAATTAAAAAATAAATATTTTGCATTATTATAAAATTTTCTTTACTGTCACTTTTGATCAATCTTAATGCGTCTTTTCTGAAGAAAAGTATTAATTTCTTTAAAAAAAAAAATTAAAAATCGTATTGACTCCAAACTTTTGTATATAAATGTTTTTTTTTATCGTTATAAAATGTCGGCTGACGGCTGGTTTGTGTAGATGAGACTCTTATTCCTCGGCTGGATCGTGTCGAGACTTCGAGCTGCACTGAAACTCACATTAGATCTCCATTGAAGTCATAATGGAGAAAATCCTGGAATCTTTTCCTCAAAAACCTTCATTTCTTTCCAACTGAAGAAAGAAAGACATGAACATCATGTATGACCCGCGGGAGAGTAAATGATCAGGACATTTTAAGGGACTCTGAAGTGAATTAATCCTCTAAACTTGTGAATCAAAATCGACTGATGAAATCTGTATAGAGACCCAGCCCTAGTCTGTTTCATCAATAAAAGTTACACAAAGAGCAGAGGAAACAACAAATGCCAGAACACTCCTTGTGTTTTGTTTTCAGCTAAGTGCTTTTAGCAAGCCTTATGCAAGTTTAATGGTTTCCGCAGAAGGCCTTTGGTGTTTGTTGCAGGGTATTAATGTAAAGAGCAGATAGTCTTGTCAGTTTTTCCTCTGCCAGAGACAGATTGAGCGAGTGTGTTTGATGGACGCTCAGTGGAAAAAGCGACTGGATGTGGCGAGGTAGGTTGATCTGGTTGACAGCTCTCGAGTTAACTTTGTTGTAAAATCTATAATTTGCTTGGGTAATGCATCGGTGATGAAAGGCTCCATGGCACATCATAGAGAATAGTCAGTGTTAGTGTAATTGGCAAGTTCGCCTCGGGCTCGCTGTCACTGCCTCACAGTGCAGAGCTGAAATATTAAAGCGACACGAGAAAGTGGCTTTTATGCAGGGACTGCACAGGCAGTTCATCAAAAGAAGATCTTTAACCTTGATGAGACGCCGAAGCTGTGTTCTTCACACATGTGATGCAATCTAAACTGGTTTTCCATGTAGTTTAACACTAAAAATTATATTAATGAGGACCTTTTTTTTCTCCATGTTGCTGTTTGAGAAAAAAAGAAGCTCCAGTTCTTCTCTATATCAGTGTTTCTGAACTCCTGAAACGCCTCCATTGTATCTTGAGTTTCTTCCGGGAACGAACACGTCACAATATTCCTCATTATAATAATTCATACGCAGAATAAAGGGGCGGGGCCTGGGTGAGTTAGTTAGTAGTGTGTTAAACTGGTGGTTATGGTAAGGGGCGGGACATTTCCCAAACACACTCGAAGCGCTCGACCAATCACAACACACTGATCCAGCCGACCAATCAGAGCACAGTGTGCTTTTCAGGAGGAGGGGCTTCATAGAGACAGGAAGTAAACGAGGGTGTGTTTCCCGTACAACGCCGTAACTCGCTGCTTCACTACTATAGTGCGATACATCGTTGAATAAATAAACTAGCGAGTCACGACTGTTTCCCGAAACTGTATAGTCGCAAATTGGTCGTTTAACAGTGTTGTTAATGATGTCACGCAGGTGTTGGAGTAATAACTACTTTTAATGAATCTGTTTGAGATCGAAGTAATGCGAGATGTTTTGCTATAAATTACGGACATGAAATCTGAGGAATACTTCTCATTTTTCTCAGTTATTTTGCTTTATTTCCAGATTCAATCATAGTCTCGTTCTTACACACTCGAGCTCGTTCACACATGTGCACTCTTTAGCTTTAGCTCTAAGCTTTAAATATCTTGACAAACTAAAAGACGTAAATGACATCTGTATGTATTCTAAATAAAAGATATAGATTTCGCTGAATGTCATCTTGCTTATTTTCCTCAAGATCAGGATTTATTGAGTCCACATGTCATGCAATAAGAAACTCTTCTTCTAACCGCAGGTCGAGATCTGTCGCTCACACACACAACTCTGCGATGCTGTTTGTGAACGTTCGTTTCGGGAAACACCAACTCGTTGAACTGCTGATAACGACAGAACTTGTCAAGTCGTCCTCATTTCCATAGCGCTTTTAACAATGTAGATTTCAAAGCAGCTTCACAGAGATAAACATAGCCTAATTTAAGGTAACAGTGATTGGTTTGGTTTTATAGCGATTCTTGAAAAATGTTATTTCCAGCTAAAGTTAGTTTTGATTGATTCAATTCCGTCAAAATGATCATTTGTTATTAGGGGCCGATAAGACGACACTGTTCTCTCTAAACAGACTTTAAACGCGAACCTGTGATAAACGCTGATGGCGTTCACATGCGCATTAAAGGATAATTCTGCTATTTAGCACTTTGAGTCTATTTTCTAGTGTGTTTTGGATGAACTAGAGTGGTGGACACAGAAATGTTGACGATGGGTCCTGTCTCGACTTTTTGACTCTTTTAGAATCGCCTCTGAGCGCTTCAGAGTGGCTGTCTATGGGCATGCACAAACATGTGCTTAAAACAACCCTTAACGCTCGTTTTCAAAACTGTGACACTCACCGAGTGGTTAGTGGTGTTCGTTGATGATTAAAAACAAGTAGCGTAGAGAAATACAGTTTCTGTCGTGTTTTATTTGGCATTTTGTAAAATCGCATTGATGTCTGTTGGAGGACTCAGTGCTCGTTGATATTACTACGCTTCCGGAGTGTGCTAATGCTTCAGACTCAAATATCGAGCGGAAGTTTATACGTGGTTGTGTAGCCTAGAAATCTTTATGTGTGCAAAAATAATGTTTGGTCTAGCAACTCTCCGTTGGCATTCAAGCTGGAAAAACCAAACTCTGGTCAGGCCAATCAGATCGTGTATAGAGTTGGTGGGCGGGCTTAACATAATGACGGCAGCGTTGTGACGGTTCCACGTGATTTCCATAGGGGATTTGCTTGCTACTTGAAAACAAAGAAGATGCTGCTGACGAACAGCGGTCTTTCGAATCGGCTTTGGCCGCGATTCTGGATGACTTGGAGTTAAGAGAACGCCACTTAAGTCATTCCTAAAAAAGCAAGATGTGTTCGGAGTTTTGATGACCGGATACAGCAAAAGTTTAATATATCAACTAGCTCCGCTGGTGGGAAAACGCATGGGACTCACTCAGCCACAGCCGCTCGTTGCTCTGGTTGTAGTGCTGTCCTATTGCGTGCAGAGGGATATTGAAAGACAACTGTTTATCCGGCCCTCAGATTGAGGCATGCCAATTGTGAGTTCCCAGACCCAACATCTTGATGTAGGTCTGGCTTGCCAGGCTAGCGGTTGTGAGGTATCGGAAAAAAATAGTTCCACTATAGCAAATAACACGGATTGAAATCATACATTGCACCAATATATTTGTTTTTAATCATCAACGAACACCACTAACCACTCGGTGAGTGTCACAGTTTTGAAAACGAATGTTGGGTTGTTTTAAGCACATGTTTTGTGCATGCCCATAGACAGCCACTCTGAAGCGCTCAGAGGCGATACTAAAAGAGTCAAAAAGTCGAGACAGGACCCATCGTCAACATTTCTGGGTCCACCACTCTAGCTCATCCAAAACTAACTAGAAAATAGACTCAAAGTGCTAAATACCGGAATTATCCTTTAAGAATTGATTCTATAGTTATGTGCGTTTGAATATATTTGCGCAGGTTTGTAATTCCCTAAACCATGCCTAAACAAAATACTTGTGCCAATAGTTGGCTAACGATGCCTGTTAGCAACTTGGATGGTTGGCAATGGAAAATTGCATTGCAACCATCAAAGTTGCTAACTTAGTTAGCAACAATGGTTTTGGGAAACGCACCCCAGAGCGTTACTGACAGACTGGGAAGAGAGGAGCCGCAATAATGGAGAATATGAGGAAAATAATCAACATTCAAGCAGGAAAACCTGTTCTAGTAGAGCCTGAAAACAACATCGAGACTTTATAGAAGCACATAATAGGTGCTCTTTAATGAATGTTGATGTATGGCCAAATTTAATAAAAATTCAGGTCCGTAGAAATGTCTCCAGTCCCTCTGAGACGCGGTTACATCAGTGACACTCTGTGGGAAGCTTGCTTGCATTATATTATTGCAGTGAACTAATTACAGCACAGTATCTCTGTGGAAAGAAGAGCCCGGAGCCGCACCGATCAAACCCTCGTCTTCTGTCTTTGTGCACAGCGGTCGCTTAAACCAGGTGACATCTGAGATGAACCGCAGTCGTAATCTCGCTCTGTTCAAATGAAATAACAGCAGTAGGTATGATGTGATCCGCATAATTCAAGCAGTAGTTCATACTAAAATGAAAATTCTGACAAGCTGCTCTGAATCTGTGTGTTTTTCTATAGTGGAACACAAAAGGAGATTTTTTAAAAAAAATTGAACGAAAAATCCTGTTATTTTAATTGCAATGAAAGGAAATGATCACATGACTATAAAAACCAGACACTAGTCGTATTTTAGCTCTTCCATCATCCTGAGGTCAATGTGTTTTTTTGGTTAAATGCCTGAAATGTGACCCTGGATATTAAGTCGCACGGGTATATTTGTGGGAATAGCCAACAATACATTGTATGGGTCAAAATTATCAATTTTTCTTTTATGCCAAAAATCATTAGGATATTATGATCATGTTCCATGAAGATATTTAGTAAATTTTCTACCGTAAATGTAAAACATTTATTTTTGTGAGTGAATGCAGCACAATCGCGAACATTGATGCACAACTTTAAAGACGATTTCCTCAATGTTTCGTTTTTTTTTTTTGCAGCCTCAGATTCCAGATTTTCAATAGTTGTAGCAACCAAATATTGTCCTATCCTAACAAACCAGACATCAATGGAAAGCTATTCAGCTTTCATGTGATGTATAAATCTCAATTTTAAAAAAAATGACCCATGTGACTGGTTTTGTCATCCAAGGTCACAAATAAGGTCTAAGCTCCAGATATTTTCACGTTTTATTCTACAGCATAAAAAGCATCAGTAATATCCTCTGGTGATTGTTATGCTTTTACTGGCTAACAAGTGTTGAAATACATTAAACGCATTCATCATGCTGAACCGGGAAACTCTACTCGCTCGCTTTATAATCACAGTCTTGCAAACTCTTTTTTCTCACACTTTCAGGGAAAATGTTTTTAAATTAAAGTTGAAAGAGCTGTTGGAGGTTTAGTGATCGTGTAGTTGAAGTCGAGTGACTGTAGTTTGTTTATAGCTTTTGACGTCTGCCGATTGTATTAAGGATTCAAAATTCATAAAAGTTGTTCATTTGTGAAAAATCTCACTTGATTCAATGATTTTGACATCATTGAATCATTTGACATCACTCTCATCAGATTTCTGCCCAATCAAATGCTCTCTAGAATCTGAAGCTCCGCCCCCTACGCTATAAATAGACACTGAAGCTGCTGCTGAAATCGATTATTTGTTCACACATTTACTATTTCCTACATGGTGATTGTATCCCCACTATAGGGGATATGGAACAATTCAGACAGTGTAAATATGCTTTCCACATATCATATCAGGACTTCCCATACGTTAATTTATTTGTGGTGGCCCGCCACAATAGCAACGCTGACCGCCACACATTGATTTTCGATTTATTTTTATTTATCTTTACAAAGCCTATTTAAAATATTTGATTGCAGAGCGCCGTAGCACATTTGCGCAGCACTACCTTTCACCGTACCTCTCTCTCGCGCTCACCGTACCTCTCACGCTCTCTCTCCCTCATGGAACACCGCTGCACAAATCTGTCCAACACAGCGCTGTCAATGTTGGAGACCCAGCTTTAAAAAAAGTTATTAGCCAGCATGCAAGGAGCCTAGCTAATAAGGAGAGCTAAGTTATTGTTAAAATACAGCTGGATTTTCAAGGTTAGCATGCTATAGCTGTAACGGTGCAGATCCATTTGTCCGTGCGACGCTTCTGTCGCGCCGCACTCCACTCTATTCCTATGGGTGACGTCACGCCACTTTACCGCTCCCGCAAAGCATTTACCGCTCCCGCAAAGTGCCGCCTTCCCGCTTCATTTGGAAAAATGCTGCGTGTCAAAAAGCAGGCCGATGCCCATCTTTATGCAAATTAATCAGTTAAACGTGACGCGTCTATCCAATAGAAGTAGAGCACATGGAGACAGGGGGAAGTCTCTCGAGGGTCCATTGCTCAAGACTGGCCGCTGGGTCAAAACCACGCCTATAGCGGTAAACTTGAGGAACGCCGGCTACGAATATTGGCTATTTTTAAAAGGGGGAGGAGCTGCTCGTTATGCCCCGCCC